>JAAGEH010000042.1:2821225-2845993 GCA_011751065.1 Lasiurus cinereus | reverse complement strand
GAGGTGTGAGGTGTGTGGTGTGAGGTGTTTAATGTGCAGCATGTAGTGTGCAGTGTGCAATGTGCAGTGTAAGGTGTGTGGTGTGAGGTGTGCAATGTGCAGTGTGTGACATGCAGTGTGCGTTGTGAGGTGTGCGGTGTGTAGTGGGAAGTGTGCAGTGTGAGGTGTGGGTATGAGGTGTGCAATGTGCAGTGTGCAGCATATGGTGTGCAATGTGCAGTGTGAGGTGTGCAATGTGTGGTGTAGAGTGTGCAGTATGTAGCATGCAATGTGTGGAGTGATGTGTGCAGTGTGCAGTGTGCAGTGTGTGGTATGCAGTGTGCGGAGTAGGGTGTGCAATGCATGGTGTGCAGTGTGCAGTGTGCAATGTGTGGAGTGAGGTGTGAGGTGTGAGGTGTGCAATGTGTGAGGTGGGTGTGCAATGTGAGGTGTGCGGTGTGAGGTGTGCAATGTGCGATGTGTGGTATGCAATGTGCAGAGTGAGGTGTGAGGTGTGCAATGTGTGGTGTGTGGTGTGCAGTGTGCAGTGTGCAGGGTGTGGTGTTCAGTGCTGCAGGGCATAGGCATCCCTGACCTCCACCCTGGGTTTGGAGATGGAGAGTCAGCATGTGCTGCCAGGAGGGCTGTGTGTCTTCTAGGGGTGATTCTGTGAGAAGGTGTGTCTAAGAGTCTGCACTGGGGCTGCAGGCACTCTTTCTCCCTGCATTGACCAGAGAGAGCCTGGCCCCAACTTCCCGACTTCCTGCTGGGCTGGCGACAGGAGGGTAAGGGGAAGAAGTGGGAAGGGGGTCCCTCCCAAACCTCCAGGAAGTAGCTCCCAATGAGGAAGGAACAGAAAAAGCAGAGTTTTCAGAGGGAGGGGCCCGGCAGTGTTGGGCCAGAAATGAGAGGGAGCAGGTGGGGATGGGGATGGCACCTCAGGTCCCACAAAACAGCAGCCAGGGTGAGGGCCAGGCAGGCCCAGTGCCAGGGCAGGCCTTGTGTGGAGCCAGTGCTCATGCTAGGCCCCTCTCCTGAGCCCCCGGAGCCCTAGTCTCTGAGGACAGCCCAGCACATGGAGCTTCCTTGTGGCTCCTGCCAGGAGTCCAGCCACTGAAGGAAACAACGAACCATCAGAGATGGTCTTGCCAGAGTCGGAAGCCAGTTTGGGCATGGGGGCCAGTGGGTTCTGATACACAGGTGCACTGTACGATGGGTAGTAATTCTGTCAGCAAACATTTATCAAATATCTGCTGATGCCCTCGGCCCCGGACACTCGCCATGAGGATGGAGACAAGCTTTTGGCAGAGCATCGGGCTGGGAACGAGAACACACACTGATGAGCAAAGCTGCCCTTAGTGCCTGCTGGACAGGAGATGGAACACAGGTTTCAGAACAGCCCGAGCATTTGTTTGCTCCAACAGAGACTGGAAAGGTCACTGGGGTCATTGATCCAAACAGTCAATTAGTTCTGCACACGTGTTGTCAAGTCCAGCATGGTCACAGCCCGAGTTCTGATCCAGCATCAAACCTGATTTCAGCCCTTCCTGGAGCAGCTTCCACAGGGCGAGACAGCAGGTCAGGTGACAGCCTCCCTGACTGGCTACAGGGACACGCACACTGGTCGCTTCTTTGTCACCTCGTTGTACTCCACTAGTTCTCAGGCATCCAAGATAAATGAAGTAGCGGGCCTGCCTCGGTCTTGTTCAGAATGGATGGACATCGGCCTTCCTCTCCAACAGCGTTTGCAGCGTTGCTGTAGGCAGTGGAATCCTTTTAGCAAAATAAAACTCCCCTGAAACTCTAATATGTTAACAGGTAAACAGGGCCCTCTGAGCCTGTCCTTCCCCCAGGTGCCCGGCCTCCGGGCAACCTTGGAATCTCGGAACACAGCTGCTCCGAGATGCCTGCAGCACCAGTGTTTGCCTCAGAGGCAGAGACTGCAAAGTGCCCTCCCAATATCCCGTGGCCCTTCTTTCATGGTCTCCAAATTCTAGTGACGGTGGGAATGAAGCCGGCACCAAGGCAACATTCTCCAGCCTGTCTTGCTGTTAGACAGTACTAGTCTGGCCAGTAATGTGTAGCTGGCAGTGTTATATGAGACTCCCAGGAAGGCTCCTTACAATGGATAGTCGCACCTTCTTTATCCCATTCTCCCTCGTTCCTGCTGGCTGAAATATGGGCATGATGGTGCAGCACCAGCAGCCATGTTGGACCATTAGGTGACTTTGAAGTCGGAAGCTATGCTTTGGAGATGGGCGGCAGAAAAGAAGACAGAGCCTGGTCTGAATGACTTCGTGGCATTGTGCAACCAGTTTTGCATTGCTGTCTCAGGACTGTGGTGTGGGAAAATAAGTCCTGTGTCTCTAGTGCAACATGGTTTAGGCTTCTGTACAATTTGCAGCTACATCAAGTCCTAACTGATACAGAACCTGTCTGGGGTTAACTTTTCTAGTACAAATTCCCACTATGGCTCTCTTCTTATGTATATTTAGAAGAATTACAGAAAACTAGATAGGGTAAGGCCATACAGCCAAATATGTGTGGACCAGATTTATTACAAGACTAGAGACCCAGTGCATAAAATTCATGCACTCGGGGGGTCCCTCAACCTGGCCTGTGTCCTCTCACAGTCCGGGAGCCCTTGGGGATGTCCAACTGCCTGCATAGGCCCACTCCCCACCTGAAGTCACACAGCTGATTAGTTGAAGAGCAGCAAATGAAAGGGGACATAAAGTGTAAGCTAACGAGAGAGACCATCAGAGGGTCTTTTGAGTTACTTTACATTTTAGCAATGTGGCAGGGCCTTAGAAGATTGGACTTGCAGTCTCCTTCAAAATCTGAATGTGAGGCGAGGGAGCTCTGGAATCAGACGGACGTGGAACAAATCCTTGCTCTTTCCTTTCCAAGGCTGGGGTCTTGGGTGAAATACTTCGGATTCCCTGAGCTTCAGGCTGCCTCGCACAGTGAGGGGTGGGTGCAGACAACGCATGTGAAGTCACGGAACAAAATGCCGGTATGAGGTAAGTAGCAAGTCAAACCTGTGACCCAGGCCGGGAAATGAGAGGAATGAGGTCAGAGGCAACCCACTTGTTTTCAGAAGGATTTGAAAGTCTCCTTGGCAATCTGCCACAGAATAGAAGAGTGTTACCCTGTTTCTGTGCACACCAACTGTGCCAAGATGAGCAGATGCCTCGCTGGGTTCTCCTGTTGCTCAGCTGTGAAGGGGGACTGGAAGAAGAGTGGTCCCTGCACAAGCCCCCATGTTCGTGGTCATTTTTAGACTTCGCCTGCACTCACCCTGGCCCTATCTTAACTTTCCCAAACGAAGTAAAGAAGCACCTTCCTACTTTCTTAGTTTTCTCAGTTTACTCTGTCACTTGGGTTGCCTTCATATTGTGGAGATTGATACTAACAGTTATGATTAGGAGCACTATCCCTAATAAAGGCAAAGAATTAGACCTGGAGCCCAGCTGGTGTTGCTCAGTGGTTGAGCATCGACCTATGAACCAGGAGGTCATGATTCAAATGTCCCTGGATGGCAGACTCAATCCTCAGTAGGGGGCATACAGGAGGCAGCTGATCAATGATCCTCATCATTAATGTTTCTATTTCTCTCTCTCTCCCTTCCTCTCTGAAATCGAGAAAAAATATATATATTTTAAAAGAATTGGGATTGGGTGATAGAGAAAAAAAATACTGGCAAGCACACAACCACGGTAGTTTTTAAAGGAAATATGATGATTTCTAAAATTCCAGAATTCAGTGGGAGAGGACATTGAGATTTAAAGCATCTGTGTATGAACAGAGTGAAAAGGCAGTGAATGGAACAGGAGATAATATTTGCAAGTCACATATCTGATAAGAGATTAATATCCAGAGTGTGTAAAGAAGTCCTAAGATTTAAATCAATAAAAGTAACCTGGGCAAAGGACGGAAATAGATATCTCTCCAAAGAAGACATACAAATGGTCTATAAGCATATGAGAGATGCTCAACATCACCAATTATTTGGGAAACACAAGTCAAAACTACGATGAGCCATGCACCTATTAGAATGGCTAGTATTAAAAACAAAACAAAACAGAAAATAACAATTGTTGATGAGAACGTGGACAAGTTGGAAACTTTGTGCACTGTTGGTGGGAATATAAAATGGTGCAGCCTCTATGGAAAACAGGCTCATTGTTCCTCAAAAAATTTTTAAAAATGGAATTACCATATGATCCAGCAATTCTGCTTGTGAATATAGAGCCAAAAGAATTGAAGTCAGGTCTCAAAGAAATATTTGCACACTTGTGTTCAAATCAGCAATATTCACAACAGTTAAAAGGTGAAAGCAGCCAAAGTGTTCATTGACAGATGATGGTAACAGAATGTGCTCTCCCTGCAATGGAATAGTATTCAGCCTAAAAAGGAAGAACATTCTGACACACGCTACAATGTGGGTGAACCTTGAAGACACTGTGCTGAGTGATATAATCTAATTACAAAAAGGGAAGTTCTGGATGTTTTAATTATTAAAGCCTCTGAAGTAGCCACATAAACACAAAGTACAATGGTGGTTGCCTGGGGCTGGAGAGGGGAGAATGGGAGTTGTTTGATGGGGATGGAGTTTCTGTTTTGCAAGATAGAAAAGTTCTGGGGTTGGTTTCACAACACTGTGAATGTACTTAAGACCCTAAACTGTACTCTCAAAAATGGTTAGGTAGTGAAATTTATGTTATGCATATTTTACTACAATAAAAAAACCTGTTGGGAGAGTAGCAACAGATTATAAAGAAGACAGCATGCAGAGTGGGGTGAAGGGGCTGCAGCGACTAGGTGAAGGGCAGAGATGCATTTGGAAATGATGTCCGTAAAAGTTGTGCTCCAAATTAAATTGGCCCATTTATGAACTGGCTCATGTAGCTGGAATCCGGCCGGACAAAAATGCTCTGTAATTAGGGATAAATGAGGACTGGGTCTGGTTGCAAGCGAAAGGTCCACTGGGGCCTGTCACAGGTGGGGCCAGAGCTGGTCTTGTTTAACAGCCTCATTAATGATCTAGAAGAGAATGGAAATAGTCACTGCTAATGTCATTTGCAAAGAAACATGGGCCATGCCCTGGGCTTGGCCATAATGGCATAAGCATGGCTGGGATGCAGAGAGACTTTCCACTTGGAGGTTAATTGGATTAAAATCAATGACTTCCTGGGATAAGTCATTTCAGTTTCAGTTCTCATCTCCAGAGCAGGAGGCAAATTCTGAAATGCGGGGCTGTTCATGAGACCAGACTGACCATGGTCAGTGGAGGAGGGGTGCTCTCCTGAGCACAGCCCTGCCTTTGGCCTTCACCTTTCTGTAGGAGACCCTGGAATCCGACGTTAAAACAACACAAGCAAGGAGACAGTGTGGAGGTGGGAGGCTGTGTCTCCCTCGGAGGGAGGTCTAGCAAAATCCCACTAAGCCACATGTACCGCCTTTGGCACAGATGTTTCCCCCTGTCCTCATTTAGCTCCTGCCAGTGGCTTTCCAGAGCCCTGCCTCCCCACCACTGCCCTTCCCACCCACGTCATGGTTATCATATCGGCTACTCTACAAATTCAGCCCTTCCCCTCTGAGTTGCCATTCGGTCCCCAGCCACTGTGCTGGACTCAGAGATGGACAGAGGACTCAAGCCGTGCCAATCGCTCCAAAGAGGTTGGCTGCCCGGATTGGACTCCAGCCTGGACGGTTTGATCAGAGTGGCCATGTCTGCTTCAGCCTGTAACTGTGACAACTCATATCAGTGCCCAGCCTTCTCAGTTGGCTTTTCTCTGTGAATCGGGGACTATAACTCTGGCCCAGATACCATCAGCGGAGACTCGGATAAAGAAAAAGCATTCAGCCACCGGAAGTGTTTGCAGCTCACTGGAGTGAAGGTGCCCTAAATCTACAACCCTCTCAGCAGCCTCCCCACTCCCACCCCCACCGGATTGTTTTAGAGCAATGGGATTAAAAGATGTCATTTTTCAGTGTTTACAGCATTTTTATTGCCGATGGCCCAAGGTCCTTTAGAAAGAAACATTTCAAAGCTGAAAACAAACAAAAATTGGAGGATCATCACAGTGTAAGATGAACATAAAGCCAAAATACTTCTGTAATAATGACCTCATCAATGCCCCTGGGACACCCAGGATCTGCTCCCAGGTGGGTCTACTCATCAGGAAGGGGCTTCCCTGTCCAAACCTACCAGTTTCCTCTGTCCTCCGTGGGTCCTGGTGCTTGATCCAGGAAACCAATTATATTGTAATCTCCATTAGGGAACCAAACTCAGCTATCTCCTCCACCTGACACACCCTATCTCCCGCACAGGCAGCCCCAGTCGCTGGATGAATGAACTGCAGGCTGTCCCAGAATCCATGCACTCACCTACTAGCGAGACTCACAGAACCGCTTCCTCAGACAAACTGGGGAAGGATCCAGTGGGCACATTATGTAGCAGTTCTAAAATCCCGAGTTTTACTTTCTGCAGACTGACATCTGTCTGCCTCATTCTATTTTTTTTCTTGAGGGTCCGTACACGTGGGACAGGCTGAGACAGAAAGCTGTGTGTGCAGCATCATGATTCAGGTCGGGACTCTAGGTTACACGTGACAAAAAATATATGCTCACAGGCTCTCATAATAGAAAAGTGCAGGACGAGGCTATCTTCAGGCGTGACTGAACCCCCGTTCGCAAACCGTGCCAGCAGGAGGCAGTCTCCCTCCTCCTGGCTCCCCTTTCCTCTGTGCTGGCTTCATTCCTCAGCGGGGCTCTCCTTTATTGGTGACAAAGAGGCCATACACTCTAGGCTTGAAGTTCTCCTCTCTGCAACCCAAGAGGAGAAAGAGAGCTGCTCTTTTCCAGTAGTTCCAGCGAGGGTTGCCTCTCATTGGTTCAGCGTGGGATCACGTGCCCCTGCCTGAACCAATCACTGGGTTGTAATTGTGCAGGGCCAGCCCTGAAGCCAAGGACAGGAGATCCAGGCTTCTGCAACAGGCAGGAAAGGAGTGGGAGAAGGGGTAGCGCCCCAATCAGGGGTTGTTACCAAAGAGATTTGATGGATGCTCTGAAGACTGGACTGGCGGTGTCAACTTCCATCTGTCGGAAATGAGGGCGGTAGGGCCGCTCCTGATGGGCTGTCAGAGCGGGATGAAGGCCTTTGCCTCTCTTGATGCTGTGTGTGCCCTAATGATGACAGATGAGACCCAGTCCCAGGAGCAGCTGCAGAAAGCAGTTAGCAGGGCTGGCAGCAGAAGCCAAGCGGCCATCCTCTTACAAAGAGCTCCACTAGACTGTTTACTCCGTGAAATGCCCAAACTGACTCAAGCACTTCTCAGGTTGCAAACTTGCTCAGCAGATATATGCAAAACTATGCTATGGCCCACAGTTAGCGGGAGGAAATTAAGGAAGAAAAATCAAGGCTACAGCTTCCTGTCTAAGCTCAGCCCCACAGGCAGCGGAGCACTGTCACTCGTCAGTTAGGCTCAGTGGTTTGACAGTAGCTGGTAGGTAGAAATAAGCCAATGGGCAGAGAGGGCTGATGCCAATATAACCAAAAGGCTGCCAATAGGGCCCTGCCAGTGATGCCAGTGTGGCATGTGTGGGAATTGGGGAATAGGATTTTGTTTGTTCCTCCTTCTCTCTCCAGCTCTTTATCACACCCAGCACTCCTTCATCTAGAACTGCCCATGGAAGATGAGATGTGTTTTTAATAATAATAAAACCCTTGTATCTATAGATCTCTTTGAACTTGATAAAATGGCCCACTGGAGTCTGCCCACAGCTGTTGAAGATAAGCAGGACAAATATTCTCCCCAGTAACTACCGTGCGTCTGGCTTGGAGTCGGCCTCAAATAAAGCAGGTAGGACTCAGATGCTGGAGCATAGGGAGCACTGGTTCTGGGGTCAGGTACAGTTAGGGGGAGCCACCTGGTCAGAACAGAACCACCCTGAGGACTTACAGTCCCTGGGGTCCCAAGTCAGCTCTACACACTGCAAAGGCATTTGAAGAGACCTCTCCCAGGCCCAGGGACAGGCATCCTGCAGAAAGGACTGAAGAGAAGCAATGGGGCAGGAAACTTGAATAGGTGCTTTCATAAGGTAAATTGCGCTGGTGTTAAGAATTCTTTGTTTCTTCTTGAAATGATTGATCCCTTAGTCTCTGATCTCTGAAGCAGTCAGCCTACCTGCCTGCGAATCTAGAGGGAAGAGGCAGGTCCTCACGGGGGAGGGGAGCGGAGGATGCCTCGCTCAGGGAATCTTTCTCAGGGCTGAGAGCATAGCAAATATCTTCAGGAAGTGGCTCTTTGTTGAGTAAGAAAAGCATGGGCTCTGAAAAGCCTTTTTTTCTCTAAGTCCTTGAATGTCTTAAAATGTTTCAATTTCTTATTTAATAAAAACTAAAAGGCTGAAACCGGTTTGGCTCAGTGGATAGAGTGTCGGTCTGCGAACTGAAAGGTCCCAGGTCTATTCCGGTCAAGGGCATGTACCTTGGTTGCGGGCACATCCCCAGTAGGGAGCGTGCAAGAGGCAACTGATCGATGTCTCTCATGGATGTTTCTGACTCTTCCTCTCCCTTCCTCTCTTAAAAAAAAAAAACAATAAAATATATTTTTTTAAAAAAACAAAAACTAAAAGGTTTGTAAATGTGTTTTAAAGTGTTTTAATACTATCTTAATGGTTTGATTAGGTATGGGATTCTAGATAAAAAATCATAATATCTCAGAATTTTGAAAACATCACTCAAGTAGCTGTTTCCCATCATGGCTGTGGGTGGGTGTTTGGATGGCCTTGCTTTATGCTGAGGAATAGGGTTGCCACGTTTAGTAAGTGAAAATACAGACTGTCCAAATAAATTAGCATTTCAGATAAGCAAGGAAATATTTGGGACGTACTTACTCTAAAATCTTATGAACTGTTTATTCTCTGGATGTCCTGTATTTTACCTGTTAACCCTACTGGGAAAATTTTAGGATATTCTCTTTTCCTTAATGTTCTGGAGAAAAGAAACCACAGTATTTCCAGTTGTGAGTCCTGAAAAACACACACACACCAAATCATTATCTTAGTGCCAGCTGAGCCCCAAGCATTCTTGTTGACAGGTGAACAGGAGAAAACAGGTGAGTCACTGAGGCCTCCGGGCCCCAACCCTCTGAGCCTAGATTTGAGGAACTGGAGCCAGGGAAAAGGGAGAAGTTCCATCAACCTCAGAGTCTGAAAATCTTTAGAGAAAGTAATGGTCAGAGCAAAGGCCTGGGAGACTATAGTCTATTCCATATGGGGACTGGTCAGCTAGCTGAGTCACCTGGTCAACCGGCCAGCATGTCACACAAACATCATAAGAACTTTCTAGGAAAGGACCAGCTTTCAGGCCGAAGTGCCTCTGTTGGTCAGAGAGATGATTCTGGACCATTCTGTACTGCTGCTTTGTGAACATGGCAGAGACCCTCTGCATGGAGAAGAGGGTTTTTGTACGAGATACATATTTCTTGGGATTGTCTCTAAGCCAGCCAGACAGAAAGTAAGTGAGGCGCCTGAGAAATAAGAAGTAATCACTTTGGAAGGTCGTGGTAAAATCAGGCAACATAGAAACAGGTCAGAGAAACCAGAGAGCTGCAGAGTCCCAAGAGAGAAGATTTTTTAAAATGACCTTGAAATCATCTAGCCAGCCCCTCCCCTGACAGGGGGCAATACCCAGCAGAGACAGTGGAAAAGACTTGCCCAGAATCACAGAGGCAGCTCTGGGGCCCAGTCCGGTGGCTCCTCCCACAACTCGGTTGCTGCTGTGGGGCCTATTTAATCATTCTGCCAGCCTCCGAGGAGGATACACCTTCCCTGCGATGATCTGACTCAGCTCTGGGCAGCAGCTTCACCAAATGCCCCATGAAAATGCGGTTAAGTCCAGAGAGGGGTGGGGACTTCAGGAGCCTTGAAAAAAAACGTTCTCCCAACCAAAAATATTGCCGGCACCCACCTACCTGTCTGCCAGAAATCTTCCCTTGACAGTGTGTGTTACCATGCAAATGATGACCTTAGATCTTTGTAGAGACTCCTTAACAAAAAAGAGTGTCTTGATAGTAGAGGTGACACAGGATGAATGCGTTTTGATGGGACAGAGGTGGAGTGATTGGACAGCGATCTGAAATGCATCAGGACCCATTGGGCCCCATGTGGCAGGTGCCACGTCACCCTCATCCTTCCACAGCAGAACAAAGCTGCAGATTGCTTTATCCCTCATCCTTTCCCTGCCATCAGACTCACTTTGGGTGTCGGATGTCACAGTGAGATGTGTAAGTAGACCTACTTTCCTTGATTACTTGAATAATTCACATTTTGTAGCTGCATATGGGATGTTTTTGGCAGAACAATGTCCCTTCACCTGGCAATTCTGATTTCAGCATCAAGAATGGCTCTGTTTGGAGTCAGACTCGAAAATGTATTTCCCACACAGGAAGATTGCATGCCTTTTTCTCATTATGGCTAAAAGTTTCAAAAGATGAAGATGGAAAGATCCCCATTGGTTTTTGTCAATGAAGAGATCATTTGAACCAGAGCAGTGCAATAGAGCAATAGAAGCCAATAACAGATGGCCATGCCTTTGTTAAGAAGAGGATGCGGCCCAGCAAATGTGGTTTAGTGGTTGAGGTCGAGGTTTGATTCCCAGTCAGGGCACAAGCCTGGGTTGCGGGCTCAATCTCCAGCAGGAGGCATGCAGGAAGCAGCCCATCAATGGGTTCTTTCTCATTGATATTTCTATCTCTTCCTCTCTGAAATAAATAAAAATATATATTTTTAAAAAAGAAGTGATTGCAGGTGGAAAAGTGGAGGAAGTTCATGTAGACAACCTTGACTGACCTAAAAGAGAAAATCTTTTGTTGTGATGGATGGTTGGTTGTCAGGTGGTTGGTTTTAAAGCTGGGAGAGACTTGAGCATCTCTATTATCCCAGGGAAATGAGTCAGGACCTCAGCTTCTTCATCTAAATTTTGCTGAAATGCTAAAACCAACTCAGCCAGAGTCTGTCCAAGGTTGCCCGGCCAGTTGGCCAACTCATGAAATACGAGTACTTCAACAGCCCGTTCTCCTGGGCATACAATGTCTCTCCTTTGGGCAAACATCTTTGGTTTTCCATGACTCATGGGAGGACAGAGGGGCCATTTTTGTGCTAATATGTTTGGAAAGAGCTGGCAGGTCTTCGTGGGCCTGGCATGGGTAAACACCTTCCATTTGCCAGGCACTAGGCTAAGCACTTTACATGAAAGTTATTCAACCCTCTCAGCAACTAAATGAAGCAGATAAAGCCATTATGTTATTTCACAGATAAAGAGATTAAGTAACTTACCGGAGATCACACAGCTAGCAAAAGCCAAGTCAGAGAGCCAAGACTTTGACTTCTGGCCACACTCGTCTCACAGGAGTGCACATGGATGCTGGTCTAATACCACAAATAAGTTAATAATATGTTTAAAATATTATTTGATATGTAACAGACCATTAAAAAAGATATCACCCATCAGTTATAAAAATGAATCACTGGTTTGGAGAAGAAAGGTCAGCCAGATGGGGCTTGTTGATAATTTGGGGCGAGGGCCACAAGACCCAATTTTTCACCCCTCATGTTTTCTCCAGACACAATCCTGTTTATTGTCTTATTTTATTGTATGACTTTCAGAACAGTCCTATGAGACAGCCAAAACCAAAGAAACCATTTCCATTTCCCCATATGGACATAATACGCGCACGCATGCACACATGCACACAGACAGACACACAGACATTGGGAAGGAAAGAAGCAGAGCCTGGACAGCTCAGTGGCCCAGTTTGCTGCTGAGCTGCCAGGACCTACAGAAAGACATTTGACAGCCCTCTGCTGTTTTTAGCAAGTAACACCTGGTGTTTGGGGTGGAGAGAATAAACCCCTTCCATCAAAATGCCAGAACATAGGTCTTTGAGCTGCTTTATCAGAGAACCAGGTGAGAGGATTCATAACTAACAACCAAGGAAACTATCTCCAAGTGGAACACATTCTTTAAAAAGTAACTGCCACCGGTTTGACAACTGCTAGATATTTCCCCTCTAGGGGCCTACCGGGCCTCTGCAGTATCACAGGGCCATTGGGGGCATAATGATTTGCAATGAGCATTAGAAATAAAAGAGTAAACACAAGGTGGTCCCACACACTCTTGGTAAATAGCAGGCCATTAATAAAGACATTGCCCACCAGTTTTAAGAAGGAATCACTGGTTTGGAAAAGAAAGGCCCACCATGTGGGGCTTGTTGATAGTTAGGGGCAAGGGCCACGCCTTCTTCATCCTTGCAGCCCCAGGACCCAGCTCAGGTCTGCCCCAGGGATTCTAATGATGGTGAACATTAGTCGGGATGCATGATGGCCATGGCTGTAATGTGCTCCAGTTCTCAAAAACCAGCGAAAGTGTACTTCCGAAGGCTGCGAGGTTGGACAGAGGGGAAACTGACTGACAGCAAACAGCTCTGGCCCTCGCTCCAAGGAATGACCTCCACTTGTCACATGCAAGCCTCCAAGCCTTGACTGTATGGAAAGCAATTCCATTATTAGTGGGTGAGGTTCTACAACAACCTACAAATTCTAGTTCCAGAATGTAGAAAAGGAGTAGCAGTATAGAGCCATATTCCTATTATCATCTGTAGTTGACACAACTTACTTGGAGTTCTAATCTGAGAAGACAGTGAGAGGCCTTCTCTTGCTGGGGTCCCAGGATAAGATTTGAGGCTTCTTCCTGAGCCTCTCTCTACTCTGTCTTACCTTCCATCATCTGTGCCCACTATTTACCCTGCTCTGCACCTCAAGGAAACCTGCTTCTCCGCTTGTTTCTGAAACCTCAGTGGTGGCACCACAATCTGCCCAGTGATCCAAGCTTGACACTTTGGAATCACCCTCCCTCCACATGTCACTCCTGTACATTCATCTACAGCCTCCACACCTCTAATAGGGACAGTGAGTCCACCTTGGCTACTTCGAGAGTCAGGACGGCATCTTTCTGGACTTCTGCATGCTGTTCCTGGGCTCCAGGGGGAAGAAGCAGTGACTGCAGAGGGCCTTCTTAGATTTCTATGACTATAGTGTGTAACTTAATTCATAGCTTAGCGAGTTACTTAGGGGAGCACAACATTGAGCTAACAGATGAGGCTGGAGAAGTAGATAAATGCCCCCCAGAAGGGCACACTTGTTCTTCAGGACCTTGGAGAGAAGCAGCAAAGGACACAGACCTGGAATTGGGGGGAGCTGCCAGAGGAGGACTGTAAACCATGTCGGTTGCTGGAGAGAAGATGGGGGCAGTCATGTTTCCTTTCTGACCCTTGAACACTGGGAGTCCAGGCCTGCCTCTGGGCTCTTTGCCAGTGTTTCCCCGACTGGACCCTCTGCCCGCGTCTTTGCGTTGTTGCTGGCTTCTCATCTTTCAGTCCCCACCAGGTGGCCTGTCCCGGTCGTGGAGCCCACCCTGCACTGGCCTTTCTCCATAGTGACCATCACCGCCTGGCATGGTTGTTATTCATTTGCTCACGTGACGGAGGTCTCGGACCAGACAGTTTGAACTAATACCCGATCCTGACTCAGGTTTGGAGAAATAGGATTCCAGACACCATGACCTCATTTGTGTTCATGTGACCCACGCAGGAACAGCACTGACACACTCGTGGGTGTCACTGCCAGCACTGCCCTTTAATTCTAAAACAGCGGGTGCATTGGGAGCCAGCAGATGCCGACGGCCCCTTCCTTGGATTTCCGTGAACGCAGCGCGGCTCCTGCTCCTGCCTCGGCGAGGGGCTTGGACCCTCCATGTGTCACGCTGAGGCTGGCCAGGCGCATCCTTGATGGGCACTGACTTCCCGAGGTCAGTGAGGAAAGCTGCTGCCCTGCACCCCCACATACAGGAGCCTTAGAAAATGAGCGTGCCCCATGGCGGGGGGGGGGTCGGGGGGGGGGAGGAGATGAGGTCCTGCCAGCCCCACCAGCGGAGAAGGCACATACCAGGGCGATGGGCCCCTGCCTGCCCAGGGTTTGACTCTGGTAAACAGATTTCATCCAGCCCTCACAGTTGTTTTACATTTTTTAAACTAGTCACCAGCATTTCAAATATCAGAAGGTGTCACATAAAATAAAAATGCCAAAGTTCTAGAAATACTCGCCCTTGGATTCCCACACAACAAACCCCCGCCCCCTGACCTGGAGTAACAGCTGTCCTCTCTCAGTGAGATTAGTAGCCCCGATGCTATCACGGCCCCAGCACTCCTCCCCAGCACTCCTGTGACATGGGCTCTGGGCCAGTATTGCCTTACATGTAGTGGGGGGGGGGGGCGTTTGAGGTTGAGGTCCTCCTATGAAAGCGATGGATCAGTGTTGGAAACCAAATATTGTTCTCACTAAATGGATGTAAACAGGAAGCCAGAAGGCTGGTCAACCTTAATTGCTCTGAAAGGTCAGAGCTAATTACTCACTGTTTAGTTGAAACATTGTTGGTTGAAGCAACCTCTATCTGTTTGTATCATGTTAATTTCTGTTATCTCCTGCCTAAAGGCTAGAGGTGTGTCCCAAAGCCTTAATAAAAGGGAGAAGAAGGCCAGAGCAAGTGGCAGTCCTTTCCACTAGAGGAAGGCTCCCGCCTGGCCCCCCAATATCGCCAAATTAATGTTTTCTAGTCTCTCATTTCGTTTGCGTGCGGCCTCCTTCAGAACCCGAACCCTGACCCAGGAACCCTGAACCACGCGGGGCGTGGAAAGAGGTTCCCACAGATCAGATGACTCTAAGAACTGACAGATGGGGATGGTTGGGAAGAAAAAGAACCTAGAAGGAATCTCAGTGTTTATTCTACCCACACACTTCCTCCAGCAGCACATCTTTGGCACGTTGCTGTAGGCATGAAACCTGTATGTTAAAGGTTAGCTGTGGGGATGCTGTGCACTGTTTCACAATGTCACCTTCAAAGAGGGCCTGAGCAAGTGTGTGTCTGTGTGTATGTGCGCATGCCTGTGTGCATATAGCAGACACTCAAGAATATTTAATGAGTAAATGACAGGAAGGCTAAAGACTCTTAGCACAATGCTTAACCCTGAAAATGAGGCTCTCGTGGCACACCTTACAGTTTCTGAGTCCACTGTACTTCTCTTTTCCTTTCCTTCCCTTTCCTTTCCTTTTCTCCCCCTTCCCCCTGTTTTAGCCAAGACTGAGAATACAGATGTAATTAAAACCCAGTAATTAATGTAAACAGAGCGACCGATCAATCATCAATTAGTCCATTTACATTTGTTCGATGTGGTTCAATGGTGTGTTCATTATTTTGGCGCAGAGGGGACTACTAGGTTGGAGATGCGGGTTCTGGCCCTTCTCTGTCATCTGGCTCTCTGGCCCAAGTTTGCTCATCCATGGAATTACGTGTTTTGCAAGGCCCTTCTCTGCTTTATGTCTCTTTTCTGTGAATAACAAAGATACATGGGAGGTAAAAAGCAGAAGCTCAGAGCCAGCAGAGTCCAGCAAAGAAAGATCAAGAAGAGACTTGCTTTTCCCAGGAATTACAACGAGGAGGCCTCCAAGGCAGGCGCCACAGTCCACGGAGGGACAAGAGTGGGACATGTGGTCACCAGCAGGACCTGGAAGAGAGGAAGAGAGACATGGGAGGACGCCCACCTGGAGGCGGGGAGACTTCTAGAGAAACAAGGGAAGAAGCGCTGTGAATCAGGTCACTTAGAAATGGAACAACTGGACGGAACTCTTGCTGAAGCAATCAGAAGACAGCAGTAGAGGCTCAGTGGTAAGGAGAATACCTGCTAAGGGGCAAAAACAGGGTCCCCAGGTAACTGAGGGTGGCGGCCGCCAGCTAAGACGTCAGGTGAGAAACCGCCCAAATCAGCACATTCTCACAGCGGCCAGAGGGAGACCTGTCACATTTGCTGGTTTAAATTACTGTATATTATGTAAGCTCAAGCATGCTTTGCTTCTTCAAAATGGAACATCTGAGTAATTTTTCCTTTTTCTCTAAAGGACTCACTGTAGGCATAATTTGAACAGGAACCTTTCACCTTTGAAATAAAAACAAAATATTTCTCTTGGCAAAGCTCAGTATCATTAAATCTCAACAGGAACGCAATGGTGAGCTTCAAGTGGTTATCTTAAAAACAAGTTTCTCAGGAAATACCGTTTTAGTATTGTTGCTGGCACATGATGGCAATAAAAGAGCAGACAAAGGTTCAGTTGGCTTTATCATTTAAAGCAGTTTAACTAATATGTGCCAACAATAATTGAAAATAAAATTTTAAAAACGACTTAAAAAATTCTCTCTAGAAAATGCACCCACTTACCATCTGCAGTGGGGCAGCTCATTCCCATGGCCCGGTCCCTGGTCTGCCCAGTGGGACCTGAAGCTGATAAGCAGCAGCATCGCAATGTGGCCTGAACTTTCCCCCTTGCCCCACTGTGACTGCCACAGGCCAGGATGAAGAGGCGTGGAGGGGGGCAAGCCTGCTTCTGCATAGATGGCATGGCCATGTGGGACTCTTTGACCAGCAGAAAAAGCCAAGAACTTGCCCGAGTACTGAGTTACCAAGTTACTGCATGGAACAGACTGCCAGAACTCACTAATGTCTGTCTGCTCTCCGTCCGTGGCACACAGCTGGGCCATGGTCCCAGGCCCCTTGCAGGGATGGGTTCTGGCCAATGGAACGAGGGAGAAAACGATTGTTGCCATGTCCAGCCCTGGCCCTAAGCCCCAGCAGATGCTCCACTCCCCTCTCCCCTGTCTCCTGGCTGGATGCAGGAGCCCCTGGACGGCTCAGAGGAGACGCTGGATGGAAAGAGCCTGGGCCTGGTGTCTCCATGGATACATACAAACTCGATCAAGAGCAAGCACACCTGCTAAAGGATGGCGGCCACGGGAACAGACACACCATCCCGCTGGGCCACTGTGGACCAGCCGGGCCAGCCAGCCCTGCAGGTGTGCACAGGTGAACTGAGAGAGAGGTACCCTCTGTGTACAGTCTGAAGCCTCTGAGACTGGGGTGTGTACAGTGTGAAGCCACCAAGACTGGAGTGCTCTTAAAGGACTTGCTCCACATGGGCACAGTGTCAAGGTAGAAACCCAGGTCAGCTCGACCCCAAAGCCTGTGCTCCCAGAGGACATAATGCATGATTAGTAAGAGATCCCAGCTCTTGTTCCAGGTAACCCAATGACACGGGCCAGACAGACAACTGTCCCTAGAACCAACACACATGATCTCACTAATGTACTAGACTCGAAAAGAACCCTCAAGAAAATAGCTGCGTCAGTTAGCTTTTGCTGCAATGCAAACCACTTCAGCACCAAGTGGCTTACAGCAACAGCGAGAGTGAAAGTGAGTGAGAGAGAGACATGATTTTAGCTCACAAGTTTGAGTCTGCCATCTGGGGCTCCTGCCACTGAAAGGCTCCTGCAGCCTAGGCCAGACAGGCACACACAGGCCTGGGGTCAGCAGAGCCGGCTGGCAGCTGGCTCCTCGAAGAGGGCTCAGCTAGGTGGCTGGTCCCTGCTCCACCTGGTGTCTCCTCCTCCAGCAGGCTCGCCCAGGCTGAATCATTTGGTGACAGCAGCAGAGGTTTCAAGGGTAAGCCTGATGGACAAACACCTCCAGCTGCTCCCTTTGGCAAAGTCAAGACACGTGGCTATGCTGAGAGTCAGTGTAAGGGGTGTGTGGGGGGGGGGCGGGGAACTACCCACTGTTTGGACACGGAATATAGGACCTCTTGTAGTCATTACTACAATCTCCCCCAGTGTCCAAGGGTTACTGTGTGGGCATCACAGCACAGAGCAAGGGGTCCTGAACTTGAAGGCTCCTGAAGTCATTCCTTCTAGCCTCTGACCATGCCTCCAGCCATCCAATCTATGGGGCAACGGCAGAGTTGGCTTGTGGAAGTTTATTGGAAACCACACTTGAGAGGAAATGGCCGTGAGGCAGAGCTCTGGAGGCAGAGAACTGTCTCCATCTGACAGAAGGGTGGCTCTGCTGGGTGTGAGAAATCTTCATGCACGAGGTGAGTCATGGTAGGAATAGAGCGCCAGGCCTTCCTCTACTCCTCAGGATGGCATGTGTGACCCAATGCCCGGGAAGGCACTCCCCTCCCTGAGGGAGAGGCACCAAGGAGGCAGAAAGAAACCACCCCTGGGGATGCTGCCCAGCCGCTCTCTGCTCCAGTCCCTTCGGTCTCGATCTCTATGTCCCAGGTAGGCTCTCTATGACTTGCTCTTGTTTCTATAAAAATGCCACCCCCCTTGGCAACATCTCAGCCAAGAAAAGCAAAATAGCTCATGAGAAAAAGCACGGCTTGTCTGCCCTGCCGGTGAGTTGTTATGAGTGGAATCATGTGCCCTCAAAATTCTGATGTTGAAGTTCTAGCCCTAGGACCTTGGAATGTGAGTTTATTGGGAAATATAGGCTCTTTGCAGACAGAGGGCTTTAGGATGGTCAAGGCAGAGATGGGCCGTGCTCCAGAAGCTGGGGAACACCAAGGATTGCATCAAAGCACCAGAGCTGGAAGGGAGGCAGGAGCCAGCCCGGCACCTAGGCCTGGTCTCCTGACCTCCAGAGCCACAAGACAGTGCTTTGGGGTGGTTTAAGCCACTCCGATTGTGGTCCTTGTTGTTACAGCAGCCATGGGAAGCTAGCACCTATGTCATGAACTATCTTGCACTCCTTTGCTTTTTCACTCCTGGCCCCTAAGACTCTTGACCCCCATTCCAAGTGAGAAGACTGCGGCTGAGCCAGCATAGACCCAAACCAGATGGAAGCCAGGCCTCTGCCCCGCCCCCCCTCCATGCATTTTCCTTTACACAGTGCTCCTGGCAGGGTGGCTGCCAAGGTCACAGCAAGGCTGAAGCAGCAGTTCAATAGGTAGTTGCACCCTCACTGTGCAATAGATTGGCTTCTGAGAGAATTAGTTCTTCATTAATTCCTTATTGACCCAATGGTGTTTTAGCTGCTGCCAATGAGTTTCCTATTTAAAGGAGCCTCATGGGAGACCCTGGGTGTAGCAGAGGGTCTTGTATACTGTGAAAGATCTCCCTCACAATTCGTCTGCTTTGCAAGCTTAATTTGTTTTCACATGAACCGTTTCTGCAAGAACAGCTGCCTGCCATCCCACCCAGGTGGAGCTCCGTTCTCACTGTGGTTAATGACAGCAATGAAGGGCACCCACCAGCAGCACTACCTTTTAAATACACGTGGTGTGGGGGACGGCTTCCCCCCATTTCAAGCCATTGAACATCTTAACTTAAAACCATTGCTTGGTCCTAGCTGGTTTTGGCTCAGTGAACAGAGCATCAGCCAGTGGACTGAAGGGTCCCAGGTTCGATTCCCAGTCAGGGCACATACCTGAGTTGCAGGCTTGCTCCTCAGTGGGGGGCATGCAGAAGGCAGCCAATCAATGATTCTCTCTCATCATTGATGTTTCTATCCCTCTCTCCCTCTCCCTTTCTCTCTGAAATCAATAAAAAATATATTTAAAAACAACACTATTGCTTACATAGAAAAAAAAAAGAAAAACACATTTTGTTAAACGCCAATATTTAGCTATGATTACTCCCTCATTCCTAGTGAATTTTGTGTTAATTAGCGCTCCAGGCACCTCGGTGTGTGTGAATTAGCAGGTGCTTCATTTGCTGTTAAAGGGCTGCCTTTAGGCTGCCCATTGGGGCATGTGGATGGCCCCCTCAGAGGGAGGCTTGTGGCCTCAGTGGCTACAATCTTACTACTTTAACTACAGCCTCTGTTTGGGAATGCAAGCTGCCAATGTTTTAGGTTAGCTTCAAAGTTTTCTCCCCCGTTGCTTTTATTATTATTTAACTAGTTAATTTCACAAGCATCAACTGAACATCTTACACAGTCCTCAGGCACTGTCCTTGGTCCTGAAATGCCTAGCTGAAGAGGATTTTGGCCCTACCCCTCATTCCTGAGTCTGGTTGGGAGGTACACGTGGGAGTCAGTAATGACGACACTGTGATAAGTGCTGTGTTAGAAGGATAGACAATGGAACTTGGGAAGCACAGAATAAGAAGTGTGACAATTCGCTGGAAGTGGCAGAAACCATTTCCTGAAGTTGGTGGCATTCTTGCTAAATCTTAAAGGATGAGTAGGAGTGTGCCAAATGCATAATATGACAAAGGACCTTTTGAGAAGAGAGAGAAGTGCACACTGAAGATTCAGCGATGAGAACCTGGTGTTTGGAGACTCGTGGGTGGCTAGACACAGGAGATGAGGGAATCGCAGGAAGTGAGCTTCAGACAGATTTCTGGGCAAGATCAAAGACAGCTTGGGCATTCATGAACAAATACTAGGAAGCACTGAGAGTTTACCCTGGAAGGAAGGGGGCTGATTAAATCTGGTGGCATGAGCAATGGATGAAGGTTTAAGTGAGGGACACAGCAGTGCAGTTGGAGAGCGGGCAATGATATGAATAACAATAACAAGGTCCAATTCTAAATGTGTAGCACTGGGAGTTGAGAGAAAGAACAGGCCTAGAATGATTGCACACAAAAATAGAATGGTTTATGCATCCAGGTAAACTAACCAAATCTGGTGATGCTGGCAGAAGAGCATTCATTTAGAGCAGACATTGCAAGGAAGCTTCCAGAAGTGAGATGAGTGCTGGAAGTTGACCTCAGTCACAGACCAATGATTTTCCTTTGCAGGCACACGGATGGGAAGTGTTGGCCCTTTGCCACTACCATGGCCAGGATTTTCATCAGGTTTCAATTACACACAGCAGAACTACCTCTGTCTACATGTAGCAGGAAAAGAATGTATTACAAAATGTTGGATAATGCAGAAAATCTCCAGCGAGGCCAAAAGAACAGGCAAGGAGGCAACATGACCAGGACAAATCTGGACCATACTGTGGATGGCCTCTGTGGAGACCCCACTGCATGGAGTGACAGCACACAGCTCATACCCTTGAAAGCCCCAAACTCCACCTTTGCTGCCCCCAGTAACCAAGTGCCCTGTAGCCTCCCTCATCGGAAAGAGGGGTATGGCCCCTGCTTCTGACGCTGCCAATTTCCTAATGGAAGACTCCCCGCAGCTTCTCCGATAGTCAGACCAGATCTGTGGGTACACCCACCTGCTAAGAAGGCTGGGAAAGGGGGTGCCTGGCTCTCTTCTCAGGAAAGGGAGACTTGTAGTAAAGAAAATGCCTCAAACATGGGAAGGTTTTAGAACACATGATGAGAAAACAGACATTAATTTCAGAGGGTTGCTGATGAAGGAAGAAGCTAGAGCTATGTGACCGCCTCCTCCTGGGGTTGGTGAATCGCTGTTTTGAAGACATTATAATATTTTACTTTGTGCGATGGTTCTTTCCCCAGACTGGAGAATGCCTGTGGTGAGTGAGGGGCTATATCCAGTTGATGCCATGGTCCTGGGAGAAGCTCAGTGAATGTGTCTGTCTCGAAGCCCACAGCAACCACAGCCCTCTCTCTCTGTCTAGTCACTCAGTGAGCACTTACTGTGTGCCTGCTGGGCACCCGACCTGAGCTGAGCATTGCACTGATTCAGGAGACGTGCTGGGCACACATGTGCTCACAGCCTGCGATCAGTAAGGCCTCCTATGCCAAGTGCCCAGAGATGATGCCTGGTATTTGTCATCACTGTGATCACCCCCCATCCCTGTAAGAGGATCACGCTTTGCACTGGTCACAATCTGCCCAGGGAGGCAAGAGCTTCCCTTAGCCAGGCCCCCTGGCTCACCTCTGTGGTGGTGGTGTCTACAGACTCTGCCTCAATAAAAAGAAAGCAGAAGGGAAATAGTGTCTCGTGCCTCCTTGCATGGAGATTAGGAAGGGATCTTGTAGGCCATTTCAGCAGACTCTTTGAAGTGAGGATTCTAGGCCTGAAAGGGGAGGCTTAACCTCTCTTTCTATCTGTCTTTCCCCAGAGGGCAATCATCTGGGATGCTCCCATCGAGGCCAGTTTCCCTGCAGCTCAGGGAGCTGCCAGCTCATTCCTCCTTCCAGCAGTGATCTGGCTACTGCAGGAAAGAAAGTCATTTATCAGCACTGAGCCAAGGCACTCATCTTGATCCCAGGGGGCAGGAGTGAGGCCTTGGGTGATGCCTTCAGTTCTCAGTCTGAGTTCCTGTGTTGAAGGTTAGGAGGCCCCAGGGGCTCAGACCTGTTTCCCGGGAAACACAGGCAGAAATCATCTTTAAGGAAGCTAGAAAAAAACCACTGTGACCAGGGGCCAGCCCAACCCTGCTGCTGACACCAGCATCTCTCAACGGACGGGGCCGAGGCTTCTGAAAGGAAGGATAAGGTCATTGCCCAGCACCTAGGGCCCATGGGCCTGTGACTTGTTATGGCAGAGCTTCCAAGAAGGTCTGGGGTAGACAGACGTCTGCTCTGAGGCAGGGTGGGGTGGATCATACAGATTTGGGGCTCATTGGGTTTAGTCTCTTGTTCCTACCCTGTCCAGGTGTCCTCCCTCGAGGGGTTGGGGCCATGGACCACATCATTCTTTTGGATTTGAAGTCTCTTCAAAAGCCAGGTCTTTAAGCAATCTCATCTTATGTTCTTTTGTGTCTGTATCCACTTCCAACCAGGATGGGGCAACAGTGGCTGAAGTTTCTTAAAACAGCTGAAACATTGAACAGTGTGTGGGACTGTAGGTTCAGACATTGGACAACAGACAGTAAGGGAAGAGATAAATGTCATGGGTTACCTTACATGACAACAGGGACTTTACAGATGTAATTAAACTCAGGATCTGAGGCGCAGCGATCATCTGGCAAGGGTCCTTCTCAGTGAGAAAGGGAGGCAGGAGAGTGGGAATGAGAGAAATTGGGGGAAACACACTGCTGGCTGAATGTGGAAGGAGGGGCCATGAGCCAAGGAGTGCAGGCAGTTTCTAGAAGCCGGAAAAGGTAGGAAGTCAGCCTTGTGGACATCTGGATGTTCTCTCCATAAGATTCACTTTGGACTTTTAACCTTCAGAACTATAAGATAATAAATGTGTGCTATTTTAAGCCACTACATTGGTGTTCATTTTTCAGCAGCAACAGGAAAGTAATACAGAGAGGGAACACGTCCAACTCATTCTGTGAAGCCACGCTACCTTAATACCAAAAGCAGACCATGACTATAAACCCTACCTAAAAGATAAAAATCTAGAAAGAGGCTAATTCATCTTGACAAACAGAGCTTCATTGGAATGTTACTGTGGTTTACCACGGCATGATTTTCCAGCCTGCCTCAGGTTTCTTTAACAGACCTGGGCTCCAGCTGCCAATCTGTGTCATCTTCCATCGTCCCGTTCTACCTGTACCTCAGGAGTTATCTGCACCAGACTTTCTCCACTCCCTTTGTTCATGAAGGTCCTCGCTGGGATCACTCATTCATTCTTCATATCTCATCTTCTGCCCCAAGCAGTTTATCAAGGTGTTTCCCAAACCTAACCAGGAAGAGATACAGAGATAGCCATGTTCAATTACAAGCACAGACAAGGAAACTGAGGCTTGTGTGACCTGCCCAAGACTAGGGAGTTGGTATCAGTTCCCTTCCTGTTAACTAAAAGACAGGAAGTCTTCAAGACATAACCCGAGGGCAGGTGTGGGCCTATTTTAAGATATAAAAAATTGTGCTTTGAGCATTTTGGAGACTGGCCTTTCTCACCCAGGTCCGTGGGGGCTTGTGAAATGAAACTGAGATGTGTGGCCTACCGGATGCTGTCTCCTGTGGATGCAGGACTGTGGGTACTTGCCTCCTTGCCTCAGGAAGTATAAACACTAATGTTTCCACTGTGTGCAAGGCTTACTGAGCAATACAGATAAAATTAGCTTCTATTCCAGTAAACACAGCAGCCTATCTAAAGAGACGCTGGTTTTCTCCCTCCCTCTAGCATGGGTTTCTTCTGATACCACTCACTCCCATTAAGACAATGAGATTTGGACTTACATTCTATTCATAAATAATAGTGTCCATTAGTAATAGAAATCAGTACTTATTCCCATGGTCAGTGCTCATGAAGATTTCTGCCCTCGTGTGGTATTTGCTCAGCCTGGACAGGAGCCCGTTTTCCTGGATTCGAGAAAGGCAAGGGCAGCATGTTACCTCCTCGGTCTCCACATGGCAGCTGCTCTGCCTGTGAATGAATGAATGAATGAATGAATGGGTCTTGACTCGCCTGTGAACAATAAATGTGTTTGAGGAAGTTGATTCTCAGTTTGTTTACAAGGAAGAATTGAGACAAGGAGAAGGAATCGCAGAATCTAGATCAGTGGTGACCATGTAGGTTTGCCTGTTCATTTATTTACAAATTAGATATGTAGGTTTCACAATGCTGATCTGTTCATTAATAAAACATTCATTCAGAGAGGAATTTTAATAGGAAGAGCTGACAGTGGAAATTCCATTATTTCCTTCCTCTGCCCCAGTGAAGATGATTTTGGAAAGCAGTTCTCTGCCTCGACGTGTTGGATGGGAGTGCAAAGATGGAGGGGCCTTCGGCCATCTTTGGGGGAGACACTGTCCTGCAGGAAGGAGGAGACCTGCCTGCAGGAAGGAGAGACCCTGGTCTGAGGGAAGGAGGGACCCTGGCCTGCAGAAAGGAGAGATCCTGGTCTGCGGGAAGGAGAGACCCTGACCTGCAGGAAGAAGGGGACATGGCCTGTAGGAAGGAGAGACCTGGTTTGTAGAAAGGAGAGACCCTGGTCTGCAGGAAGGAGGGGAACTGGTCTGCAGGAAGGAGGGGAACTGGTCTGCAGGAAGGAGGGGAACTGGTCTGCAGGAAGGAG
>JAAGEH010000042.1:2768334-2820677 GCA_011751065.1 Lasiurus cinereus | reverse complement strand
GGAGAGACCCTGACCTGCAGGAAGGAGGGGACCTGCTTGAAGGAAGAGGAGACCCTGGTCTGCAGGAAGGAGGGGACCTGCTTAGAGGAAGGAGACACCTTGGTGTGCAGGAAGGAGAGACCCTGGCCTGCAGGAAGGAGGGGACCCTGGTCTGCAGGAAGGATGGGACCTGGTCTGTAGGAAGGAGACACCCTGGTCTGCAAGAAGGAGGGGACCTGGTCTGTAGGAAGGAGACACCCTGGTCTGCAGGAAGGAGAGACCCTGGCCTGCAGGAAGGAGGGGACCTCGTCTGTAGGAAGGAGAGACCCTGGTCTGCAGGAAGGAGAGACCCTGGCCTGCAGGAAGGAGGGGACCTGGTCTGAAGGAAGGAGAGGACCTGGTCTGCAGGAAGGAGGGGACCTGGCCTGCAGGAAGAAGAGTCTTTGGTCTGCAGGAAGGAGAGACCCTGGTCTACAGGAAGGAGGGGACCTGGCCTGCAGGAAGGAGAGACCCTGACCTGTGGGGAAGGATGTCCACTCATTGAGGTGGAATGGATGACAGATATCCAGACAGAAACATCTAGTGGGCAGGTGAACTGTGGGCCTGGAGTTGAGGGCAAATGTTGGGGCTAAAGGGACAAACTTAGAAGCCAGGATAGAAAATAATTGTTAACAACCATTACCCAGGTAAATGGCCTGAGGAAGACCAGGTAGGAAGGAGAGGCCCCTGGGAATACTACTGTGGGGGAGAGGGGAAGTGAGGGTGGCCTGGCAGCTAGGAGAACTGGGATTTACAGAATCACAGCTGCAAACCCTACACATAAGAACTGAGAAAAGGACTCAGTGTATCAGACTGCCCAGGTGACCATCAGCAGGGACAGGTGAGGGATCAGAGTATGCTTCTTCAGTCTGCAGCCTAATTCAACGCAAGGCTGGTGGGAAAAGCTCGATAAAGCCTGGCTGCTTTGAAGCTGCCATGCCTTCGGCTGAAATGCCTTCAGCAAAGCAGAAGTCATTGCCGGGGTGTACCCACACTGAGTTTCCTGGCCTGGCCTAGAAGAGAAATGGGTAACTCTGACTTGCAGTGGTGGTAGGAAAAGCTCACAACCAGAAAAAGGATCGTTTTTTTAGCCAGAAAGACTCATTTCACCTCCTGCCTGTCTTCAGACCATCTGAGCTAGATGGAACTCTGTCTCCATTCTTAACCGCTCTGTGGGCAACTCCTCAACAGCTTTTGTCGTCTGCTCTGCAGTTTCCAAAAACCCTTGCCAAGGTCAACTGGAAAACAGGCCCTTGTGACCCAGAGTTTCTGAAAAGCTCACTTAATGAGTAATGAGCCAATCAACAGGAGAAATGAAGTCAGAGACAGACTGCTTCTGGAAAGACCAAGTGTGGGGTCATGGGAGGCCAAATGAGTGGCCTGTGAGGGGTGAGCCTAGCCTCTGGGGTGTGCTCTGGGCACTGGCTGGGGAACTGAGGAGCTCTGTCCTGCACAGACATCAAACGCATCTAACACACGAAGCACAAAGGAGCGCCTGTGCTGTGCCCCGAGAATAAACTCAGGCAAAGTTACAAGGAAGGATTGTCATCAAGATCTTGTCATTGAAGCATTTCCATTTCTCGGTGCCCAGAACAGATAACCCTGGAGAGGGTGCAGCAGACTCCAAGACAAAGGGCATCACTTAACCGCAGGAGGCGCGTTAGGAAGAGGGAGAGGATGAGGGGGCACTGTGCCAAAAGTACTGGGGTTAAAACATAATCGGAGTCATTCAAACATTTATTTATTTATTTATTTATTTATTTATTTATTTATTTATTTATTTATTTAAATTCTCACCCAAAGATATTTTCCCATTGATTTTTAGAGAAAGCCAAAGGGAGGAGGAGAGACAAAGAGAAATATCAATGAGAGAGAAAAAAATTGATTGTTTGCCTTCTGCATGTGCCCAACCAAGATCCTGGCCAGGGAAGAGCCTACAACCTAGGTACATGCCCTTGACTGAAATCGAATGCAGGACCCTTCAGTCTTCAGGCCGACACTCTATCAACTGAACCATACTGAATAGGGCCAAACATTTATTGATTCACTACTAGGCACCAGGCACTAGGCTGGACAATAGGACCTCATGACACATATCCTTGGAGAGTGAACTGCCTACTGATGGGTTCAAGTGTGACCCCACCACTGTGGACCACTGTGGACAGCATAGAAGGTGCTATAGAGGCAGGTCCAGGATGCTATAAGGGGTTGGGGAGACATCCAGCCAAGAGAGGAAGACAAGCTCCAAGAGTGGTGCTGAGACATGGCTGCACCTGGGAGTCCTCTCATCTGAGCTCTAGGTGGAGGCCTGCTGGCATTTGCAGAGCGAATATTCATGTGTGAAAACAGCCCCCATCGAGTAACCCAAAAGGTCTCTGCCTTGGTTTAATTTGGTAAGACACAACTCTGAATGGCCTGCCAGGAGGCCAGAGTGCATGGCCAGCCACTTAAGCTAGTGACGCCCACTGCCTGGCAGCCCTGTCCCAGCACAGCTTAGCTCTTCTCAGCAACATCCACAGAGTAATTCTCAGGCTGGTTTGACTTTTTCTTTGCAGAGTCAGGGAACTATGGAGTTAATAAGGTACAGATGTCATAAAGTAAGGGGTTTATTTTAATAGCAACATTTATTTAAGTGCTTTTAGAAATTACCTTGGCCCCATAGGTTATAAAACCATTGAAGAGTCCCTTACATTTTTTTCAGTTACATTTGACTGCTTTTTATAGTGGAAATTATATGTCATGGTGACTTTCATGGTTTTGGAGACTTGTGAAGGGCAGGGGTGAAGCCTTTGAGAATGTCAAGGATTCAAGTGTATGAATAATGAGTTAGATTTTATTGGCACTCTACTGTTAGAGCATGGTCGTGGTCTCAATTTAAGTTAAAAAAAAAAGATTTCCTTTATATGATTTTCCTATAATTTGGGGAAGGGGTCCGTGGCTGCACCCTGTTTATTAGGGCTTAGCCTGTGCTACCAGATGACAAAGGATAACACTTATGCACAAAGTTGCACACTGACAAGTAACTCAAATCAACAAAGATAACTAAATTCCCCCAATTGAATGCTTTCTCCTGGTCTATTTCCTGGCATCTAATAACCACTGAAATGCAAATGCTGGCCCCTGCACAAAACACCCTCAAAGTTCCTCAAACTTAACACAATAGCACACCTCTTTGTCGGCTTCCCTCCTGTCTCCTTGTCTTGACCATCAGGATTGCATGAGTTTATCTGCTGAAGCTGGACAATTCAGAATTGGCCAGACTCTTCCCCCAACATTTCCCATCAGTTACCAAATAAATAGATTTTACCTTTTAAATGCAGCTGTGCCTCTCCAGCCCAGGGTGCTGCCCTGGCTCAGGGCCAGGTCATCTGTCGTCACAACATCCCAACACACTGCCTGTAGCTCCCGTTGGTCTAGTCTCCACATTGACAAAGTAAATTTTCTAAAAATGCTAATCTTGCATCCATTGGCTTCCATAGGTGACCAAAATGTGGAATCTGATGCCCGTGGCCTACACATCACACCTTGACTATGACCCTTTCTCTTCACACTTCCAGCATTTTGGATTTGCCCAACTCTTGCCCCCACCATCCTCTCACCCTTCTCTTCCGCTCTGAGTGTCACTACTTCAAGACAGCCTTGTATGACACCGTGGCTCCCGGGTCCGGGTCCCACAGGATTGGGTACACACCACTATTAAAGCGCATGTCATAATGTACAGGGACAGCTTGTTAACCGGGCTGTCTCCAGCGCTCCCTGGGCTGTGGTCACCTCTGAGCCCTGGTGCTTTGCACATGCATGGCTCCCCAAGCAGGCAGTGTTTGCAGGACTAACGGACCGCGATTGAGATCTGGGCTACCTTGTAAAGTGAGAGAAGCATGTTACCAAAGAGCCAAACTACTTTTTTTTTTATTAATTATAAAGTGAATCAAGGTGCCAGCAAAGTTAAAACAAAGATGAAGAGTGCTTAGATCTCAACCAATTTTTAAATTACTCACCACAACTGTTCTACAGACGAACTTTAGGCAACCTCCTGCGGCCTGTTAAGAATATTTCACACGTGGACACCGGCAAATGCCCCATAATTATAGGAAATACAGAAAAGCTACTAGTTTTGAAAATATAAATGTAAAAAGATGCCCAGGAACAGCATTTGCTAAATATTTTTTCTGCACATTTGACCACAATATCAGACATAAGATGTGCATATGGTCATACTGAATGCAATGTCCAGTGGTGGGGGAGGGGTCAGGGAGGCCCTTCTAGTTTCTCATTCATTCACACACACAACTATGGTCACCACCATGTGCTGACACAATGCAGGGTCCCTGAGATTCCAGGCTTCCTAGGGGGAGATGGATACAAACCGCACAGGGTATCCTGGGCAGTTACTGCTTAAATCCAGCCCTGTTCCAACATGTGCTGGTTCCCCTTGTCCTCACTGGGTCACAGGTTACCTGGGGTGACCTCAATCCAGCTAGGTGGTCGCGCGGGACACAGCCGTCGCTAGGACGCAGCTACGTCGTCCACAGTGTGGTGTCCATATGCGGCGTTTGGGTATGCGCGCTGCGGTTGCTGAAAGAACATGTTCTCAGAAGGAAAAGATTTGCGTGAAGGCAGACAGGAAGTAGATGCTGAGCTCCAGCTCCAACCGAAACTGCCAGGATCTTGGTGACTGGGTGTCAAGTACCCTCCCTCCAGGCCTAGTGGGAAGAAAACTCCCAGGGAAAATGCAGGGAAGACCCTCAGTCCGCTGCCCTTAGCGCTTCTGCCGGAGTCTCGACCTCAGCGTCTACAAGAAGGGGTACGGGGCGCTCCATTACAAGAAAGAATCCCTCTCAGCTACAGCTGCTCTCCTAACCCTTCTCTGCCTCCAACGTGCACTGAGGGTTCCCACCCTGAATCCTGACCGCGCAGCGTCCCTCTCCGCCCCCACCCCCACTCCACCCCACCCTCCCGCCGGCCTGTTCCCCACGTCCCCTCCCACTTTGCCTGGGCCGGGTCCCCACCTCCACGACCACCACCGCCCACCCCCCCGCCCGGCCAAGTCATCTAGCCGTCTCCAACCCCCCGCGCCCACCCAGCCCGCATCCAGCCGGGTCCCCAAACCCCCGCGTCCACTTCAGCCCCGATCCAGCCGGGTTCCCAAACCCCCGCGCCCACCTCAGCCCCTTTCAGCCGGGTCCCCACGCTCCTGCCACCCCGGGCACCGCCCACTGCAGCCCCGCCCTGCCAGGCCCGGCCCACGTGTCGGGCCTCGCCGGACGCCCTAGGCCCTTTAAACACCCCACCCTACACAGCACCCTCCCCACCCGGACGGCAGCCGGAGAGGGACAAAACTCGTGGCGCACAGCCAGTTTCCTCCGCGATCACGTCCCAGCTGCTCGGCCCACCGGCCCTCCGCCCGGGTCACGCCCCCTGGCGTCCCCAGCCCTGCGGGGAGAGCTGACGCGGCCGTGGCGGGCGGGGCCCGGAGGAGCGCAAGTCCTGCGCCTCCTCCGCCGCCGCCGGCCGCCCGCCGCTGGGTACGCTGCTCGCGGGGGGCGGCCGCGGTGCAGAGGTTCATGCAGCGGTGGCGGCGGCGGTGGCGGCAGAAGAACCGGGCTCCATGCGGCCGCCGCCGCCTCTCCAGCGAGGGGCGGCGGGCTCCGGCCCAAGGTGGGCGCCCCGCCTCGCAGCACCGCTCCCTTCCCTGCCCTCCGCGCGGGCGCTGGAGCCGGTGGGGGTGCCCATCCCCGCCTAGGAGCGCACGCTCCGCGCGCCCTGCGGGAGAGAGGGGCGGGCGTGGCGGGGGCGGGGGCGTGCCGCCGGGACCCCGCGCGGCGGCAGGAGGAGGGGGCTTCCCCAGAGGATGGCCGGCGGCGGCGCCTTGCTCCTAGGCGCGAGCTGAGCCGCCCTGGGCGCGCGAGGCGCGTTACGAAGCCGGCGTAACGGGCGCCCCCGGCTGCCCGCGCGGCCCCCGGGTCCCGCGCCGCGCCGCGCAGGCCGGGCGGTAGGATGGGCTGCATCCAGAGCATCACCTGCAAGGCGCGGATCCGGCGCGAGAACATCGTGGTGTACGATGTGTGCGCCACCATCGACCAGTGCCCCACGCGCATCGAGGAGACCTCGCCCATCGTCCTGCGCTACAAGACCCCCTACTTCAAAGCCTCGGCCCGCGTGGTCATGCCCCCCATCCCCCGCCACGAGACCTGGGTGGTGGGCTGGATCCAGGCGTGCAACCAGATGGAGTTCTTCAACACCTACAGCGACCTGGGCATGTAAGCGACCGGCTCTGCGGGACGGGAGCGGGTCTCCCTCCGGCCCCGTCTCTGCTCCCACCCCGACCTCCTCCCAGCTCCTTCTCTCTGCTCTCTCCCCATCCTCTGTCTAAACCTTCCTCCCGTCTCCTCTTCCACCTCCCCCCTCCCTGCGCTTTTGTTTCAGTGACTGGGCGGGCGTAGGGAGGCTCCTCGCGAAGCAGTTTCTCGTGGTTTGCGTCTGACTCCCCGCGAACGCGTGGAGACGGTGAGGGGCGGAGAGAACGCGACAAGGAGTGTTGGAGAGATAGGTGGAGGGTGGCTGGCCAGTGCCCTGGGAGTTTCGGGGCGCCGTCTGTGGTTTGGGGGCTTTCTAGGAAGAGTTTTAGGGGGACCTGTGGAGAGAGGAGTGGAGTGCGGGGGTGCATGGGCTGTGCCGCGCGTCCTTTGGCGAAGTAGGTCCCGGACGTCCGAGCGGGAATGGGTGATTCTGCCCATGTTCCGTTGACTGTTGAAATTTAGCCCTTGTCCCCTGGGCCAGGAAGCCTGAGGCATTTCCATCTGGAATCGCAAACCCGGCGGAACCGCCCGTCTGGCTGGGCGCCCTCTGGATGAGTTCTGGGCGGCGGGAGCAGAGGCACCGGGTGCGTCAGGCCGAGCCGGGCTGGCGGCCTGTGCGAGGGGCTCTGGCAGGTTCGCCCGCTATGCGTTTTGTGCTCCATGGTCTTAACTTACTCCAGAACTTTCCTAATTGCGGCGTTGGGAGGGCTCCCAGCGCTGAATCTGGGAGCTCTCCAACTCCTTTCAGCAGCGCCTCTCCAGTGTGCTGGGTGAGGCGGCCAGGTAGAGACCCAGCCTCCCTGGCCACCAGGGGTGGAACCGAAGGTTGATGCGGTGGCGTCTAGGGCTCTCTTATTTACTAAATTTTCATAATTCCCCGCCAGCCTCCTTTCAGAAGCAGACTCTGAGCGGATGGCAGCTACAGTCGCTGAAAGGGTTGGGCCTGCGTTCTTCCTGCCATTCCCAGGGCAGGTCCAGGGCACCCTAATTAGCTTGCAGCCTATAGGGAGCCCCTTTTTCTGGAAGGCAGCCTCATTTCGTTTATTAATCCAAAATTCTAGAATCCCCAGGTTCATCCAGCGAGTGTGAATATGGGTCAAGCCACCTTCTGCAGCAGCTTGCAGGCTCCTTACTACAGGGCAGCTTGCACTAGTCGGACGTGCTAAAAGGAATGCTGACAGGTCACTTCGTCCTCCCCAGAGAGAGTTTGCACTTTTCAAGCACAAAAGCTCAGGGCAGGAGAAAGCTGTTTCTGCTGAAGGTATGTGAGAGCGGGTCCTCATGCCTCCACACTGTATTCTTCTTCCCAGAGGTGGCTGGATCTGAGAAATGGGGGACATATTATTTTGGGTGAATCACATCATTTAAAAACAGACAAACCTTCAAAAGAATGATTATATTTGAGCATATGTGTCTCTGAAAGCTGATTTTTTTGTTGGCTTTTGTTTTATTTTGTTTTTTTAGAAACCTGTTTTTTCCAACCAAGTTAGAGAAAGGCCCAGACAGAGCAAGGGTGCCTCCCTTCTGCCTCTCCGCCTGGCCCTGAGGGCAGTGTAACCTTGATGGGGGGCTGGGGGACAGTGATCACAACCTGGGTCCCCTTGAAGAGGAAGCCTGAGGGACAGAACAGAAACAGCCTCGGGGTTCCCAAGACCACACAGCCAGAACTCTGTTACCTTGATCTCTTTTAATAAGAAAATCAAAGGCAAATACATAATTCTCCAAAAAAGAAAATATATCCAACCTCAAGAGAAGTGGAAGTGAGATGTAAACAGACGTGGGAGTTGAACTTCCTGGACACTGTGGGAGAGAGTGTCCTTACTGGAATGGACATTGATGGGCGTGGATTGGTGCCAGCGCTGAGGCTGAGGGGCCGGGATTTCCTGACCCTCCTTGCAGAGTTCTCACCTTCAGGAGTAGGGAAAGCTTTGGCCTTTAAACGGCTACTTTCAGTATTTTAAGATTGTTGGTTTTCAAGTTGTTGATGCAGGGGAGCAAGGACAGTCCCCAAGAAGTCATAAAGCCTATTATGATGGATCTGTGTCCAGATTCCGCCTGCCTCTGTGGCTGTAGTAATTGCTCTGTTTAAGGCCACTTTGGAGCCTAGATTTGATTGAACCAATTTCCACAAAATGCTGATGCCCGAAAACTTGGCCAGTGTCAACTTTTTAATTGGAGCTCATATGACATGAGTGGCTGCAGTCTGCTGGGTTTTATGTCCACTTCAGCCAGCACCTCAAGTGGAAAAAACCTGGCACCCAGTGTGCAATCAATGTGCTTATTATTACACGAAGCATGATAGGATGAGAGGACTGAGGTTAGAAAGCTGCCTTTTCAATATTTGAAAAGTTGAGGAAATCCACAACTCAAAACTGCAAGAAAACTCTTTTTATGGCTTAATAGAAAACGTGAACTTTTTGGTTTAAATTTTCAACATTTCCAAGAATAGGGTTTTAAAATAGCTGATGATCATGATGGTCAGAGCTTCACTTGAACTTGAAGTCAAGTGATGGAACTGGCTCAGATGATTCTGTAGAGGCGGGATGGGGAGTACTCTCATGAACCCTTCTGCTGCTGCCATGGTGACGCAGGTCTCATCCATCAGTGAGAAGGGACCATTGCTTTTCTCAACCCACCCATCAATAAATCCGTGTTTCCAAGGGCTACCGATGTTCTGGAATATATAGGCAGCTTCCCTGCTCCTCAGTGTGAGAGGTGGGAGGATGCTGGAGTGGCTGGGCCACCGGGCAGGGTTTGCTCTAGGTATAAGGACTGGACTGGACTTGAGTGGATGAGATTCCACTGGGCAAGAAAGACTGATTCTGAAGGAAAAACAGCAAATGCAAGGGAGAGGGTGGGGCTGGAGTGGAGCTTTCAAGTGGAGACTGTGGGAGAAGGAGTCCTAAAGGGGGGGCTGAGGTGTGTTGGGGAAGTCCTCAGACAGTGTGGTCTGGAAAAGACCAGGTCGAGGTCGGAGTATCCAGAGGGTCTCCATGCCTTCTGACCTCTCAGGCACATGGGGGCTTTTCAGTAAGTCATGAGACCTTTATGATGGGAGTTTTGGATCATAGAGCCCGATCCAGGAGGTTCCCTAAGGAAGGTTTGAACCAGAAATGGATCATATGTCAAGGATGGAGTAGGTGAAGCTGAGGCCGATGGGGAGCCCATGTGCATCTTCTTCTCAAGGTAGAAGGGAATGAACTCTCGGACCAGCTCAGGCTGATGGTATGGAGGACGCTGGCCTGGGTGGAACTTTAGGTGTCAGGAGGTCCTAGATCACTCCTCTCCTTCAGCTCTGCCTATCTCTCTAATCTTCCCTTAGAGGCAACGTCATTGAAGATCTGACTGTACCCGCTCCCTCTGTCACCTGCTCCTTCTACCCAGGCAGGTCTCCATTCATTCCAAAATGACTCTCACTCAGTTTGTCTGTGATGTCCATGTTAAGCTCATCTTCTCAGCATCATTCCCCGTGGCTGACGGCTTCCTCGCCTCGCTTGTCGAGCTGCCTTGCTGTTTGTCCAGCTTCCCCTCTATCTCGTGCCATTTTGTTCCACGTTGCCTCTTGGGCACAGGCTTCTTCTGCCATGTCCTCTGTCCTGGTGGGCCCCTGTGCAGCAGGAGCCGGGAATAGTGTTCAGCAAACACTTCGGCCACTCTTAAGTCCCCAAGGAGACATGACAGAGAGCCTGCCATAGTCCTGCTCCATCTGCATAACCCACTCGGACCTGAGCCAGGACTGTGGATGTGAAACTGTGGCCATTGCTGAGAAGCCCACCCTGCCCAGCCATCAGTGCCCTAAAGCCAACCTCCCATGTTCCCAGCTGCCTGTGCATGCAGTGTGGCCATAGGTGGGTCCTTCGCTGCCCACCGAGATGCCTCCTGTGGGCATTTTGCTCTTGAGACCCAGCTTGGCCTGTCTGTCCAGGAAGCCTGATGGCTGTCTAGGTCATTTGTGCCCACACTCGTTCCCCCAATCCCACTTCTGATCACGAAGTAGCCAGAGCTGCTCCATATCAGAAACACTGGAGGCCCCTGGTCTAGAGCCACAGATAGGGGCATAGGGTTCTATCCCCAAGGAAGTACTGAGTGCCCTTGACAACTGGCCTGACCCTGGGTCTGAAATCTCTCCATCTCCCAAAAAGGAGGGGGGAGGGGTGCAGATCTTATCAGAGCATTAGCTGACTGCAGATAAAACACAACTCTGAGTCCCGAGGCAGGGGGTGTTGGTGGGGAGGATGACAAATGCTGGAGAAAGAACTCAGGGGTTCAGGGGAGAAATCAATGGAGAGTTAAAAGGGACATGGTTTGGAGAGCCTGGGATGCTAAGATCACTGCACAGTGCTGGTGGGACGTGGAAGCAGGGGCAGAGGAGTGTGGGCCTCAGGGTGTCTATGACCTTTCCTGTCTCAGCGAGGTCATTGCTGTCCAGGCCGATCTGCAAGTGCTTCATGAAGTTCTAGGTCAAGAAAGAGGGGCACCTGAGTGAGGAAATGCAGGGCCTGGTGAGGAAGGCAGGGCCTCAGGTCCCCCACCCCCATCACTCCCGCTTGTATGGCCCATCTGGCCCTCCCTGCGGCTCTGTGAGCTGGATGCTGTGATTCTGCCCCTGCTATTGATGGGAGACTGAGGCTGGGGAGGTCAGAGGATTTGCCAGAGGCTACATGTCCAGTGATTGGCTGAGCTGGGATGCCTCTGGCCCCTTGTCCTGCCTGGCCCAGCTGTGATGGACAGGTTAGCATTCCTTTCGTGTCAGGACACAGACCTCCTGGTTAAGGTTCCTGCCATTACTGGCCCAGCTTTTCCCTGGTATTTGGGGAGATGCTCAGCTTTGTCCTCAGGATTCAAGTAGGTGATCCTGCCACTCTCTCAACCAGGCGCTTAGGTCCACAGGCAAGAAAAGTTGCCAGAGACAACAGAGGGGCACTGGTTCCATTGTGCAGACATGAACCACAGGAAGTGGCTGTGATCTGTAATTGACTGTGGTGAGACCAGAGGGAACCTGAAGTTAGCAGTCACAGAGCAGTGTGGTGGCCACTCAGAGGCAGGGCCCGCAGGTGCCATGGGCCCTGTGAGGGCTGGAGTCCCCACACCCACAGCAGAGAGGCCCACAGTGCAGATGTCCCCACCAGGACAGAGCCATAGGTGAATCCCGTCTTGCCCACTCAAATCACTGAGCTGTTGGGGGTTGCGAGGGTTCCTAAAGAGGGGTGTGCGTGTGCAGTTGTAGGGACTGTGTTCAGAGTCTGGGAGGTCCTGCCACAGGACCAGATGACATTACAGGTGATGTGCGGGACAGCTCATGGCGAGGTGGGGTGCCTCAGCTCAGGGACTCACACTGGCCGCCTGGGCTCCTCCAGGAGCTGCCCTGTGGCCTCATGTCAGCCCCGAGGGGCAGCCCCGGGCTCCTCAGGTGCTGCCTTGGGAGCTGTTCATCCCTCCGCTCAGCGCTCAGGAGGAGAAAGAGGCTCCTGGGACACACCTGTGGCTCGGGATTCTCGACCTGTTAGACCTGTTGGCCGCGGGATCCTGCCGCTCAGGTGCTGGGAACCCAGCCAGCTGGTCGTGCTGACTGTGTCCGTTGAAGACACAGCCGCTTGCTCCCCAGCTCGGGGACGTGAGTCCCAGTGCTAGCACTATGACCTTTGCAGGTCCCTTAACAATTCAGTATCTCACGTGCCTGCACGTAAATGGGCAGTAAGGTCTGTGCTGTTTCCTTTAGGAACCAAGTGAGGTGCTGCTGTGGAGGGCTCTCCTAACTGGAGTGCTGTGCACGGACTAGAGGGTGACTGTGCCACCAGGGGGCGACGCTGGGCCAGCTTGAGGGAACAGGCGGGTGTGGTCAGGGCACAGAAGGTCCAGACTCAGAAACGGAGGGCACAGGGACGGCTGTCTTCTATCTTCCACATACTCGTGTGGGTGGTGGCTCTGCATCCCAGCAGAAGCCACCCTCCAGGTCGGCTCTGAGCCATGGTTCTGGGCGCAATGAGAGCATGGAAACCATGCCGTCTGTGCCAGGAAGTGTGGGGTTGGTGACAGATGAGACCAGCACCACAAATAATTTGTGTCTGAAACTCTGATGACAGATGAGACCAGCACCACAAATAATTTGTGTCTGAAACTCTTTCTAATATATTCTTTATGATATATTTTTAATAACACATACATTCACAATTTTTTCCCTAATTTATAAGGGGACCTCCTATAATTAACCTCACAATAATCATTTAAGGCAACTGTTTTTCCCATTTAGATAAAATAACATGCTCAAGGTCACTGGCAGGTACTGGTCAAGTCAGACTTGGTGTCCAGGTCCCTCACCTCCTGCCCTAGTGCCCTCCTGTGCCAAGTGCATGGTCAGCCAACCAGGACAGGAGCAGTGTACATGGAGCCCCTCTGGTGGGTCAGTGCCCAGAGGCCTCTGAAGACGAGAGAGGGTAGATGAGAACACGTAAATGTGTTCAACAAAAGCAAAAAGAAATTCCAGGCTGTCAGGTTAAAGCAAAATAAATCAGGCCTGTGCCACTCTGTGGGTGACTGGCAGCCTGCCCTGGCTCCCTCTCCCGGGGCCTGACCTTTCCATGCTGGCTCGTGGGCCGAGCTGGGCAGCCGCACAGAGGCTGTCAGGGCCTGACTAGCGGGAGGCAGTAAATCAGCCTTATCAACACGCTGTGCAGGTCCTGGAGGGGCAGGTAGGGAGGACGGGGGTTGGGGGGTGACGCCTGGGTTCGCATGGTAGTGGGAACACAGGGACCACCAGAAACAGGAAGTGAGGTGTTGCTTTGCCCAGCCTTGAGGGATGGGGACGTCAGGATCCAGGATATGAGGGGCATGAGGCTTGAAGGCATTCAGACGAGCTCTCCTGAGAGAAGGAGGCTGCTGCCTCTTCTTCCTCCTCCTAAGAGACCAGGTGGAGCCTCCATTAAAGGGGCGGCCCTGCTCTGAGCCTTAGGGGCTCAAGACCAGATTCTCTGAGTGATTCCAATATTGGAGAGTCTGTTTCAAACTTGCATGAACAGCCTTTATATTTTAAGGAAGGATGGTGATGTGCATGCCCCAGAAGGAAACCCCGGATCCTGTGGAAGATGGTTGCTTGGCCTTTGGGGTCCGGAGCCTCTTTTGCTGGAACCGGAGTCCACCTTAAGGAATGGGCACAGAAATTTGCCAACTGTCTCCCCAAAGGCCACAAGCCCCTCGGTGACAGTCACAACAACCACAGCAGCATTTGCTGGGCACTTAGTAACACTAAACGCTTCCCAGTCACTGCCTGCGGAGCTGGCGCCGTCTAGTCCCGAGTAAAGATGGCAAGACTGAGGCCGACGAAGGGGGCAGCTTGCCCACATTATCCAGCCAGTAAGTGACGGGCCAGGGTTTGAAAACAGTATCCTATGAGGATTCCCTGCCTTGTGGCAGGTGAGTGAATGACGCGAGAGTGGATGTTGCCCACACGCTTGTTTTGTCTTCTAGAGGCCTGGTAAACTAGGGAGTTCAGTCCACCTCACCTCCCAGCTGGTTTGCTTGGCTGGTCAGAACATGATAGCACTGGGCAAGGGTCATGGGTCAGACCCAGGGGACCATCCTAGCACTTGGATCAGCACTCTACCCTTCCAGTGACCTCGAAAGTGGCTGCTACCAGATCCCAGTTACCCCAGAATCTAGATTAGAGAACAGCTGGAAAATGCATCTGGGGGCAGTAGACTCACCCCGACTTGGGGATTTGGGGTGGTGCCGGAAGTCATTCAGCCCAACTGCTCACTTTATAGATGGGGTGCTGAAACCCAGAGAGGGCGGTGACCCTCCAGTGAGGAGCAGGACAGGCCTCTGGCCCAGGCCCACCGATGTCATAGCCAGTGATCTCCACTGCCGGTCGGCAACACTGCCACACTGGGCCGGCCAGGAGCCAGCAGCTCACTCCTGGGCCAAGGCTGGGGCCCCTAGCTGTAAAGCAGTAAGCAGGCACCCCCACCCAGTTTGGTGAGGGTCCAAATCTGTGGGCACAGGTGGCTGCCTGCACAGGGCGCAGCCTCCACCCCAAGGGATGTCTCCACAGTTGCCGGGAACAACAAGACCAGCCTGCTCCCAGTGTCCACAGGCCACAGGCCATGGTTTACAAGTGAAAAAGGAGAGGGTCTCCCCAGAGAGGCCCATCACAGATGGCAGGAAGCAGGAAGGCTTAATAGCCGGAGGGAGGAGGATGTGTGGACAAACTGGGGCTCACTCTGGGTCCCCAACACCCAGAGTCTCTTTCCTTCCCCGTTACCCCCAGCCTAGGTGCTGTGCTATATGTGGCCCCTGGTTCCTGCCCACAGATGGGCCAGGCCGCTCCATGCCCCTGGCAGCTCGGGTAGAAACAGGTTCCAAGTGTGTCAAAGTGACAGATTGTGAGGGGCCAGAGCCCTCCTGGGCAGCAGGCTTAGCGGTGGCCCCGGGGGATGGGATAGACTACTGGAGCCGGGGGGGGGTGTCTGGGAGGGGCAACCTAGCAGCTGGAGACTGTTTCTGTTGTGGTGGTAGTTGGGTTTCTCTCCTTTTTTTTTCTTTTATTTTTTGTGAACTTTAGGCATTTTAGCAGAGAGTGGGACCTGACTGCCATGGGTACATCCCCTGCAGGAGGGGCGGGGGGACCCAGAGTGCAGGAGGGCTGGCGCAGTTTGCTGTGCTCTGGCTGGATTGGGGCGAGGGGGTCCCCACCAACAGCTAATCGGCAGACCCGCTGGGATCTTCAAAGGACTGAGTTTATTTCAAAACAAGTCTGTGTTTTTAAATAACAATTCAGTTCAATGAATTTTGGTTCTTTATGAATGCCTATCATTTTTCTGAGAAACACACTTCAGAATGGAATGAGTCTCCAGGAGTTGCCCGGCCTGGCAGGCACGGTGTTTGGGCAGGGAAGGGTGGAAGCCCAGAAAACACCCTCTTGTAAAAAAAATATTATCGAACATTTGAGTGCTTGGTGTTAGCAGCTTTTCGGACCCCTGACCTCCTGCTCCAGAGCTCACCATACTGTGCTCAGTTAAAAAACCTGGTGTCCTCTGTCCATGGGTTCAAACCCTGCCTCCACCACTGACTCCCTGTGGCGTCAGGCAGCTTCCCTGGCACAGGCTGCAGGGCAGATGAGATGAGCTAACATGTATGAAGTGCTCAGAGCAGTGCCTGGTGCATGGCAGGCTTTCATGTCCAGCTTAAATTTTTTAACAATGGGTGAAGAAACAATGGCCAAATATTCATTGTGTGCCTGGTACATACCAGAAGAGAGGCTGGGAAAACTTGGATATATGAAGGAAACCTTGTAGGCCTGTCAGAGCCCTTTGCACAGCTGACCGATCAGCTGGTGTTTATTCGGCACTTGGGTGTTGGCATTGTGCTGGGACACCATGGGTGGGATGGCCTGGCAGCCCCACCCTGAAGAAGGGTCCCCATCCCGAGGAGGGGAGCCCCAGAGACTCACTCGTGAAACACTCTTGAGGAGCCCGTGTTGCCTTTCATCCAGCCTGCTCCAGGCAGAATCGTGCCAGCGTGCTTTGGGGTTCTATGTTGCTCATCCTGGAACCTTGTTCCTAGGGAAGGTCTGGCCTGAGCTGGCAGCCACCATGAGCTGTCCCATACGTCCTGCTCCCTGTGTCTCAGCTCCCTTTACCTCCAAAAGGACAGCATTCCAAGAAGAGAGGGCAGCTGTCACTGTCCACAACCCCAGGGCTTTTCTGATCGCCCTCACCGCACCCAGCCTGCCCTTCCTGTCCTGGTGCTGAGTACATCTCCCATCCCCGTGTCCGTACTGCACCCACTGCGCTCCCTATGTTCCCCGTGGCCGCCTCTCTGGCGAGGTCCTCTCTGACCATCTCCTAGACCTGGCCCTGCCTAAACCCCAGGCAGCTGAGACCCAGGCCCGGAGTTCAGAATTTCTAGGAACTCAGCTTCCTGTGTGCACTCCCGCTCAGTGGAGAGATTGGAGGTCATGGCCACAAAGTGGTAAGCAGAGCCTGAGCGCTGAGGAAGGCAGAGGACCCAGAGCTTCTGGAAAGGAAGTCAGGGTCTCCCGGCTCCTGCGGCCAAAGAACACACGCACGTATGCTCGGGGTGTTCCCCTGCGAAGAGGGAAGGGAAATGCCACTGGACTCCTTGCTGTTTGTCCACCTTGCCCTCCAGTTGGCCTTCTGGGTTCTGAATTTGAGCATCTGCTTAATAAGCCATCCCTGCCCCAATGATCGAGGCTTTTAATTCAGAGGTAGAGAAGCGACTCAGATAGGATCCTAAGTACATATCGGCTTTGGGGTCCAGGCGCCATAAAACCCTGAATGGAGAAGGTAGAAACTGGCCCTTGAGGTCAAAAGCCTTTTCAGCAAAATGGCGTGAGACTGTCCTCGGGGAGGCTCTGGGCCTTCTGAGCCACGTCAGTAATGCCTTCTCTTAGTCAAGAGAAGCGTGAGGGGCCTTGCTCCTCTCAGCAGCTGAGAGCAAGGCAGGGGCCACACTGTTTCTCTGGCAAATGAAGAAACCAGCCTCAGGAGCCTGTGTCTGGTCCAAGGTCAGAGGTACAGACAGAAGCTTGCTTGTTCTGACTGTTCTCCACCCTGCCCACTACCCATTTTCCCTGGCCTTCTGGGTCCTGAGTTTGAGCTTCTGTTTCCTGTGCAGCCAGCCGAGACAGTCAGCCACCTTCCCGTGGAAGCATGGGGATGGCCCTCGGGTGCTGGCACTGTGTCCAGCTTGAGCTTATCTTTGGTTGCAAACAGAAATGGCTGCCATTCTGCTGACTCCCTAAGATAAGGCTTGTGGCCTCTCAAAGTTGGGGAGCCGCTGGGAGGGAATTGGGGAAAATGCCTGGCTCAGCCCTCCCCCTCCACATAGCCCAGAGCAGGTGAGCGTCTTCTGCCACACAAGCCTTGTCCCCGCTCCACCACCACCACCACCTCCCGGGGCCCAAGGAGAAACCCTTTTCCTTGGTGAGCAAGGGCAACACGCCAACCTGCAGGCGCCAGATGTGTTCAGCAGGTGGGGAGTGAGGTGGGCAGGAGAATTTCCAAGATGTGCTCGCCTGTCTTGGCTCCATGTTTAGAGACCTCTGACTTGGAAGGCGAACACTAAAGAAACAACGTTGGTGGAAAATGTAAGATGAGTTGGGACTGGGGGTTTCTGCAGACGATGCCCTCACAGCACTGTGGATGGCAGATGGGGCTCGCTCTCTTGTCTCACGGCCGTTCAGGTGGCGCATCCTTCATTCACTTTGGCGAGAATGGACTCAGCCCAGCTTGAGGGCCCCCATCACCTGTCTTCTCTGGCAGAGTTTGAGAATCAAGGAACCCAGGGCTGAAGTGTGCTTTTTAAATGGTATCAATTATAGGCTGTGATGTCAAGTCCCCCCAAAGCCCACCCCATCGCTGGCTTTTTCAAAGAAACCCAAAATTACTCTTTCACAAGCAGGAGCTGACAAGAGGGCCGCATCTTTTGTGGAAAGATGAATGAATGGCCCTGGCTGGTTTGCCCCAGTGGGTTGAGCATCAGCTGGCAGACCAAAGGGTCCTGGGTTCAGTTCTGGTCAAGGGCATGTACTTTGGTTACAGGCTTCATCATGGCCCAAGCCTAGAGCACGAGCAGGAGGCAACCAATCAATGTGTTTCTCTCACATCCATGTTTCTGTCTTTCCCTCTCTCTCCCACTCTCCCTGAAAATCAATGGAAATACCTGTACATCCTCAGGTGAGGATTAACAAAACAAACAAAAAACAGAAAGATGAATGAATTAGTGGAGAAGGCTGGACCGGGTACCCAGTGGGAAGCGGGAGGGCTTCCTCCGCATGTCGCCTTCCACCATGGGCTCTGTGCCACGTGTGCTTTGTCCCCTTTGAGCAGGAGATTTGCCCCGAGGGAGGTCAGCTTCACCTTGTTACTGAGACACTAGCTGGGGTTTGGGAGATGAGCAGCCTCCCATGCCCTGTCTGTCAAGAGCCAGTGCCGCTGGGAGTGAATGGGAGGCCACTCTCCGCCCCTCTCCGCCTTCTTCTGCTCCATGAGAGAGACCGCAGGCTCCTCCTTCAGTCCCTGCCTCCCAGCTCTCGGAGGGAGCTCATCCTTCAGGAAATGCGTAATGTTCACGGGCCTCCCTTCCCTGGAGGCAGCTGAAGGGTGCCTGTGCTCCCCGAGCTCAATCTGTCTCTTCCATTTCTCACAAATGCATCACCATCTGTTGATTTTATTCCTGTGACACCCACATCAAGATCATTCATAAAGAGGATCGCCGTGCCGAGACTGGTCTGGCTCAGTGGATAGAGTGTTGGCTTGCGGACTGAAAGGTCCCAGGTTCGATTCCGGCTGGGGGCATGTACCTTTCTTGCGGGCACATCTCCACTGTGGGGTGTGCAGGAGGTGGCTGATCGATGTCTCTCTCTCATTGATGTTTCTGACTTTCTATCTCTCTCCCTTCCTCTCTGTAAAAAATCAATAAAATAGAAAAAAAAAAAAGAGGATTGCCATCCTGCCCCTCCTCCCTCACAGCTTTTCCCACACCCGAATGCCTGAGCGTGTGGACCTGGGAAATAAATCTCAAGCAACCTCTGTCTCTGTCTGTCTGTCTCCTCTCTCTCTCTCACTCACCCATGCACATGCATTTGATGGGCTGTCGGGCAGTTTTGACTCTGGTGTTTATTTCCTGAATAATTAGAAATAGGCAGCCCACCCGTTTGTCCTTTGGGAACCCTGGCGACTAGACTGACCCTAAAGGATTTCGTTGGTGCTGCCTGTCGTCACTCCCTCCCTGATAAACTCTCCTTCCATTTTAATTTCCACCAAAGGTGGGTTAGCCGTCCTGTCTCACCTGCTCTGCAGCCACGTCCTCCCACCTCGCCCACCCACCCTTCGAGGTTTGTAGGTAAAGACTCAGTGGGACGCCCCATGCCCATACCAGGTTTGGCACAGGGCCTGGCAGGTGATGAAGGGCTCCCGCCATGGTTCTTGCTGGTGCCTTTAGCACTCGTGGCCTGGCCACTTGCCTGCGGCTGTCCTCCTCCAGCCTCTCCTTAGTGCAGCCTCCGCTTCTCACACCTACACCATCACCAGGGTCCCCCACCTGGCCTCCTGCCCCCCAAATCCACCCTCCCCTGATGCCTCAGTCGGAGAGGGCCTCTCAGAACACACATCGATCATGTCACTCTCCTGCTCAAAAGACACCCAAGGTTCACACTCTTCAGCAAGGAGCCCAACCTCTGGTGCCCTGGCCCGCCCCCCGCCGAGGAATCAGGGGCATCCCTCACCTGTCTAATCTACCAGTCCCCTCCGTGCTCAACCGTGCAGCCCCTCCCCGGCACCTCCTCCATCTGGGTCATGGATCCTAGCCTCTACCACATACAGTGCCTAACACTTCTGTATGCTCAAGTGTTTCCTGTCTGAGTGCATTTGATCCTCACAACAGCCCTATTCGCCAGGTACTTTCCTGTGATGGCCGCTTGCAAGTGACGGAATTGAGACAGTGAATTTGTTCAACTAGAGTGGGACCCAAGTGACCTGGCCAGAGACAACAGTCAGAACCCCAAGCTCTGTGGCCTCATTTGCTGTTCCCAGACCACAGCCCTCCCTGGACGAGCCCCTGGACTGAAGGCCGTGGGCCATGGCGCCTGATCCTGGGCTGTCAGGCCGCTTGGTGGGCACAGCGCCTCTCCTGGCCTGCCCATTGGTCCCGTGCTGGACCTGTGCACTCAGCAGACCTCACTCACTGGCCCTATGCTGATGCCACAGAAGCAGGCCTGCAGCGCTTCTCCAAGCTGGAGCCCAGGCTCAGGGACCGCAAGGCAGGGCTGCTGCCTGGGGAACTTGTCCTTCCAGCTTAGACACAAACCTAAAGTAATGACAGTGGCTTCTCAAGTCACAAACAAAGCCAGTTTCTGTGTTTTATGGAGTGTCCTGATGTGAAAAGCCTCCCCCCCCTGCCATTTTGCAGCTATACCCCAGCTCTTGAACAGAGGGACCCAGTGCCCCCCACTCAGCAGGGCCTCCCTGGATTTCAGGCTCCACTATCGGCTCTTGGGTGATATGCTCAGCCCTCCATTCCCCATGGCGCAGCCAGGAGGCGCTGGGAGCGGGTGTAGCAGAAATGCGCTCTCAAAGGGAAGAGGTGAGGGAGAGAACCACCTTGTCCTTTCCAGAGCTAGCAGTGCCCCTCGTCCCAGCAAGATCCTGACTTGATAAAGAGGCCACGCCATCCTTCAGGGCTGCCACCAAGTTCCCAGCTCTGCCGGTGACCTCAGCCCGGCCCTAGAGATTGTCCCTGGCCTCGAGGGCACAGACGGGACAGTGGGCAGCCCTGCAAACTGCCCCAACTGCTCCATCCTGAGGAAGCCAGCAGATTCCAGGGGCCTGTTTCATCGCCCCCGGGAGCGGCGTTGCAGCTCAGGCTGCTGCTTATCTGACAGTCTGTGGGCGGCAGCGCCTGCAACGGCTCACAGAGCCGGTGCAGCATAGGTAGGTTTTCATAGTGGCTCCTTCGCAGAAAATGACTGGAAGCAAGTGGCTTTGGAACATGGTACCTTCATCCCAGCACAGGGGGCTTTGGGCATCACAGTTTGGCAACAAGTGCAGAGTCATGTGTGGGAGGGACACTCCTCACCCATCCCCTCACCTTACAGTGGGACAAGGGAAAGGGCAGTGCCTTGTGGGAAGGCCACTCACTGTGCACACACCTGTTTCATGCAAACATCTCACTTAATCCTCAGTGGTTCCCCTATAAAGTGGCCATGTGCTATCCCTTGGACTGATGAGGAGCTGCAGCAGGAAGTTCAGTGATGTGGTCACAGTCACACCATCACCTGCAGCGACAGGTATGGGCCTGGCCAGTGGGTCGGCTCTGTGTGTCACAGTCCTCACAGAGTGCTAGGGGGGTCGGGGGGTGGTAACACTGAGAGCAGGAACACCGTCACCAGCCAGTTATCTGCGAAAACTGCACAATCCCTGTGTCACAACAGTAATTACGTCACTGTACGCGTCACGTTTAATTGTAGGTTTTGCACGGATACTGCATGCCAGTCTTCATAGCCGGTTGCTCTTACAGTACAGGCATCTGTGCGCAAATGTTAACAATTGGACAGAATTGGACTCAGGTGAGCGGTCGTGGCCTTCCTGGTTTCCAGCCTCAGTGGAAGCGGGCGTCTTTCTCGGGTGGAATCAGAGCGAGAGTGATGTGCGTGAGCTCGTCACTGCAGCGTAGGCCCAGGTCCCTGCTGCAGGTGACCTTGTCTGCTCTGGGGCAGAGGGCTTTTCCAGGTGGCACCTCCCATCCCAGACAGCCCTGTGCTGAGGTCAGAAGCCCAGATCCTGCATCAGCACACCTCACAGCCTGGTTCTCATCGGACATACAGACTGCATGATCCACTTAGGAGCTCACTCAGCATCGCTAGGTCACCCAGCCTCCCCGGGCCCCACTGAACTCATGCACTTTATTTAGTTGTCCCCGTTCTTCCTCACTGAGCCCCAGTCTGTCTGCAGCCCATCTCTCTGTGGACCACAAGAGCCCCCAGGCTGCCCCTCAGGTACTAGAAGTGCCTGGCCCTCCAGGCCCCCTTCCTCGCCTCTGGCTTCCTCAGCCCTCACTAGCCAGCCGCTCTGGCAGAGGGTGGGTCTAGGGACGGGGCCCAAATGCTCAAGAAGAAGGGTATCGGATCTGCCAAGTCCCGCCCCTCCTCCTGGGGTGCAGCCCCTCTGCTCTGGGGGGAGTTCAGGGACTGAGGCCTGGGGTGGACTTCCCAGCATGCTGTTCCCAGCACGGTGTTCCTGTCAGCGGATGGCGCTCTCCTGGGGCCCCTTCCTGACCTCAGCACAGCGCTATGAGCAAGGAGACTGACCTTGACACTGGTTGGTGTCCGCCAAGCCACCTTCCTGCTGGAGGGTTCAGTTACCTAGTTTGGGAGGGTGGGGAGAAGAGAGGGTTGTTCCGGTCCTGATGTCCAGCCCAGCATGGCGGAAGGGCTGCCTCCCTACTGCAGCAGTCTGCCTGCCCCGGCTTCAGGCATCGCCTCCCACTGTTTTGTTGAGTTTGGAGGGAAAGCACGCTGGCCCAGCCGGGGGGTGGTTGTCCTACCTGGACCCACATCCTTGTCACCGGGACATCTGCCAGGTTTCATAACAGCACCGCCAGTCGTGTCTGTCTGGGGCTTCTGAGATTCGAGGCAGCGGCTGTGCAGAGAGACACAGAGGCTGAGAGGAAGAGCACGAGCCTCCGGGAACCTGAGGTTTGGGCCCATTTCTGCCACTAAAGTGGCCACCTGCCTTGTTTGAGCCTCAGTTTCTTCATCTGAATCATGGGGTTAATAGTGGCTTTTACATTCATTTGGGGCTTCTCAGCAGTCGCACTGTTAGCATTTTGGCCCAGATTGTTAATTCTGTGCTGGAAGGAGTGGCGGGGCTGGCCTGGGCATTGCAGCATTTAGCAGCATGCCAGGCTCTGCCCACTAGATGCCAGTAACATTTTCCCAGTGTGACCACCAGAAGTGTCCCAGACATCGCCCAGTGTCTCCTGGGGCAGAATTGTGCCCCTCTCCCCACCTCCCCCACATTGAGAACTACCGCATAACTCACAGGGTTGTTAAATGACAGTGTGTGCAAATATTGGACGTCATGGTCGTCTCACCATCCTGTATAGCCTTGTGGTCTTTTCTGATCTGACTGTGATTATGTGGAAGTAAGAAAGAAACCATGCATTCTCTACCTGACCTGGCAGGTGGCCTGCTGTCTGTGCTCACTGCCTGCAAGTCAAGTGAGTTCCTTCTCCTGGCGTGCTTTGCCTGCTGGGCAAAGTGAGAGCCAGAGAGGTGCATAGCAGAACCTGTTTTCATGGTGGTAAGTTCTGGTGGGAGGGATATTTAAGCACAGGAACTACTGGCATGCAGAGTGTACATACCCAGACTAGAAAGAGGTGCTCAGGTAGCAATGAGCAAGCGCTTCCCTGGCAGAGGTGGTGTTTGGGCTGGGCCCTGTTTGGTAGCAGACACTGGACAGCATCGCCTCCAGGTGGTCCAAGCAGAGAGCACAGTGTGACCAGTAGGATTAGCGGATGAAGTAGCAGGAGGCGACTATCAGGTTTGTGAGTTGTCCTCACCGTCAACGGCAGTGGGGAGCCATGGTTGGGGCTGTGTTTAAGGGGCTGTTTGGTGGGAGTTTCTGGAATGGATTGGAGTAAGGAGAAGCCACATGCAAGATGACAGGGATCTGGACTGTTGTGTGTGTGTGTGGTAGTGCAGGAGAAAGTGCAGGGGGAGGAGCAACAGGATTTGTGGGGGGCGGAGGCAGGAGGACTAAAGTTCATCTGTATCCCCAAGAAAGAAGTTTCCATTAGAACAGGAAGAGACAAGCCGGGAGCCGGGACTGTGGGCCCGGGCGAGGGGCCAGGAGAAAGCATTACATTGGGGGCTTTCCAGATGCTCCCACATCAGTGCCTGCAGCAGTCCCACGCGCTTCCTATGGGAAAAGGCGCTCGATGGTTGGCTCAGTGCATTGTTTGTTCAGCAGAGCTGGCTTCTCAAGCCCACTTACCATTTTTCAGTGATGAGTTATGTGGCCCTCAAAGATAGCGTGTGTTGGGGGGAAAAAAAAAAGCTACTTGGCCTGAGGCCTTCATTCATGCAACGTACCTTCTCTGAGTTTGGAATTGTCGAGTTGACAGCAGGAGCATTGCAGAGCTTATGCCGTATGCTGGTTTTTCTAATGGTCTAACAGTACAAGGGATGCTCTAGGTCTATAGACCCACGAGTGATCCAGGCAGAAACCCTGAGCCCCACTGTTGCAGCTGCCCCCCCACCCCCACACCCCACTCATGTCCCAGGGGCAGGGGAGCAAAACCTGAACATGCCTGGCTGAGCAGGTGTCCCATGTTTGTGCTCTCACGGAAGTTGGTGCCCCACCAGTCTTCACAGAGTGTTCCCTCCTCCCCGCCCCCCACAGGCTTTGGTTTATTTTCCCCCCCGTGAAACTCCCCCCCCCCCGCCCCCACTTACTTCATTCCAACTCCGTCTGCAGTTCTGACATAGAAATCTTTAACTGCGTCTAAGAGAGGAACATCAGTGATGCTCCCAGGGTACCCATCATCCCCACCACATAGACTTAGTCGTTACTGTTTATGGGCTAAGCAGGCAGAGGATGCTCACTGCATCTGTGAGTTTGCTACAGGGAGTGGTCCTGCTTCGGCCACTGCCCTCAGCCTGAGCCAGTTTGCCCTCAGGGCAGTGGGTGGACAGTCCCAGGATCAGGCTTCCTGGCTCACATGCTGGTGGTAGGATTCAGCGAGACTCTCCCCTCCCGCTGTTACCGACGGAGGTCCACGTGTGTAGCTTTTCACAACTGAGCAAGTGTTTTCCTTACATTGGCCCGTGAGCTGTCTCGGTGGACACCAGCTCAAATACTGACCCCTGGTCCCTGCACCGGGTGTGGAAGTGTGTCCACATCCAAGGCAGCACAGCTCCTGGTGCCCCTGCAGGACCGACCCCACTGTCTGACGGTCTTCCGGGCTCCAGCTCCTGGCGACTCTGTCACGGCACTTTGCTTCCTTCCTCTGCTCTGGTCCTCACTCCTGGAGTGAGGGAGAGTGGAGGGAGGAGCACAGTAAAAGAAGGAGGCACAGATACAGGAATGAGAAATAGATCGATGCATAATGGATAAATAACTGAAAGGGAGGACAGGAGGGAGTTGAAACACAGAGAAGTAAGGCTTGGCTCCTGTTAGCAGGTATAATTAGAGTGACAAAATGAGGCACACCTGTGTTTCAGTGTCCACATGTCCTTCAGTTCCTGTGTCCAAGGCTTTTGTTTTCTACTAGTGCCCCAGTAGAAAAGATTGTGCACATTGAAAGGGCGTTAATTAGAAGGTAGCTGGCGGGGTGGGATTGGGCAAGATGGGCTGGACATGCCCTGGAGCCAACCTCCTGCGGTTTCTCCCCAGCCAGCCACATCTGGAGCAGCGCCATGGCTTAAAGGCCGCCTCTGGCAGGTGGGGTCCCTCAGCTTGGCCTGCGTGGATGGGGCCAAAACTGGCTTTCCAACATCCCCAAAGGGGTCCCAGATTGCGAGAGGGCGGTTCTCTGATGACACACCCCAGAATCGGGCTCCCTCCTCTCTGGTTCTGGGTTCATCACCTGAGAACCACTGCTGCCAAGTCACCACAGCTTGGCCTCTCCTGTGTTGAGACCTGCCTGCTGGTAGTCATAGCTACCGCCAGTCGGATAGCTGGACAGCTGCTTAGCCTTTTACATCTAAAGATGCATCCTTGAATGCTAAAGCTTCCACTAGGGAAGCTTCCATAGGTGGTTTTTATCAAATGGCAGGATGCCAGCATGATGGCTCCACACAGGAACCTCTAGTCTGGGACAACTACAGGTGCATGCTGCCAGCCGGCTGCCTCCCTCTCCTGCTGCTCTGCTCAAAAGATGGGGGTTGGGCACCCACTCACAGGGATGTTGTGGAGATGAAACGAGGGTGTGGCTGCTGGCTGCCTCAGTTTCCCCCATGTGAGCAGAAGGCACAGTTTGAAGGAGGTAAAAACTCACTTTTCTACCTTCAACACCTCCCTTATGTGCTGAGACCACAGCAATGACATAGATCCTAGGACCTTCTATCCTCCACATCCAGTCTTTTCCAAAGGTGGCAGTTGCTATAGTCTCTGTTTTTAATAAGAAAACTTTTTGTTTTTACCTCTCATGGTTCTAACTTAATCATATTCAGCAGTGCTTTTAAGTGGGTTTTCTAAGAATATAGTCTTTAGTTTAAAGGCTACTACCTCAGGCTCATATCCCAGCTCTGGCATTTACTAGTGATATGACTTTGGTCAATTATATCACCTTTCTGGGACTCAGTTCCACATCCAGGGTAAAAGAGGATTACCCTAGTATGTACTTCCTGGGATGGCTTTGGAGATGAAACGAGGTGACTAGAGAGGGCTTGCTTGGTCTGGGGCCCGGCATGTGGGGAGCACTCAGGGAATCGGGGGTGGTTAGGCCCCTGGTAACCAGCTGTCCAAGTGTGAGGGCAGGAGCCTGGACAGCGCCTACCTCCTGGGATAACAGAGCATCCAGTGTCTCCTGGCCACTCCTTGGACTGTGAGGCATCTGTGGGAAGCAGAGGCTGGATGGGGAGCAAGTGTGTATTCTGTGCTTCACCAGTGAAACCCCAAAATGCACATTCCCTCCAGGCCTTGCTCAATGCCTATCTCATTGGAGCTGGTCCAGAAGCGTTGGAAGGCAGCTCTCAGGGAAGGCACCCTCCCAGGCTCCAGAGTGAGCGCGTCAAACTCGGGATCTCGGGCTGCATGCCTTGTTTATTTGGCCTGTGTTAGCCTTTGAGTTTGACATGCTTGTTTCAAAGGGTTCTATCCTGGGCTTTTTCAGACTGATGGCCTAAAAGCCTGAGTTTAGGAGTTTAGTGCTTATTTATCAGTTGGAGAAAGAGAGATGAAGATTAGAAGAGAAGCAGTGTAGAGCCCTGCTTTGGGCTTGCACCGACATTGATTACTCTCGGCCTTTCTGATGTGTGTGGGGGGTTGTGAGAACGAATAGAGCAGAAATGTGATAAATGAATCAAAGCTAATCTCCATAAATACAGGCAGAAGGTGGGTTGACCAGACCGAAGGGAAGGGCAGGCCATGGCAAGCTGCCCCCAGAAACTGACAGAAGCAGCAACACTGACAAGACCCAGCTACTTGCGGAGACGACATTCCAGGACAGTCGTGTAGGCCGTGCTGAGTCATGGATCCTGGCATTAATCAGGTCTCTGAGAACCCGGATTGTGCAACCTACTGAACGAAATTTATATTCTCTTGGGCAAAATCACAGTGACCCAGAGGGAATTAAGCCAGAGGGCAACAGAGTTGGGAACGCAGGGAATGAACTAGCCTTTGGAAGATGCCCCGGAGCTTAGACTTCAAATATTGCAGGAAAGGAGACAACACTGCACGTGACGGAGGCCTGTTCTGCACCAGGAACTGGACTATAGACGTTGATGTCGCCTTCATCGCGCTCCTCGGAAGTCCTGTGCAGAGGCATCCTGGTTCAGGAACTCCTCCCCTCTCCCCCCTCCCCCGCCACTTCAGTTAGCCAAAGAGGAGCGATATTCCCAGTTACTTGGAACCAAAGTGAGAGACGTGTTACATTTCCGGACAGACCATGGGTGTAGCAGGGGTGTCTGCCAGTGTGTCCTTGCTGGTGACAGCTGCCTAGCCAAGGACAGCAGCCTTGGGCATATATGAAAGGCTAGCTTTTTCTCTATACTGGGGACACTCTTCATGTCACACGTCTTGACCTGACCAGACAGCCAGACCCTGAAAGCAAAGTCTCGTTTGTTGGGGTGCAGAATAAAAACATGAGACCTGGTGTGTCCCACCCTTCCTGTTCCTGCCTGTTGCTTTGAAGAGCATCCCTATTTCTAGCCAAGTCCCTAAATTGGGGGTCTCCTGATTACAGAAAACAGCAGAGGCACAGCCCTTGGGCAGAGCTGGACACCTTGACCTCACAGTGGCTTGATCCAGGGGACATGTGACAGAGAAGGTCAGGCCTGAGCCAGCATTTCTGGGGTCAGGACACCCTGTCTGCAGACCTGCAGTGTCTGCACACAGAGGCTTCCACCCTCTGGGTTCGCTCGTCAGAAGGGCTGACCGTTCACGATGGTCCCTGCTCCTCACAGCGGGACCCTCAGTCCATGCCCTCCCGATAGCTTCCTGATTCCTAGGCTCACAGGCAGAGGGGACTGGGCTCTGTCCATCCTGAACCCCTTGGTCCCATTCCAGCTTCTGCCTGAGTCCTCACAGGCCTGATGTGCTCAGCCACCACAGCTCTGCCACACGAGGGACCCCATCCTAGGGTCTAGATGGGGCCACCTGCTCCAACCCCACTAACTGGGGACCCCACAGCTTTCTCTGGAGGCTTGGCCCAAGCCTCATAGTGTCCGAAATAACGATTCCAGCCGAGTCCCCAGCCAGTGTGCATGGGCGATGGGCTCACCGCACCTCATTGGTGGCAGAAAGCAGGCAGGGCAGTCAGTCCCTGTGAGCTGGCCCCGGCCCAGCACAGGGAGAAGCCGGTGACCGCTCGCCGCCTGTGTCAGCTCAGCAACGGGGAGAAAGGTAATGACTAGTGCCCGAAGTCAGAGTGAGAGACATTTCCAGCTGCAGGACTCAAGGCACCCGCTGTGCGGAGGGGGCCGCGCAGCCAGACTTCATGCCTGGGTCAGGGCCAGTGACAAGCCCCTCTGAGGACAGCTCTTCAGCTCCTAATCTCCCTGACAACCAGGCTGGCTTTCTGAGGCACAGTCGAGGTGCGGTGGAGTGCAGATGGGCATATCACAGTGGGTAGAACAGAAGGAAGGCCACCTGGGTGAGGAGAGGCCGGTGAGATATTGGGACAGGTCTCCAGTGACTTCAGGACAGTGGGGCATTCTTGTCCTCATTCCCATCTTAGGCAAGGAAACTGAGGCACAATGTGGCTATGTTGCCCTAGGTCACATGTCGGGCTCATGGAGGGACCAGGAAGGACCACTATGGGGCGAGTTTCCTTCATGTCTCCAAGGGCCACCAGACTGGCACTGCCCGTTCCCAGCAGTGGCTCCGGGGTAATGACAACTCAGAGGACCCCAGGGGAGTCGGAGACCCAAACTTGGGTTTCCCACACATTATAGCCCAGGGGAATGAAACCTCGATGGCAGTTTGAGTTTCTCAGAGACAGACAATATGTTCGTACCAGATGTCATTTTAAGCTAAAAACCTGTGTTACGTTGCTTAGACAATTGCCCACATTTGTGCTGACCCACAATCCAGGAGCAGCTCCAGAGGGACCGTGGGCCAGACATTCCTGTGGAGACGGGGCTCAGGGCCCAGGGCTGGCTCTTTCCAGTGGGGATCGCATTGAGGTCTGCAGCCCACTGCCTTTGCTGTTCTGTCATCTCTGTGTCTCCTGTCGCTGGGCCTCGGAACCCTGCACCTGACCCCGCTCTGCCTGCTGGTGGAGCATCACCCCCAAAATAGTTCCTGGTCTGCTCACCTTCAGCCCAGGGGCAAGGAGAAGGATGCTGCCTCGTGGCCCGCTGTCCCCTCTGCTCTCAGAGCTCCCTTTGAGTGCGGGACCATTGGGATCCACACAGGCTATTCTGTCCCTGCACCAAGGACACTCCTGCATGCCTGCCTCTAAGTCAAGCACAGATGGGACATCTGAGTCCAGAGCTCACATCAGCCCAAAGCAGAGTGGCCCGGGTCAGTGCGGGTCAGACAGGAGGTGCTCACTACAGCCCTCTGTTGGTGGTAAGGGCTGACATGCTTACCACCTCTGGGTGTGAAGACAGGGTCAGGTAGGGACCACAGGACACCTTCCTCTGAGGCACGTGGTGGCCTTCTGCCCCATCACACTGCTCCCTGGACCTACTTGACTTACTGGCCCCACTCCTGTCCCTGCTTTTTATTTGCCCACTTTCCTCATGGCTGTGGACACGGTGGCTGTGGGCACAAGTGCTGTGGGCACCTGTGATGTCCTAGGCACAGTCACCCTTCAATGGTTTCTGCTTGGGATCGCATTCAGAGCTTCCCACCTCCTGCTTCCCAGACCATTGGCTCTGTGCAACATGGACTCAATACACATAGGTGGACATGCAAACACATGCAGATGTACACACACACACACACACTCCTTCACACTCCCATGTGTCACAGTACTGGCCCTGGGACTAGGCTGTTCCCCCAGAAGCAGCTCTGACTATGAGGCATCCCAGCCCACTAGCATGCTGGCCTTGCCTCCCAGGTCCAATCCACATCTGCCTGTTTTGTTGTTTTTTCAATAAAAATAAGGAGTACTTTGCATGTGGCCTGCCTGCCTTCAGTTCGGGCCCAGAAACCCATCCACTGATCAGGCTCTCTGTTCTGCAAGGACTTGCATGGACTCGCCCTCCTCTGCAAGCTTGTCCTCCATAAAGGGTCCAGGTTCCGTCTCTTAGGCCTTTCCCCGTGGACAAGATAGCCTGTGGAGAAGGGGGCCGCTGCTTTAATGGGTGTCTGTGAGCTCTGGGTTGTACAGGGCTGGCAGGTTAGGGCATTAAAAGTGACTAACAGGCGACAATGCCCCCTCAGCCCCTGTTCTCATGGGAAGAGTAGTGGGCAAGAGTGGCTTGGAATGCCTGCCTGAAAACCGGAATCTACGGTCCTCTGCATTTCTCTCACTGCCTGTGACTGCATGCACCCAGGGGCCTGCCTCAGCGTGTCTTCCTGCCACCTGTTCTGGGCCATATCTCACAACCTGACTTGTCCCCCATCGAGAAGCTGGATATACATTAAACAGGAAAAACTAATGGTGCTTACTTACATGTTACATAAAGACTTTCCTGTTTCGAGGCTCCTTCAGGGAGCAGCTGCCCTTCCACACATGTAATTGTTTCTTCGAATCCTTCACTCCCAGAGTCGCGGGGGGTCTGAAAGGGCACAACGCTGGAGCTCCGATAGCCCTGTTCATTCTAGCCTGGCCAGTGGCGAGTTAGGTCTCTGCGGTCCGGTGTGCAGTCTGTAAGATGGGCGTTGTTGGAGAGTTTCTCACTTCATTCATCAAAAGTGTGTTTCAGGATGGCATTCCTGAGGCCTCTTTACTGTCACTATATCCCAAACTGATTAGATGGCCCCACATTTCAGGGACTGTGTTTGGAGCGCTTGGACTTGACGTCAAAGCTGGGTTCATGTCCAGAATTCATCTGGGGGTCCTGATGGTCAGGATGGGATTTCTGGGAGGAGCACAGAGCAAGGGAGAACCTAGGTCTGCCTTGGAGACATGGACAGGCTCGAGGAAGCTGATGGCCAGCAGGCAGAGCGAGGCTGAGAACCAGACTGAGTCCCAGGTGAGAGGTACCACGAGAGAAGAGGCCACAGGACTAACTCGGCAGCCGGAGGTGGAGGGAGGGAGAGCACTGACCACCTGGTGGGGTCCCTTTAAACCACACCCAGGCAGGCCGGCCTGATTCCCTGCGGGGAGGGAGGAGCAGCCTGGGCCCCACCGCCGACAGAGGGCACTTCCCTGGCTTTATTCTCCCCCTCCATGTGTGCCCCATTGGCAGGGATAATTGCACTGATGGGAACTCATTAGCTAACTATTTCTGGCTCATGTTGGATAGATCATTCCCCCAGAGAGCCAAGTTCTGGAAAATTCTTGAGAAAAATAGACTCTGGATACAGAAAAATGCTAGCTCAGCCGGGTTAACCACTGAGTTTCCACGTCCCTCCGCCATCCTGCTAACAGGGTCAGGAGCATGTGGTGGGAAACAACAGGATGTGGAGGGAGGTTCCTGCTCAACCAGGTTCCATCACTCCCTAACTTCAGGCCTTGAGAAACACACGCAGGCCTGTCTGAGCATCGAGCCCAGCATGTTCTCCATCGATGATAGTGACAGTGAAGAGAGCGTTTAGAAGAGGGTACTTTGTGAAATGTGAAGTCTGAGCTGGAATTTGGCCGTGGCTATTTTCCAGTCCATTGTCACCATTGGTATCTCTATGGTAACAGGAGGAGCCAGAATCCACAAAAGATTATACCTGAGACCCCACCTTCCTGCACCAACCCAGCCACACAGCCACGGGGTCACCCAGCCACCACTTCCCCTTCTGCCCCCTCACTCCTGGATCTTGGCCCTACTTCACGTACAGGTGACATGAGACACTTCCTCTGTGCACACACCACACCTGGAGGCCATCAGCCATTCCGCTTCCTCCTCCCTCCTCATTCTTCGCCCAGGATTCTGCTCAGGAGCCTGTGGCCTGTGATCAGATCCCAAAAAACCCTCCCCTCGTTTATACCAGTGTTTGTGAGAGTTACTGAGTGAATACGCATGAAGATGCCAGTCAGTGTTGCTGTGGTCACAACCATCCTCCCTGGAGCTGGTCAGGAGCTTTGCCTGCTGGCCCAAATCCACGTCACATTGAAGTGATCTACCCCTCATGTGCTCCCGAATCATGTCACCATTTCCCAAGGGCAAAGCCTTTAGCTTATGAGCCTGGTGTCCCCTGCCTCAGGGGCAGTGCCAGGCACATGGTTCAACAAACCATGGAACTGATTGCAAATGAGCTATGTCCCCGAGGTGGCTTTTCTTTACTATTGATTTTGTTGGGACTGCATTGCCTTCAGTAGGCAAGTTGCAGCCATGACAAGCTTAATTGTGACTTTGGGTGGTCTAAGCCCATTGTCCTCCGAGAAGTGGCCTCCTCCTTAACCTCCTCCTCCGCCGTGACTTGGCTTTTTTCAGCCCCATCTTCCTGTGGAGTACGGGGTCAGGGTCGAGGCTGGCATTGGTCTCCCTGTCCAGGGTGGGCAGGTTCATGTGGGTGGGCAGGTAGGTGGGGTCCTGCCTTAGAAAATGGAGTCTTCCCTGTGGCTGTGAGCAGTGAACAGTGGCACCGGCAGAGAGGGCTTTCTGATTCCCAGTTTCCCTGTGGATGTTATTGAACCCACACAGAGCACAGGGCCAGAAAGGGGATACTGGGAGGAAGGTTGTAGGGTCTGGGAAGGGTTGCTGCTTCTGCAGGAAGCTGTCATTGCCAGCTCCGGAACTGGCTTTCTGTTGGCCTCCCCGGTTGAACCTGGTGGGGATGGAGTGCTGAGAGTATGGGGGAGTGTAGTGTGGGGTGAAGTTGGGGGAATCAGAGGCCAGAGGAGGATGTGCCAGGGAAGCAAGTTAGGGCTTTGGGTTTTATTCTGCTGATGGTGGGAAGGCCACCAGTCCAGATTAATCCAGCACCTGCCTCCTCTACCCTGACACCCGGTGGCTAATACAGTGGGACAGCCCCACAGCTGTGCGAGTCAGCAGCAGGACTGGCCAGGCGCCCTTCACCGAGGGTCCCGGGATGGAGACTGCTTGGCCGCTGGATGAAGCCTGGAAGTTGCAATGAGCCGAATACCTGACATGGCACATGCTTCTCGGGAGCCTGCACAGCACTCCACGAGCCCTCCACCTCATGGCTGGGGACAGCCGTGCTGCTGCCTGGCGCTTCAGCCCAGTGCTCTCTGCCCCGCCCAGTGGGGTCTGCAGAGGAGAGGACGTCTATGGGAAGACCTGGGGCTCATTGCAGGGGACGGGCATGCGGGTGCGCTGCTCATGCTCCTCTGAATCTACGTCAGTGCCCACACAGCTTCGATAGGCCAGGCAGCTGGAGGGTCATAAGCGCCTGATTCAACCTAACATCTAAAGAGCATGATGTTCCAGAGGCCTCTGCTGCAAGCCAGCTCCCTGCTGGCTCTCACACCAATGCCAGAGTCACCTGAGCAGAAGCGACCCACCCAGAGGCCAGAGCCATTCCCCAGGCATTTGTTAGACAGCAAAGCGTCCCCACCCAACGGCGCTCTGGGGGCTGAGTCCTGACACAGGCTCTCTGGAGGAGATGGGAGAATATCCCATGGACAACACCCTCAAAAACAAAGCCCTCCCAGCGCCCAGAGCTCCTCTGGCTGAGGGCCACTCCTCACCTCGCCTGCCTCAGTCTTGACCCTGCCACGCAGCTGTGTGTCCCTCAGTCTCAGTGCCTCAGACCCAGGACTTCAAAAATTACATTTTAAAGGAATTAATCAAGTGTCAGAAGTGCAGATAATGAAACTCTAAAATGGCCGTTTAGGGGAAGGTCATGGGTTTCTCCTGGGCTGATTCCCAGCCTCACCACTCACCAGCCCAGAGGTACAGACAAGCCACTTAACTCCTCTCAGGCTAGTGGCTGCGCCTGTCAGTCGGTGGCAGAGGCCCTTTCCCCAGGACAATGAACCATGGGGGGACCCCTAAGTGCCTGCCTGGGCGACAAGGAAGGGCATCCCCCAATCATGTCCTGGAGGCTCCGCCCATCTGCTACCTGGTTTGGCTGCACCAGGCGACCTCCTCTGTGTTCAACTCCACCCCTGCAGGCAGCACCCCGCTGTGTGGGGAGCTGGACCAGCTCCAGGACACTAACACACGCCGCGCTGCCCAGCTTAACTGCTGCTGTGCTCCGTGCAGGGCCTGTGGCCTGTGAGCACACACTGGGAGGTTAACAAAAACAGTGAACTCCGAGTGTGCACACACGTCGGTGTGCTGGGCCATACCACTCTGCCTCAGCCTCTTCGTGCCCGAGACTGCCCCTCTGCCTGGTGTCTTGGACCTGACCCTTCCCCACCCTCTGCCCCACTCCCAGGTGTTATTTGGTGAAAACCGTGAGTTCCTAGAAGAGAAGGCGGAAGCGCTGGCCGCTGGGAGCAGGGGCCTGGTGCGTCCATGTGCACATCTGTGGGTGCAGTGGATTCAGCCCCCAAAAAGCAGCTGTATCTTGATCAACAGCTGAGCCGCAAGGACCTGTGTAGTGCTGGTGGGGACTGGAGAGGGGAGGACTCCGAGGTCCTGCAGGGACCCACCAGAGGTGGGAGGCACTTGTCCTGCTCTAGGATCAGAAGGTCGGGGTGCACCCTGGTGTTGACAGTGCTCAGATGCCAGCGTGGGGTTCTCAGAGAGTGCCTCATGATCTGATTTACGTTCTTAAAGATTACTTTCCTGGCTTGTGGGGCCAGGCAGGGCAGTGTGGACAGAGGCCCACCAAGACCATTGGGTTGCCTGGAGAGGAGGCATGCCTGGGGCCAGGGCAGCCACGTGGATAGAGAAGACAAATGCTGGAGTCCAATGCTCAGAGGCCCTCTGACCTGGCACCTCGGGGAGGCTGTGGACTTGAGGGGCACCCAGCACAGGCCCCTGTGGTCGCCACAGGCCTGTGTGAGAACGTGTTGGAGCTCCTGGCCTGCAGCTGTGTGGAGGTAGCCGCTTTGTTCTAGGAAGCTCAGATATCACCCACCCAAGACCTTAGGGCTGTCCCTGGGAGCCAGCCAACCTACCATGGGGGCCTCTGACAGCCCACCGGGACAGAGTGCGAGAGGCCCTGAGCTCTGGGTCCTGAAGGCAGAGCCCCTAACGAGAAGTGTCACTAGGGGCCCAGTCCAAGCAGAACAGGAAGCCCTGACGAGGGACCCAGCCTGGGCCCCACACACGGAGGCTCTGAAAACTCTGACCAGGGCCTTTTCTGCTGTGGGAAAATGTTGTACCAGGCAGTCAGGAGAGGATGTGGTCAGAACAGAGGGGTGGAGGGATGGTGGGAGGCGGTAGTCATAGGCTTCCAAGTCTGACACACACAGTGCAGCGGAGGAAAACCTAATTTTAAACTTACTCTGTAATTTCAGCGCAAACCATCTGAGAATCAGGACCCGGGCCAGTGCTGGGGCTGGGACTGATGTCTGCGTGGGTGGACAGGCCACCCAGAGGCTGTGGCTTTGTGACTTGTCAGGTGACAGATGCCGCTGCCGCCCCCACCTCCCAGCACAGCTCTCTCCCCGCACCTGCCCTTGAGGGGGTCTCCACCCACTCCCCTCTCTTACCTCCCACTTGGGCTGTTACTTCCAGCTCCTTACTGGAGGGCTTGGGGGACCGAAGGGTGTGGGGCGCTGGGTTTGCCATGTGGAGTGGCACTGGCTGGTACATGGACACACTGCTCTCCTCAGCCTGGGAGGAGAACAGCTGGATCCTCAGTGTGGTGTTCCCATAACCTAACTTTCCACATTCCCAAGTGGGGACTCCACAGGGTGAGCATGGGGCCACTGAGTAGGAATACTGAGGTCCCAGGTCCCCAGAGTGTGGCCTAGAAGGAGGGGCTCTGGTCCTCTTAGGCCAGGTCCTCTCACTCAGTGTGGAGGGTCAGAGCCAGAAGTCACTCGAGTGGGTGTCCCAGTCCCTCTAGAGTGTGGGACAAGGCAGGGACTCCTGTCACCTGGACCCGAGGGAGCTCCGTCATGAATCTCCAAGCCTCCCCTGGGAGGTCTGTAGGCACCCTCCATGTGTGAGCCCCCTACACCCATCCCACACCTGCCCAGGCCCTGCCTTCCTGAATGCCGGCTCCCATCTCCTCGGTGACTACAGGGCTTCAGGGAGCCAAGTGGGCTCTTCAGAGAGGTGGCCGTGCCAGAGGGCACTGGAGACCTGGCGGGTCTGGTGGCACTTGGACCTTCACCCAGGATCCACTTATGTGAATGAAATGCTTCACTCGAGCTTGTTTGATTGAGATTTGCCTCTTTCTTTTAAAGAAGAGATGCAGGAAGCGTGAAGGTTGCAGTAATCGATGTTTTCATTATTAGCTCCATTGGCGAGTCCATTAGCTGTGAGTACTGGGTCAATGGCTGATCGTCTAAAACGCAAACATTGTGCTTATCACAGCGCAAAGAAGAGATTGTGGAAGAAGGAGGGATGAGATAATAACTAACATTGGCTGTGTGTTAGCGCTTCCGAGCCCCTGCACACACCACTGGCCCCTGTCAGAGCTCAGAGACATAAGGAGGTCCCAGGTGCTTCTCAACCCATTTCACTCAGAGGAGTCTTTCCTTGTATGAACAGTGTATGCTGGGCCCTGCCCCCTAGCAGGTGCTGCCAGTGTCTGCACAGGGAAGGCCCAGTGCTGCTGGCTTCCTTCTCTCCGCCACCCCCCTCCCCCGTCCCCTGTCTCTGTTCCTTACTAAACACTTGCTTTGTGCCACACTCCATGCTAAGTGCTTCAACCTTTATTGTCTTACTTAATTCTCACCTCACGCCTATCATAACCAATTCACTCATTGTATTTATGTCTGCTTCTCCCCCTCCTCCTTAAACGTACATAACTTTCAGTGTTAGACATGGAGCTGTTCTAATAATAAAACCTACATGAACAGTAGATGCCAGTGTGCTGTTGATTTTTAAGGTGAGTGAATATATATATATATATATATATATATATATATATATATATATATATATAGTAAACCTGTGGTAAAGTGCTTTGTTGTATACAAATTCTACCAAGCTACAGGCATAGAGGCATGAAAATTATTCTAACCAAATATTTACTTATTCCTTTGTTGGAGATTTATTAAGATCTATTATTATCAGTAATGTGCTAGACACCAATGATTCAAAAATAAATCACAATCCCAAGCCTGAAGGCAATGATAACCTAAAGGGAAAGACAGACACAAAAACATAATTCTAACCGGTGCCTGTGAAGGTCTGAATACATCCCTAGGAGCATGGAAGAGCTTTCTGGCAGAGGTTACACATTCAATAATTCTCAGAGGAAGAGCAGGAGGGGAGAAAATAGTGTGGGCAGAGGGCAGGGCATGAGCAAAGAGGAAGAGGTGAGAAACAGAATAGTGTGTGAGGCTGAGGAGGCCAGACCTTGAGACCCACATATGTCCTATTGATGTACTTGAATTTTATGCTGTGGGTGAAGCCAGTGGTGTCCATGTGGAGGAGCCTTTGGAGGATTTCAGACATGGGAAGGATACAATCAGACCTGCATCTCTGAGAGACCAGTTATAGACCATTACAGTAGACCAGGCAGTGAGGTTGGATGTTTAAAATGAAATAAATTCAAGCATCATTTATGGAGCAAAATTCACAGGATGTGGTGATACAGTAGGTGTGGCAGTCAGGCGAGGGCATAAGAGCAGCCAAAGATGTCCCTCATTTCTGACCTGGAAGACAGCACTGGGCCACCCCTGCAGCAGAAATGGAGAAAGGGCCAACTTTGCCATGAACAAGGTGTGTTTGGTTTGGCCCATCTGGAATTTGAAGTGCCTCCATCTCTTACATGTAAAATGGAAATAAAAATGCATTTATCTTGCAGTATATTTGGAGCATTGACTAAGAAAACATAAAGCACTTAACACAGTGGCTGGAATAGAGCAAGTGCTCAATAAGTATCAGCTATGATTATGGTGTTGGTGATGGTAATGATGTTGGTGAGATGATAGTGATTGATCACAATGGTGATACTGCTGTTGATGACAGTAATCATAATGGTGATGATGAACATGATAATGATGGTAGTGGTGGTGATTATAATAATGGTGTTGATAATGGTGATGATGGTGGTAGTGGTGATGATGATGATGATGATAATGTGGTGGTGGTGGTGGTGGTGATGGTGGTGGTGGTTGTGGTGGTAGTGATGATGATGATGGGGGTGCTGGTGGTGGTGATGGTGGTGGTGGTGGTGGTGGTGATGATGGTGATGATGGTGTTGGTAATGAGTCCATGGAAGGGGAGAGAGACATGAGCTAAAAGTTGGGCACATGTCCTCTTCCCTCCTTCTGTACAAGGTTGGGGACAGCCAGGAAGAGTTAGCAAAATGCCCAGATGGCAAATTTGCTAAACTAAGCAGTTAGACTTCCAGACTGGACTTGAAGTCAATGAAAAAATAGCTATGAGATACTTTGCCAGCCTTCACATAGCTTTCACATCAAGACGGTTCCAGAGGTGACCATTATTTCCTTGTGTTACCAGTTTCTATGTCTATATTTTCTAAGTGGGTTTGGCCAATGACTGAGGTTTAAACAACCTTCTTTGTTAAGTAGAAATTTTACTACTGGGATTTCCTAAGAATTGATGTAGTCTTTCGCTTTGCCTTCTTTTGCCCTCTTACAACCTAATAGTTCCTTCCAGGTACATCAAACCTTAACCAGCACCTCTTCCCAACAAACAAACCTCATACACACTCATAATTCCCAAGAAAATGAGTTTTTCAATGAATGCCTTAAAAAATTGATTATAATTCCATCATCGCAAATAGTCAGTGCCTCCTTGTGGGTCTCACAAATGCCTATTTGAGTTTTCTGCTTCCAGTTGGACCAGTTATGACTGTACAGTGGTACCTCGAGATACGAGTTTAATTCGTCCCGTAACCTGAGACACTCGAGTCAAGGTAAACTGATGGGTCGTGTGCAGCGGCCGATCCACACGATTATCCTATCCCAAATGTTGCTCGTATTTCAAAGTAAAGATCGCTCGCTCGACGGCTCGTATCTCAAAAATCTTGTATGTTAGGGCACTTATATCTCGAGGTACCACTGTATTTAACTTGTCTTTGTATTGCTTTTTATTTTTTGTTTGTTTTCATTGGTTCCTATTTAATCATGAAACAGCACAGCATAGAACTCTTTTATCTGAATTCCCCTCTGAACTTCCCATTTCTGTGTTAGAAAGCAATGGGCACCTCTCCAGCTTTTGAAAAATTCATTCAGACTCTTCCTTTCTGTGCATCTCTTCTGCTTTGCCAGGTCGAGCTGGGAGCTGCCTGACTTGAGGGAAGGGAGAGTTAAAGCCATCAGTGACTCAGATGGGGTGAGCTACCCTTGGTACGGGAACACCACAGAAACTGTGACCCTGGTCGGCCCCACCAACAAGATGTCCAGGTTCTCCGTCAGCATGAATGACAATTTCTACCCTAGTGTGACATGGGCAGTGCCAGTGAGTGATAGCAATGTGCCACTGCTCACCAGGATCAAGAGGGACCAAAGTTTCACCACCTGGCTGGTAGCCATGAACACAACCACAAAGGAGAAGATCATTCTGCAGACCATTAAGTGGAGGATGAGGGTTGACATTGAGGTGGACCCCCTTCAGCTCTTGGGGCAACGGGCCCGGCTGGTGGGCAGGACACAGCAGGAGCAGCCCCGGATCCTGAGCCGGATGGAACCCATCCCCCCCAATGCACTAGTGAAACCCAATGCCAATGATGCCCAGGTCCTCATGTGGAGGCCCAAGCGGGGACCACCTCTGGTTGTGATCCCTCCTAAATAGAAACTGACTGGCCTGAAAGCATGTGGAGCACCTGTCGTGGAGATACGCAGTGGGATTGCCAGGGATGGCAGGAGCCAAACTGAATTTCTGAGCCAAAGCAGACCTCCTGGTTTGCCAGCCTTTGCAGCCACCCATGAAGAGGAGAGCTGCTCCTTGGGTGGTAGAACCATAATCCTTAGGGAAAATCTCTTCCTCTTAGGAATCAAGAAATCACTGCTTCAACAGACTTGCTGTGAACACCATGCAAGGAGCCATATTTTATTTGGAGCTGACCAGGATGATTCTTTTATGCAAACTATTGACCATTTTCCTGTGAGATGCAGGGAATGGAAACGAAACTAAACAGTGCCTATGGCAAATGCTGCTTCCCATCCAGTGAGAAGTGGAAGTGAAACATCCACACCAGGCGTTTGTAAGACAGACAGTCTGCTGTCTGATGGGAGGGGGCTGGGGAAGGGGGCGGAACGAAGGGAGGCGGTGAGGAGAATGGGCGTTGGGGAGAGGAAAGAATAAGTTATTATTACAAATGAATCATTGTGCATTTATTAGTTGATTATCTGATCATCCGTAGACTCGCTGTAATGAAAGGAACACTTAAAAACTGCAGGTATATTGGCATTTGTTCCATTTTGAGAGGGGCGTCCTGGGAGCTATCCAAGGTGCTGACGTGAACTAACCAATGGTGACTCTCGATGGTTCTATCTACCTACCTCCTTCCAAAAAGTGATTATTCAGAGCATCCTTAATCACAGTGTTTGGATAGGTCATTTCTGTGCTTTGCAGTCACTATGATATTCGGGGCCTTCACCATGTTTTCGGTGAAACCTGAATTGTGTTTTTGTTTACAGCTGCTTGTTCTGTTCCCATTACTAGACCTAAATTTACAAAAAGATAATGTATATAAGCCAAGAATCCATGGAGGGCTTCAAGAACATTTCAGCAAATAAGAATAGCATTTTCACTTTTGGATTGTTTGTGGTTTTAGTTTCCGAATGATTTGAATGTATAGAATGCACACACGCCGGCCTGTGTGCCAGGGTCCGGAAGCTCCTGACAAGTGCATGGAGCACAAAGCATGCACTGTGCTTCTATATTCGATTTTTCCACTCAATTTTACAGAAGCTTAACTTTAACTGCTGGGCTTTTGTGAGATCTGCTTCCTAAGCCTTAACCCTGAGCTCATTAATGAAAATCTGAGCTACTCACATGAAGCAATAAATAAGAGAAACTGTATTTCCTTTGGTCAGGCCAATATCAAACTTTTTAAAGAGTTTCTAATTTTTAAAAAGGATTTTTCCAGGTCTTATAACTTATATCACCCTCCAAAAAGAGATTTTCCCTTTATTCCCAATCATGAACTGTGGTGCCTTTTTCAAGTCCCTCCCCCATGCAACATGATTCTGAAAGTCCGACATTGCCCCTGTGGGCTTGATGGGTGGACTTGCAGGCCTGGTGAGAGAGTTGAGGTTCAGAGCAATTATGATAGCCCTGTGGTTGGCTCCAGGGATGTCTTCGGCCAGAGTTTGAGGATGGAGCAGGAAAGGTAGGAAGGCCTTTTAATTACTTTTATTAAAAGTACAATTTAGCTGAACTTCTTTCAGGTTCTAGTTCCAGGGATGGTGCTCATTTACAGGAGGTCCATTTTTAATGACACTGTGTGAACCCCACACCCCGGTCCTAAGCTGCCCCCTAGATTAATTACTGATGGCACGCTGAGCCATTTATAAAACACACAGACAACACGCCAGCGACTCACAGGAGACTGGAGACAGTTCACTTAGAAATAGTTTCACTGTTCCTCCATCCCTTTCCATGCTTCCTTGGGTATGTTTTGTTTTGTTTAAGGGAGGAAGCCCCAAAGAGCTCCATGGCTGAGAAATGGAAACAGCAGTGTGTCCCTTTGGTGGTATTAGATGCTACCTATGTGGGACTCTGGAGAGTAGACCTGATCCTGGAACCTAGTCCATGTGATCTTATTTTAAGAAAATCTGATTTTTAAAAATCAAAAATTATAAGAATAAGAGGAGGAGAAGAAGGAGGAGGAGGAGGAGGGGGAAAGGATTATGTATATTACACAATCTTATACAAGATTTCTGTTTTCAAATACCCATTGCCCACTCGAATAAGATTCGATTTACACAGTCATATTCACATATAACTTTCCCAAGGGTGCACTGCCTTTATAAAGTGAGGCACCACACACTTAGCAAGACTGGTTCCTGCTGAAAATGCACACTTCAGAATTTTAAAAGAAATTACTCCAGTCCAGTTTTCTTAAAAATTATGTGATGACAAAATGAAAAAAATAGATTGGAAAGTACTTATAAAAGATAAATTCCCTGTATAATAACTAAATATGCACTGTGATCATTGTCAGTGATACTGTGAACTCTGCAGCGGGGTCTCTCAATTCTGAAATCTCCTGGCCCTGCAACCAATTATTTTAAAGTGATTGCTGTTTTACAGGAAAACAACTCTTTTCTGTCTGTGAGCCTTGATCATGCCCCTCAGCACAGTCAGGATATTGTGAAGTGAAAGGCTCTCCAGAGGGAGTCACCTCCAGGTCCCCTCGCTGCTCTCATCAGGCGTGTCCCCAAGAGTCCCCAGGTCTGACGGCAGATACCATCAGCTTAGAGGGACTCGTTTAGTGCCTTGATTAGTTGGCTGGTCTTAGGATTACATTTGGATTCTACACACACATACACATACACACAGCCTGGAAAATAGCATATCATTAAGTCATAGGTTCTTCACTGTGAGCGCTTTTATTCCACGATCCCGAGGGAATTGAGGTCCAGTTAAATTAGCTAATCTCAGGGTCACATACTTGGCAGCAGAGCCCAGAGGAAGGTCTTGGCTTCCCACACCTCAGATTACAGCACAGTCACACTAACCTGAGCCCCACCATCCTCTCCTGGTCTCCAGCCAAAACACTGTCAGCACCCTGAACGGTCACCCTCTTAGCACTGGAGAGGATTGGATCCATCCCTTAAAGGACAGGGGAGGTCCTTGTTACAATTATGTCAGAAAATGAATGTTCCAGATTCCCTTTGATCAGTTTGATCTGTGACCTCTGTTTTGAAATTGGGCTCTTCACTAAGGTCCTTTGCTATACACATCTTACCTCCTGGGTCATGGCTTTGGTCCACAGCATGTGGGAGGTGGAGGCTGGTCCCTCTCCAGTCCCACTTAAGGGTGTTGCATGACGCACTCTGTCCAGGTGCTAGGAGTATTATCTCACAGGTCAAGTCGTGTTCTGAGCAGCAAAATAAAAGAACTGTGATTTATATTTTACAAAAGCTTCATATGCATTTTCTCACCCCCAGTCCATCTTGGAGGAGTGTACCATGTCATTATTATCATCCCGGTTTTACAAACACTGATTGAGATACACAGAGGTTAAGTGACTTATTCATTGACACAAACAGAAAATGTCAGGAGCAGGTTCAAGCTGTGCCATTTGCTCCAAATCCCCTTTTCACCCAGGTCCAGAGCTTCCTCCCCCAGTGCTCCCTGCCAGGAGGGCACAGAAGAGAGGGAAATGAAGGAGAAGCCAGTCATTTGCTCCTGCGCAGCCACGCAGCCTCGCCTGATCTAAGTGAATGTATTAAAAATAAGTGAACACTGTTTTCTATGCCAAGAACCGGGTAACCCAGGGAGACTGGCCGGAGATGCCCCCTGGGCGCAGAGTGGGGGAGCTGTCTCAGCAACTCTCAGCAGTGCTGGTAATTAGCGAGGAGCAATCTGCTCTCGGGGTCTCAGGATCTGTGCAGTCCCCAGGCTCTGTGCCTTCAGATTTCTCTCCTGACCCACATCAGAAGGAAGGCCTATTCAGGTGCCCTGTGGCCAGAGGCCAGAGGCTTGGGGTTACCTGGACCAGCTGGTGAACATGGCCCTATAAGCGCAAAAGGAGGAGAGAGCAAGCAACACAGCTGAGGCCCCAGCTGAGCGAGGCCCTGCCCTGCCATCCCTCATCCTAGCAGGAGCAGCCCATGGGGCAGAGGCAGCATGAACAATGGCCTCCCCAGCTCTGCTTGGCACATCGAACAACTGAGGACACAATTAAACACCGCCAGAGCCAGCTCCCAACTGAGTTGCAAAGAAAGATGTAAACACACACGCACGCTTGCACAGACGCACTACACTCACACTCTTCAAGCTGAAAAGAAAATTAATCAAAAGCCCAATGAACGCCTGAGCTCTATAATTAAGCCTCGACGATCCTGAGATAGAAAGAAGCTGAGCAAGCGAGCTCAGAGCACACAGATATTTTTACCCCCGTCATTGCCATTCATTTATTTGGGATCTTGAGGACAGCTGGTTCTGGTGTCCCTGCTGAGGCAGCTGCCATGGAGGCCCTGCAGGAGAGTTGCCGTTCAGTGGCCAAAGGACAGTCAAGGTCACGGCCATTCTTAAACACTGTACGGGACCCACCTGGGGAGACTGTGCTCACCCCGCCCAGTGATGGATCCATCACTCACATCAGGCCTTCTAACAATTCCCTTGTCATGGGCAGTAGTTTACAGTTTACAAAGGGTTTTGCTTTTCAAGTAGAGAAGCAAACGTCCCTGTTCAAGATGGAAATGTTGTGAGGCCTTCTCTGTCCTCATTATTAATGGCAAAGACTTCCCGTGTTTGTGTGTCACAGTTTGCATAGCACAGGCACCAACATTTGTCATGCTCTTCTCAACGGCCCTAGAAGATTCCCTCAGTATCCCATTTCACAGGTGAGAGTCCTGAAGAGTCAGGTCCAGTGACCTGTCCAAGGTCACGTCAATATTAGTGGTGCTCCGAGGACTCGAGCTTCTGTCTCCTGTCTCCACACCATTACCCACTCTCACGGGACCTTCTCCACTAGTTTTATGCATACGCCCTTCCGTGCTCGTCTAGCCACTGCCACTCCTCAGGTAGGGCTGAGTGGCCAGGACAAGGATAAGGTGGTCTTTGTGGGGTCTACCCTAATGGGTCCCTGGTATGGCTAGACAGACAGATCCAGCTCTCTGCAGTCCCCAGCTCTGTGTGCTTTCAGATTTCTCTCCTGACCCACATAAGGAGGGAGGCCTATTCAGGTGCCCTGTGGCCAGAGGCCAGAAGCTTGGGGTTACCTGGACCAGCTGGTGAACTAGACCTTGAATGAGTTACTTTATTCCTCTGGGCCTCGGCTTCTCTGTTAACTGAGCCGCTAATACAGCCCAGCCCTCACCACAGTCAGGAAGACACAGTGCGATGATGTCTAGAAACAACACCGATGTCTACGTGCTGCCTGCATGTGATGTGGTCATATCCATGGACTCAGGTCCAGGGTGAGTGGCAGGCCCTCCCACCCCATCTCCTTGGAAGCCCAGAGCCACCTCAGGGAAACCCACTTTCTCTGCCAGTGAACCTGGCCTCGTGGGGGAGGGGTCTTTGAGTTCCTGCCACCTCAGACTCTTTGCGGAGAGGCCTGGACCCTGGCAGTCAGAAAAGAAAAGGATAGCTGCATGGCCCCACAGAAATCCACTCGGGGCTGCATTTGCTGCTACAACTCTAGGAGGTCTTTTGGAAAGGAAAGGAGGCCAGACCTGAAGTCCCAGTCGCATTCACCTAGTTTAAGCTGACTAAAGAAGCCAGCCGGGGACAGCCGCCTGCCATGGACTCGGGCAAGAGAAACACAGGGCAAAGTAAGATAGAGAGATGATAGATATATAGATGATGGGTAGATAGATACATACATAGATGATAGATGATAGATGGGTAGATGGTAGATGGATAGATACATAGATGGATACATAGACAATAGATGATACACACACACACACATACACACCCATACACATACACTTATCTATCTACCTACCTACCTTTCTATGGCTCTCCCCTGGCATGTCTGTCCCTATAGGGTCGCTGATGCCACAGGCCTCGGCTGGGAGACCTCAGTTTGGAGAGGGCATTACCGACTTAGTTGTGTGGTGCACATACCTGCACTGCCTCCTAGGCTGGACTCTCTCTCTGCCGCCCTGCCTGCTGTGGCTCCACTGGACCTGCCACAAAACCACAGCCTTGCCTCCAGGCTGCTTCCCTAGAGCAGGAAGCAGACCTCAGGATGGTAGCACTTAGCCCTGGGGCATCAGAGGGTTCAGACAGCACAGGCAAAGCACTGCTGACTGTGGGCTGGTCTCAGCTGGCCGACCCCGCATCCCTGGAGGAGACAGGTGGATGTGTGCCCCAGGTCAGGCCCCAGGGTGCACAGCTTAAGGGGGCACCCACTCAGTTTATGCAGACACCCATCCTGCACTTGCTAAGTGAGCCCCTCATGTCCTCCCTGGACCCCAGACTCATCTCACCCTTTCCTGCCCTGCTTCCTGCCACTGTTTTCTTCTCGAGGAGAATGGATGAGATCCCTCTGCAGTGTCATCCTCTCAAACATTGTTCATACAGTGTCTGCCCACAGGCCACGATGCCCGCAGGGAGCCTTGCAAGCACAAGCACAGGAACCTGCCCCCAGTCACGCGCTCCCTGAGCCCTCTCCATCCAGAGCATCGGCTGCCAGTGAGGAGACTCAGCGAGGGAGGGCGGTGACAGGAGCCTATCCCCGGCTGCGCTCCTCCGAGGAAAGGCACCAGGAAAACCTGTAGCTGCATCCACACACAGGCACTGGGCCGCCTCCCCATCGGCTCTCATCCCATCACGCCACCCTCCAGCCCCGTTAGACGCACCCTGGAAAAAACAACAGGAAAGCGGAAACGGTTTGGCTCAATGGATAGAGCGTCGGCCTGCGGACTGAAAGGTCCCAGGTTCGATTCCGTCGGGGGCACGTAGATGTCTCTCTCTCATCGATGTTTCTAACTCTCTATCCCTCTCCCTTCCTCTATAAAAAATCCATAAAAATGTATTTTAAAAACAAAAACAAAAACAGGAAGGTGATCATGTGCCTCCCGTTGAGCACTGTCCCATCAAGTGGGGCTTTGAAAGCAAGAGGCCAATGATTTCCCAGCCACTCAACCCTGTGCCAGCAATGAGGCAGCCATTACTTCAAATTAATTAGGGTAGAAAGGAGGACCTGCATGTGCATTTATAATGAGCGGTGCGGCTCTACCCCATCCCAGTGTGTATAGTACGTGCTCACCCTCACACATATATGCTCTCACACACACATGATTCACATACAATGCACACGTGCGCGCACACTTACACACACACACACACACACACACACACACACACGCCAAGGAGTAAAGACCCCGGCAACCGTCTGACCTGAAGCATTTCTTCCGACCCTGTCATCAAACACCTGCTCCTGGAAACCGCTCACAAAACCAAAGGCCAAGGCCTTCTCTGGGCTCCTTCCTCGGGAAAGAAAGCAGATTTGTTGTGAGAGAATAAGCAGCTGTAAACTCCTCAAAAATATCTGCAGCCAGCTGAGACCAGTTTGGCTCAGTGGATAGAGCATCGGCCTGCAGACTGAAAGGTCCCAGGTTCGATTCCGGTTGGGGGCATGTACCTTGCTTGCGGGCACATCTCCGCTGTGGGGCGTGCAGGAGGCGGCTGATAGATGTCTCTCTCTCATCGATGTTTCTGACTTTCTATCTCTCTTTCTTTCTCTCTGTAAAAAATCAATAAAATATATAAAAAAATATATCTGCAGCCAAACACAACCGTCTCATGCAGGTGCCCTCCCCGTTCCTACCTGTTGGGTGGGAAGGAGACCATTCTCAGCACTTTCACCAGCCCTTCAAGGTTTACTGCTTTGCCTCGCCTTGGGGGAAACTGATGGACAGACCCCACCTGCAGCTAAACGAGTTTCTGTGCAAAAATTAGGCTAAGCCAAGGCACCCTATTGAGTCATAAATCTATTACATAATATCATAGGGATGGCACGGCAGAAAAGGTAACGGTTTTGTCGAGCCCGTTATGATGCTACGATTCTGCACACGGGCATCTCTCCCGGTCCACAAGCAGGCAGACTCTGAGGTCACCACAGGCCTCCGCACACCTATGTCACATGGCACCTGCCACTCAGAATTCTGCCATTCTGGACCAGGCAAGATCCCATGAGCAGGCAGTTGGTGCCTCTGATCAGTCACTGAGGGAGGAGGGGGGACTGGTATTCGCCGACCCAGAGCGTGGCAGCCATCCCCCTGCAGTTTCTAGAATGGCTTCTAGACTCCTAAGTCCCCATCGGCATGGTAATTGGTGGTCTGCAAACTGCCAACAATTGCCACAAGTTTAGTGGCCACCTACCTACAAACCTGAGCATGTTCTTCCTAAAGCTGAAACCACGCATGAAATCTGAAAGCGCAACAGTGTTCACTTGTAATCCTAGACCCTGTTGTGCTGGCAGCACCATGTGTCAGAAACCCAAAGATACAAATACAAAAACCCATCAGGGAGACAGAGGAGGAGCCAGTGGCCAGGCTGACCTCAGAGCAGCTCCCTTCAGGCTCTCAAAGCTAGTTTGTGTTTTTAAACTTCAGTTGCCCACTGCTTCGGGATACAAAGCCATGTGGACATATACCCACAAAAAAGACAGTAGAAACAAGTTTTCTTTTCAAAGACAACCTGATAGACAACTTCAGGTTGAATAGTGTAGCCTCACATCAAGCAGCCAGCATGTGCGCCCATTCGCAGAAATCCCAGCCAAGTCCTGGTCCTCCTAATCCAGCGATTCCTGCACATCTCCTCGTGCCTTAGATGCTGAGAACAGGCCATGGGTCTGAAACGCCCACAACTTCTGTCGATCCTTTGCACCTGGCTGCTGGGTTGTACCTACAGACAACCTGTAATCCCTTAATATCACTTTAGTTTTTCTTCATTTTTTAAAGAACCACATAAATGCTACAGACCATCTTTACTAATGGGTGTGTAAATAATTACCCATAGTTTTGCATAAAATTTCAGGGTCATTGTCCCCCGAAACCTATTCATGGGGCTCAGATCTACTTTTTTTCCCCAAATACTTTATTTTATTTTTTTAATTAATTAATTAATTAATTAATTAATTAATTATTTTTCCCCCTATTGCCCTCCCCACCCCCAGTACATGCCCTCATCCATCCCCGCCCCCACCCCCGCCTTCCCCCATTGCCCTGTATCTACTAGCTATGCCTACTACACACACATGCATACAAGTCCTTCCGTTGATCTCCTATAGGCCCCTCCTCCCCAACTTCCCCTGCCTTCCCACTGTAGCACGACAGTCTGTTCATTGCTTCTTTGCCTCTGCATCTGCTTCCCCTCCTCCACCCCCTTTTTCTTCTCTTTAAAAACATCTTGCCCCTGTAGGCTAGAAATAAACCCACCAGAGCAAAAGAAAAATGATTGAGTCCCAATTTCAATGTCCGATAGCTTTGAGTCCCAGTTTCAGTGTCAAACAGTTCCTTATGTGTACATGTCATCAATAGTATCTGGATACTGGACAGATGGTGGCAATGCCGGTCCGACCCTCTCTGGTTTGGTCCTGGGCATCCTGTAGTGATGCTCAGCTGCTAACTGTTCACATGGCAAGGCGTCGTCAGCGTCTTCCATCTCCGGGCTGTTTCTCCCCTTGCCTTCGTGTTTGGAGCAGACCTGTCAGTTCCTCTCTGTTGCAGGAGTCCACTTGGTCTTGGAGTTGTTTTCTGAAAGTATATAAACATATTCTTGACCAAGAGTTAATACAGGAATCTTTTCTATAAAATTGACTTGGGGTCCTTTTTATTTTTGCCTACCCGCTTTTCCTTTGGCTTATTTTGACACCATGTGTGTTTTTCATGGGTGTCTTGCTGTTAGCATTATAAATGGAAATTAATTTTCTAAAGTGAAAATTTTCTAAACGTAATTTACTTATCAGATATTTTTCCTTACATGCTATTATTCTCCCCCCCCCCCCTTTCTTTTGATTGATGGAGAATTTGGTAAAATGTTTTTGATCTACTTTTAAGGAATGACGTTCTTTAGTCGCTGTCTTAATGCCCATTCTGTTCCCATGTTCTTATGTCCATATGCAGGTCACCTCGGAGGACGAGGCACACCCAGCCAGCAGAGCCATGTAACAGACAGAGGAGAAAATGAGCATGGCTGGTGGCTCCCAAGCTGAAGCCCTGGACAGCTGGTTTCCCATGAACCACATGCCATCCTGCTTGTCTCCTTGCCACCCTCCCATCCAATGACCTGTCCCCTCCCACCCACCATGTGCTACCTCCCCACTGGCAGGGCTATGGGTTGGCTCCTGGGGAGGTGTGTTGCGGGGGTCTGTGCCTACTGTATGTTTCTGTGTGTAAAGGTTGGGTCCGTCTAGGTCTCAAGTCCATGCTCAAATCCTCTTATGAAGCTGCCCAGGGGTGAAGGCTGCTCAGCCTGACCTTCAGTTACCTGGGGTAACCCAGCCGTGGTCCCCACGCCCTGCCTTTCCTCCTACCCTCCTGGGTGAGAAACAGGGAAGGTGAGTCTTCCCTCCTCCTCCCTTCTCCGTGTGGGTGGCCAATTTCAATACTCTAGAAATGTCTCTGACTTTGGAGAGCCAGGGTCAAAGCATCCTGCTTTCCTGCACAGCCAGGCTGGATGCCTGCAGTAGCCAAGGGCACCATGTTTGCCACCAGGGTCAAGAGGCAAGGCAAGGACCACCCTACTCTCAGAGGGCCAAGGAGGTGTGCATTGTCTTATTCCCTGATTTATTCACTGGCTTGCTCACTGCTTTATTTATGGGATATGTAGTCATTACACAGCAGAAAATCAGTCCCATCTTTGAAGTATCCAGCCCCAGAATTTGCCTTCTTGGTCCCAGAGAGCACAGTAAGTTATTCCACTTTGAAGCCACAAAACATGGGGAGAAATTCTCTCCCTGAGTCCAAACACCCACACTCCAACCAAACTTTCAACCAGAAATGGGTTATAAAACACCAGCTAGAGAGACTGTGAAGCCACACACATCAGTGGAAGCCTGTCTATCTAAAGAGCAGCCCAAGGACTATCCCCCGACCTGGCACCAGGCCTCCCCTGTCCTCCCCACATGCCCAGGGGCTGGCACTCAGCTCCCCTCTATCCGACTCAGAACTGAGCTGATCCTGCTCCAGTGCAGTCCTCTAACGCCACCTGCACATCAGAGACCCGAGAGCCCGGTCCCCTTCCACACCCTTGGTCTCGGCGGTGGAGCCTGGCACCAGTGTTTTAAGGAGACCCTGTTGGGTCTGCAGAGGGCTGGGCTGAGCGGGCCTTTGGCATCTGCTCTCCCCCCTCACCTCCCATATCCTTCATTCCCCAGCTTTCTCGGCTCCAAGAATGGGAGAGACCACTGAGAAATGACAGCAGTCTCCTCCCGTTTTTCCGCCTCCCCAACAACCCCCCCACCAGCAGGTCAGCCTCCCTGAAACACCCCCACAGCAGGTCAGCCTCCCTGAGCGAGTCCCTGAGCAGTGGCAGGTCCTAGCACTGTCCCCTGAGCCTGGTGTGGGTGCCCAGCCTGGGACAGCTCTCAAAGGCCGCCAGCCTTGCTGGGAGCAGTGGCTGCCCTTGGCCAGATTCTCTTTCCACCTGCACCTCCCTAGGCTTCCCAGTGGCCATAGGGTGAAAGGGCACTTAGGTGACATCCTTGTCTCCAAATCCTCATTCTGGTGAGAAGGCCCCTCCAGCATTTATTTATTTGTTTGTTTGTTTGTTTGTTTATTATTGATGTCTGAGAGGAAGGAAGAGGAAGAGAGAAATAGAAGCATCAATGATGAGAGAGGATCACTGATCAGCCCTTCTGCACACACCGCTCTGGATACTACTACCCACATATGTGCCCTGACCAGAAATGGAACCGTGACTTCCTAGTTCATAAGTTGGTACTCAACCACTGAGCAACACTGGCCAGGCCCTGTCCAGCCTGTACAACCCAAGCCTTGCCCACTTCTGCAAAGCCACCTGAATTGAATGAGTGTCTCCTGATGACAGGGGAAGGAGTCACACTGTCCCAAGCCAGTCCTTCACCAACAAGTGGGCAGCATCCAAACCCAAAATGGCCAAGAAGAGATCATACAAGATCACTGCTGCTGAGTGTGAGTGTGAGAGTGTGAGTGTGTGTGTGAGTTTGTGTGTGCGTGTGTGTGCATGTATATGTATGTGAGAATGTATGTGAGAGAGTGTGTGTGAATGTGAGTGTGAGGGTGTGCAATGTTAGTGTGTGTGTGAGAGTGTGTGAGTGTGAGAGTGTGCAAGTGTGTGTGTGAGTGTGTGAGTTTGTGTGAGAGCTTGTGTGAGAGTTTGTGAGAGTTTGTGTGAGAGTGTGTGAGTGTGTGAGTGTGTGTGTGACTGTGTGTGTATGTGTGTGTGAGACTATGTGTGTGAATGTGAGTGTATGGGTGTATTAGTGTGTGTGTGAGTGTGTAAGTGTGTGTGTGTGAGTGTGTGTGTGAATGTGAGTGTGTGTGAGTGTGCGAGTGTGTGTGTTTGTGTGAGTGTGTGTATGAGTATGTGTGTGCGAGTGTGTGTGTGAGTGCATGTGTGTT
>JAAGEH010000042.1:2755865-2768324 GCA_011751065.1 Lasiurus cinereus | reverse complement strand
TGTGTGTGTGAGTGCATGTGTGTTTGTGTGTGTGTGAGTGTGAGTGTATGTGTGAGTGTGTGTGTGAATGTTAGCATGTTGAGTGTGTGTATATGCATGTGCAGATGCCATGTTCAAACCATCACCTCACAGAGGTGTGCAAGTGAGTTCTGTATTATATGTACATACAGAATGTTGTGATCTATACAGACTGTTACACACACACACACACACACACACACACTAGGGGACTGTGATGTGAGACAAGTTGCTCTGCTACCCGACCTCCCCATCTGAGTAACTCCAGGCCAGTAAGCTCTATTTCCCACCACCACCCGCTGCCCAGCCGCCCCGCCGTGTCCATACTCCAAGCCTTCTTCCCCAGGGTCGGAATGTCCTGCCCTGTGTTCCATTGCTCACGGTCCTCCTCTGACAGGTGACGGACAGTTCAGTCCTTGCATGGGAAGAGTTGAGTGTCCCCTCCCCACAGGTGACATTTATGTTTTAATAGTGATCACAGACAATGCCTTACCCAGAGGAATGGCTCTATCGGTGGGGTTTCGGGCACTGTCGTGGGCCAGGAAGGGGGAACTTTTTTATCAGGGGCCTTTGAGAGACCCCAAGTCATGCCTGTCTCTGCGACCAGCCTGTGCATGAGCACACGCTAGCCACATGCCACACACACTTTCCCTCGTAGTGAGACTGCCCTATTATAGGCCCTATCATTCAACATGAAGATAAATCAAAGGAACCAGCTGATAGGAAACCTCCCCGCCAGCCAGCGGGTCCACACCCTTTCCGTCCCTCCTGCTCCCTCTCTCTCGGCTGTCACCACGTCATTAACTTACTCCTGTGTCCCCTCTGTGATCTCCTCCCCCGAGATGTACTATCTTCCTCTCTGTCTTCCAATGGGAACTGGGCTGGTTTTCGGTGTCGGGACAAAGGGCGAGGGAGAAGCAGGCACAGGTGTGTGGCCTGGCAGAGCGGAACCGGGGCTGCTCCAGTTTGGAGAAAGCCCTCGGAGGAAGAGACGGGCTGGTCCTGTGAGTGCCTTAAAATGACTTCCATTCGGAAACTCTGAATCGTCAGTCTACGGATGTTACATCAACTCAAACAGATGTTGCATTTCAGTTCTCTGGGATTATAAAAAGTTAAATACAGTGTGTATTCGACAACAACGTATCTCTCCTGTTTACTTTGGCCCTTAAAGTCGCAGTGCCTGGTTTCCTAAGAAGCCGTGGGGATGCAGGGGCAGATGTGGGGACCCTGCTGGGCCAGCAGCCCTTGCCAGCCTCCTCTGTGCCTTAGCCTGTGCTCTAGGGGAAGGAGAACATTCTAGAGAGGCAGAGAGTAAACTCTGCCCTAGCACCCCTCCTTGCCATCCCCATGCACAAGTTGATGGTTCTCCTTCCCCTTTGTGAAGGGCTGTCCTCTGCTTCATGCTTGCCACGTGACCAAAACAAGATGTCTGGGGGAGTCTGAGCCCCTGGAGACAGTTAAGTGTTCTGGGTGCTGCCCTCTCTCCCTCAGAGCTGCATTTTGTTGTTGTTGTTCATCTTCAACTGCGTATATGTTTCCTTGATGTTTAGGGAGAGTGGAAAAGAGAGGGAAAAACAGAGAGAAATATCATTGCGAGAGAAACACATCTATCGGGGGGCCGGTCTACACACCCCCGACCAGGGCTGAGCTGGGGAGGAGCCTGCAACCGAGGAACATGCCCTTGACTGGAATCAAACCAGGGACCGTTCGGTACACAGAGTGGCGTCAGAGCTGCATTTTTAAATGGAGAGGAGTGGAAGTGGAGTTGGGACGGACTTGGTTCTGAAGCTGAGCTCCAGGAGAGGAGCTGACGACTTGGCCCCATGGTGCCAGGGCTCCAGTCCAGCAGAGCCCCGCCCGCTCCGTCCTCACCTCGCCCTCCCACTGGCCCGTGCCCGCCTGGGGAGTGTCTGTGTTGCCAAGGTAGCAGGCATTCTCTCTCCCGAACTTTTATTCAAACCTGTCTCAGCTATTTTCACAAGAGAGGTGACCCTTTGGTGGGGTCAGTTTTTAAAGGGCTGAGGGTCAGTAATTCATTCTCTCTCTCAAATCAATAAAGAAATAAAAATTTAAAAAAATAACTTGTACATCCCACATTAAACTGGCATGGTTTGGAAAACAAAACAAGGGTGTGATTCATTTGAAAAAGCACACGGTCCTATGTTTAGATATATCTGCTACAGATCTACATTGCACCTAAGGAAGAAATCTGGGGAAACAAAGACAGAAGGTTCAAACAAAAACAATGTACGGTGTGTGTGAAGAAATGCTTCTGTGTGAAGAAAAGGTACCACCTGTCGGTCAGCTGGCGGGTCACTCTTTTCCAACTCTCTAGTTGAGTCTTGTTAGCAGAGAGTTCAGTGAGCCTTCCTGGAGGCCCCTCAGCTCACCCCCCAATTTTCTCAGGAGCCCTGGGTCCAGAACCCGGGCCAGAGAGTCACAGTGCCCAGCAGAAAGGACAGGGTCATGGCAACCGGTCCTGCCTCCCTCCTCTGGCTGGGAGGAACCTCCAGGTCACCGCTGCCCCACTGCGGGCCCCACACTTGGCCCAGTCACTGTTCTCTAGCATAGGGATGCCAAGGGCAGCACTGCGGGCCCTTCCAGACTCCGCCTGCATTGTGGAAACGCCCTCCTCCCGTGTCTCGAAGCTCAGCCTTCCACCCAGGTCCGTGACCAAGAGCCCTGCTCCTCACACCAGGACTCATCACTGCTCCTGTGCCGAGCCCGCTCCCGGCCCTGGGAGCCCCAGCGGGTGTCCAGCTTCTCCCTGGGGAGGAGGCGCTGGCTCTTAGTCTAGTCTGACAGACAGGCCAGGCTCTCTGCCTGCTGACCCACTTCCTCCCTGTCCCTCCTGAAAGCCCACATTTACATCAGACAAAGCCATCACTGGGGGAGCTGCAGAGCAAATATTGATCTTTTTTTTAATGTTCCATTTTTTTAATTTTATTATTCTTACTGATGTTTTCAAAATATCCCATTATTTATCCCACTTGCATTTTGTTAGGGAACTGAAAGCATTTGGTCACCCAGAGCTAGCAGAACCGAGCACCAGGCTCTGTGAAGGGCGTGCCTGACTTATCATGAATGGTGCCACCCAGGAGAACAGGTGCTCTTGCTTAAGTACCAAACTCCCCAATGGAACATGGGTGCAGATTACAGAAGGCAAAGACACAAGATGCCTGAGTTCTGGGTTCAGGCTCCCGATTGCCGTAGATGAGGTCAGGGCAACGAATCATCTCTTCGTGTCTTGAGGACAGCCCTGAGGTTGCCCTACCTTAGGGCTCGAGGACTGAGGCGTAACTTAAGTCAGATGCTACCTTAGCCTGCCAGAGTCCAGCCCTGGGACCACTGGACAAGTCCAGGCTCTGGCTTCTGCTGCCTCGGGAGTTGCTGATTTCCTGGGCGGGGGAGGCTGGGTCTCTGTGAGGCCCCATGCAGCAGCGCGCATGCTGAGGGCATGTTCCTGACCCTGGCAGCCCAGGGCTTGGAGTCTGGGGTTCAGATCAGTCAGGCTGAAGCCTCCTTGTGCTCCAGCAGAGAAGGGCAGAGTGGGCTGGAGCTGAATGAGAGAAGCCTGGATGGGGACTCTCCCAAGACTGATTCTTTCCGCAGATACTGACTGGGTGACTGGCAGGTGCCAGGCACTTGCCTCGGTGCTAGGACTGCTCAGTGAACCAAACCAGCAAAACCACATCCCTCTCGGAAGTGCCATCTTGTGGGAGAGAGAGAGACAGGGTGTCATCGATGAGAAAGTGGCACAGCGTGTTGGGTGGTGAGAAGCACTGTGGGAGGGGAACTGGAACAGAGCAGGAGGTGGAGCCTTCTGAACACCGGCTCCAGGTGATTTTCTGTCTGGCTGCACCCAGAAGCAGCGGTCGGTTTCCACAATCGCAATGATGTTAAGGCCTCTCCCGGCAGGCGCCGCCTTGATCCACACCAACGGCGCCCCATTCAGGTGAGCCTGAGCCTGCTCTCCCCACACTGCAGTGCAGCTCTGGCCATGGTCTTCTGTCTTAACCAACCAGGAGGCTTCGTTTACTGCAGCTGAGAAAGGGCAGTGACTTCCCAAGATCAACGCTGCTGAGGCCAGAGTGATGGTTGCAACAGGCTCTTCTGACGCCGCTGTATGGTTTTCCCAAAGCCAAGAGCACAGGCCAGGAGCCAGAGGCTCCAGATTCAAAACCCAGCACTGCCTCTCCCTCAGTGTCCGAAACCGGGAGATACTCCCTGTGAATATCAAACTGGAGGCCAGGTTACGAGGCCAATCGAAAGGCATGTGCAGGTGGGATGCTTCAGGCACAGCAAGCTGTGCAGCCCTCCACCACGTGTCCTTGTGAATTAAACCCTGTAATGAGGAGGAGTCATTCTTATAGCATGTTGCATACAACTCCCAAAGCAACCCTTACTCAAGTTGGAAAAATTAATACAGCATATATTTTCCATCTCTAAGCTGATTCAAAGGGACTCAGTGCCTCTCCTTCTTCTGTTATGTAAGTCCCTGAGCACTGACCCTGTGGCCGGAAGCTCGTTCATCTAAGCCGGTAGATCAGACCGAACTCCTGGCTGCACATGCCCAGACACTGGGAAGCCTGGCTATGTCCGATTCTGCTTCAGCGTGGCCTCTCCGTCTCCCGGGGCACCTGGGATGTGCAGAAATACGTCTGGAAAGGGACATTCTGAATGTCTTTTGTTTTTTCTAAGGAAGTGCCTAACACTTGTAAGCTAAGAATCTATTTAGGCTTCCACTTCTGAATTGGAGTGAAATCTTAGCACAGAGGAAGGCCTGGCAGCCCCTTTGATTTCCTTACTGTAGAGAGGCTTGAAAACTGGCGCGCATTCACACATTCATTCACACACCTCTAGGCGTGGTTGCCTCTGGGCTCTGAGGACACAACTGAGCCCAGCCTTGCGGACCACACATCACATCTCGGCAAAGCTTTGCTGACTGAGGGAGGAGGGGAGGGGAGCCAGGCCGTGTCCAAGCCTGGAAATGGCTCCCCAAAGGAGTGGCCTGAGAGTACAGGCTGAGGGACGAGGGCCGGGCCGCAGGGCAGATGTCATGGGACACACGAGAAAGCCCAAGCGCCCACCTCGAAAACCCCCCACCCACAGCCCTTCACCAGGATCCTGGGCCTGGGCCATCGTTCGTCCTTGAGTGCAGACACCTGGATCTGCCTCCCTCCCCGCCTCTCCCTTTCTTTCTCAGCAAGGAGAGCCACAGAGAAGGCGAAGGCTTCTGGATGGGGGTGGGGGAGTCCCCTGAAGAGGGAAAAGCCTTGGGGGGGAGGTGCTGAGGGAGGGCAGAGTGGGCTGGAGCTGCATGAGAGAAGCTAGGATCGGGCTCTCCCAAGACTGATTCTTTCCATAGACACTGACGGGTGACCGGAGAGTTGGAGGGTCTGAGAGGCTGACGGAGCCCAGTAAAGGAGGGGAAGGATGCTACAGGGGCAGCAGGTGCAGCCTGGGGCCTCTGCCCAGATCCCAAGAACAGGATAGGGCTGAGCAGGGGGGCATCACCCACGTTTGAGTCTTTGAGATCTCCCTCTGGCTACAGAGAGTTCCCAGGGGTCACCTGACAGCTGAGCAGTGACGGGAACCCAGCCTGGGTGGCCAATGAAAAGAATAGATGCTTAGGAGACAGACTCTGAAGAGCCCAATGGTTCTTGGGGCATTTATTGGGCTCTTGCTGTATGCCAAGCATGAACGATGGCATTTACTCCTCCCAACCTCCTTCTTGGGTTGTTTCTGTTATTATCCCATTTTTATAGAAGACAGTGAGCCATCATGTGGGGCAAGACCACCAGCTGGCACATGGCAGGACTGAGATGAGATATCCAGGCACTCAGGCCCCACTCACACCCTCCCACGTGGCCCCACTGGGTGTCTGGCTTGGGCAACAAGGGGAACAGGGTGCTAGAATAGAAAGGAGGGCCAGCGAATCTGGAGGGGAAGAAATGAATGTCAGCATGCCGTGGGACACCCTTGTAGGATGCGTGGCAAGCAGCCTGGAGCAGGAGGAAGTCTGGTCTGGGGCGAGGGGTGGGGGAAGCAGGGCAGATAGACCTGAGAGTTATCACCAAGTAAGAACAATGAGCCCCAGCTGGTGTGGTTTAGTGGATAGAATGTCAGCCTGTGGACCAAAGGGTTCCAAGTTCGATCCGGTCCAGGGCAGGTACTTTGATTGCAGGCTCCTCCCCACCCGGGGCCTTGGGCAGGACTCATGCAGGAGGCAACCAACCAATGTGTCTTTCTCACATCGATGGGTCTCTGCCTTTCCCTCTCTCTCCCACTCTCCCTAAAAATCATTGGAAAAATAACCTCGGTTGAGGATTTAAATTTAAAAAAAAAAAAGGAACAATGACACGTCACCGCTTCCTCCATGGCAGTGGCAGCACCTATGGGAGCAAGCCACGGGTTCGAAGTGGGAAGATGTCCAGAGTGACTCCCCAGCAGGTCAGGGCACTGGGCTCCAGCCACGTCTCCCAGGAGCCTCGTATGTTCCTCCCTGAGCCTTACCCACTAGCCACTCAGAGGGTGGGATGGGCAGCTGGGGGGTCCAGACCCAGGCTTCCCGGGCAGCCTCTGGCCCCGCCTCCTGCCTAGGCCGCAGGAGCTGCTTGCATGTGATCACCTCCTCCTTTACAAAGTCAAGCTGACACGCGCCTGCCAGGCGGTAACAGATGATAATGTACTGTCATTAACACATCCCCACATCCCCGTCTATTAAAAAAAACAGAGAAGAAGGCAGCCACGCCTTGGAGCTAGCTCAGCAGTGTGATTATTGCCGGCTAATTATAACCGCCATCTCCAAACTCCAGGAGACCCTGGGCTCCTCTGTCTGCCTTGACGAGCCAGGAGGGACTTGGAAAATACCGAATCCAACTCAAGACACAGGAAGTTAGCACGACATGACACCCTGGCACAATGGCCCCAGAGAGACCCTCACCCATGCCACAGGGTGTCAGCCAGGCTCCGGCAGGGGTGCTCGTGAACGGCCCCTGCCCGGGTGAATCAGGGCTGGCCTCCTGTGGCCAATATGATAGGGCAGACATGGGTGATTTTCAAGGTGAGGTGATGAATGACGCTGCAGATTCCACTCCGGCCCATGGGTACCGGGCTGTGAGGAAAACCAAGCAGCCAGTGGACAGGCCATTGCTCTGGAGTGGAGAGCCTGGCCAGCAGGGGGCTGGCGCCAACACGCCAGCCCTGTGAGTGACCGGGGAGTGGCATGTTCCAGCTCCTGCAGACCTTCAGATGGTGCGGCCACAGTGACAGCAGCTGGAAGCTTGGAAGGGACCTCAGAGCAGAGCCACCAGGCTGCACCCGACTCACCAACAGTAGCTGCTGGGGTAACAGCACTGAGCTTCAGTGTGATTGGTTACACCAGTGGTCGGCAAACTCACTAGTCAACAGAGCCAAATATCAATGGTACAACAATTGAAATTTTTTTTAAGAGCCAATTTTTTTCTTTTTCTTAAATTTAATAAATCTTTATTGTTCAGATATTATAATTGTCCCTCTTTCCCCCCCTCCATAGCTACCCTCCACGCTTACCCCTGTCATTTTCCTCATCCATAGTGTATGATTTTTGTCCAGTCTCTTCCTGCACCCCCCAATTTTTTCCCCCCAAGAATTGTCAGTCCACTCCTTTTCTATGCCCCTGGTTCTATTATATTCACCAGTTTATTCTGTTCATCAGATTTTTTTATTCACTTGATTTTTAGATTCACTTGTTGATAGATATGTATTTGTTGTTCATAATTTTTATCTTTACCTTTTTCTTTTCCTCCTCTTCTTAAAGAATACCTTTCAGCATTTCATATAATACTGGTTTGGTGTTGATGAACTCCTTTAGCTTTTTCTTATCTGTGAAGCTCTTTATCTGACCTTCAATTCTGAATGATAGCTTTGCTGGGTAGAGTAATTTTGGTTGTAGGTTCTTGCTATTCATCACTTTGAATATTTCTTGCCACTCCTGTCTGGTCTGCATAGTTTCTGTTGAGAAATCAGCTGACAGTCATATGGGTGATCCCTTGTGGTAACTAACTGTTTTTCTCTTGATGCTTTTAATATTCTTTCTTTGTCTTTTGATCTTGGCATTTTAATTATGATGTGTCTTGGTGTAGTTCTCTTTGGATTCCTTTTGTTTGGGGTTCTCTGCACATCCTGGACTTGTAAGTCTATTTCTTTCACCAGGTGTGGGAAGTTTTCAGTCATTATTTCTTCAAATAGGTTTTTAGTATCTTGCTCTCTCTATTCTTCTGGTACCCTCATAATTCTGATGTTGGTAACACTTGAAGTTGACCCAGAGGCACCTTACACTATCTTCATATTTTTGGATTCGTTTTTCTTTTTGCTTTTCTGGTTGAGTGTTTTTTGCTTCTTTATAATTGAAATATTTGACTTGATTCTTGTGATCCTCTAGTTTGCTATTAGGTCTCTGAATAATATTTTTTATTTCTGTCAGTGTATGTTTAATTTCTAGTTGGTCCTTTCTCATATCCTCGAGGGTCTTGATAAATTTATTGGCCTTTTCTAGAAATTTCTTGAAAAACATAACTGTGGTTTTTGAACTCTATATCTAGTTGTTTGCTTTCCTCCATTTCTTTCATTTGTAATCTGTTTCTTTGTCTCTGCATTTTCGCTGCTTCCCTGAGTTGATGGAGTGGCTTTGTGTGCAAGTGTCCTATAGAACCCAGTAGCTCAGCCTCCCCAGTTACCTAAGGCGCACCCCTTTGTGGGCTGTGTTACAGTAACTAATACATTAGCAGTTTGTTACATTAACTAAGTCGTGGGTAAAAGGACTGGGTCATGGTTGGGAAAGGAATCAGGGCTTCACATACACGATCTTATCTAATCCTTACAGTACCTCTGGGAGCCAGGTCTCCGCCCATTTCACAGATGAGAAAGCCAGTATGCACAATGGCACAGCTTGCCCCGCCCACAGCCAGGAACGCTGAGCCAGGGTGGCAACACTGACCATGCCTGCAACCCGGCAGCTCCTTCCATCACAATGTCCCGTCTCCTAGAATACTGTGAGCCGCCCAGTCTCTCCTTCTGGCTCTGCCATGGAATAGCTCAGTAATCCAGGGAGCTGTTTAGACTCCCTCCTGTCGAGGGCGGTCCCGGTTTGACAAAGTCCCGAGAAGGCAAGCGTTCACAAAGTGAGCTGCCTCAGCACCTCGACCCCCCCTAGTCTTACTGGAATTGTTTCTAGCTTTGCTTAAGGTTGCTTGCTTAGTTAGCTAAAGCTTAAGGAACGAGGAGATCATAAATGGAGTTTGCTTAACCACGACATTCCATGAGTAAATGATCCTGAGTGTCTATTCTTGCCTGAGGTTAAGTGATTAACAAACTGATTGTCCTGAAACAAAGAATGGCTAAAGGTCAGATAAGAGAATTGAAACCAAGAGTCTCTGTAATAAAGAAAGTAATGAAAGGCTTGCAAACACGCTAGCATAACTAACATGTATAAGTAGTCTTAGAAAAATAAACTCGGGACTGCAGTCTTGAACTGTCAGTCCTCCCGATCCCATCTTTGTGTCTGTCTCTTTTCTTTTCTCAATCCTCACCCCCCTTTCAGGTGCTGTTCAACAGTAGTGCCGGCTGGCACCGGCAAGTGGCGACCAACGTGGGGCCTGAAACAGGGGACCAGGTGAAGGACACCGCCGGAGAAACTGCGACGCGTCGGAATCAAGGTAAAGGGGGCGGTGAGTAATTTAGAGTCGGGAGAGAATAATCATGGGACAAGGCAATAGCCGAGTTTTGTTTGTACATATGCTTAAAAATATGCTCCGTGCTAGGGGAACTAGGGTTGGCCAGAAACAGTTAGAGCGCTTCTTAGACTTTATAATAGAAGTTTGTCCGTGGTTCCCAGAAGAAGGGACTGTAAATTTAGAAACCTGGACAAAAGTAGGAGAGAAACTACAGGATTATTACTCAGTGCATGGACCAAAAAAGATTCCAATAGATGCATTTTCTTTGTGGAACCTAATTAGAGATTGCATTGACCCCAGACATGAGGCAAATAGGTGGGAACCTGAGCCTAGGTTAAAGCGCAGGAGCCCTTCTTGCCCTAGTCTGGGCAGTCAGAAAAAGGAAGGACCCGTAGTAGCGCCCTCCGCTCCACCGCTGTTGGAGCCTGAGGAGAAACTCAATCTGCCGGTACCACTCTTGCCCCCATCGGCAAATAATATTTATAGTAAAGAACCAGGAAAGGGGCCTCTTGAGGCATTTCAGCAGTCGCTGAATAATCATAAATACGATAACCCTTTTAAACTATCTAAGGGAGACCAGGAAGATTTAGAGGAAGATGACTGGTTAGTTCTGTCTTCAGGAGACAAGAATAAGAAAAGAGTAGTAAGCAAGGAATTCCAAAAGTTACAGGAAGCCATAGCGGCACTGACTCAGAAGGTCGAGCGGTGTGCAGGCCCGACTCCAACCTCAGTTAAGGTCCCCTCGATCGGGCGTTCTCGCACACCCAGCCTCCCGCTGCCCAGAGCAGCATAATGTCCCACAATTTGGTATTAACCCTAGAGGCCTGTTACCTAACCATCTATGGCAGATGGATGTTACCCATATCCCCGCTTTCGGCCGATTAAGTTATGTACATGTCACCATTGATACTTTTTCCGGGTTCCTAACAGCCACTGCCCAAGCAGGAGAGGCAGGAAAACATTGTATTGCTCATTGCCTGAGATGTTTCGCTGTCATGGGACAGCCAAAATGCATTAAAACAGACAATGGTCCTGGATATACAGGACGCCAATTTCAAACATTTTGTCAGACTTTTTCTATTCAGCATAAGACAGGAATTCCTTATAACCCTCAAGGACAAGGAATAGTGGAAAGAGCAAACGGTACCTTAAAAAACCAACTGCAAAAAATAAAAAGGGGGGAGTTATATCCTACATCCCCGCAAAACACCCTGAACCATGCTCTCTTTATTCTTAATTTTTTAATTTTGGACTCTGCCGGTCAGTCCGCTGCCCAGCGTTTCTGGGGAGCAAAAGCATCACGCACTTTTGCTCAAGTACGTTGGAAGGACCCCTTAACCGGCTCCTGGCAAGGACCTGATCCGGTACTAATCTGGGGGCGAGGGCATGTGTGTGTTTTTCCACAGGATGCCGAAGGCCCGCGGTGGTTGCCGGAAAGGCTCGTCCGACAAGTGGGAAACCACGAATCTGGAACACAGGCTGAGGAGGCTGCGCCTAAATGATCCTGCTCATCCGCTATCTCACTCCACCCGGAGTGCGGAGATGCCCACCTGGGGACAACTGAAGAAGCTGGTCCGTTTTCAACAAGACTAGATGGACTCAAGGACTATATGAAGGGTTATGGGGAGTAAACAGCGGGCCTATTCAGCTATTGCTCTGGAAGCTGGCTGCGGCTTCTCACGAAGTTGTGGCCACTGTGACATACCCAAGGAATAACAACTCAACTACGACCACTTGGACTGTTAATGTGACTGCTTGTGTACCAGATCCCTATGCCCTGCTGATAGGGAAGGTAAACATTTCCCATCGAAATTCCACTTTTAATGTAACCTGTACAAATTGTCAATTAACTAATTGTATTGCTAACATACCCTGGGGGGAACAGGTGGTCGTTCTCCACCAACCAGCTTTTGTGATGCTTCCCGTAGATCTCTCTGAGCCTTGGTATGATGATCATTCCGTTCAGGTGTGGAGGGAGCTGACCTCAGCTCTCAGCAGGCCTCGGAGATTCGTTGGGTTACTGATAGCTGGCATCATGGCTTTAGTAACCTTGATTGCCACATCTACTGCCGCAGCTGTAGCCCTTACCCAAACAGTACAAACAGCTCACTTTGTTAATAATTTGTCTAAAAATGTTAGTACAGCTTTAGGGACTCAGGAAGCAATAGATAATAAGGTGGAGGAAAAACTTAATGCTCTCTATGACACAGTTCAGTACATGGGAGAGGAAATTCAAGCATTAAAGCTTCGCACTAGGCTAGATTGTCATGCATCCTATAAATGGATCTGTGTGACTTCCACTAAGTACAACCAAAGTACTCATCCCTGGGACAAGATAAAAAGGCACCTTATGGGAATATGGAATCATGCAAACGAATCCTTAGACTTACTAGCCTTACATGGGGAAATTCAGGGGCTACAGTCAGCTGAGCCCCTCCGTTTTGATGCTGCTCAAACAGCATCAACTTTTCTTCATCAACTGTTAGGAATTCTCCCCTCACCTAGCGATATTCAACATTTAGCCATAACTATAGCTATTGTTGGAACAGGGGTAATTATCATATTATGCATACTCCCTTGTCTTATCCGAAGGGGTGCTGCTGCAGTCTTAGCTTTACAAACTGGTATGCATGAAATAAAGCTTAGAAACAAGCCATAATAAATAAAAAAGGGGGAGATGTCGAGGGCGGTCCCGGTTTGACAAAGTCCCGAGAAGGCAAGCGTT
>JAAGEH010000042.1:2709576-2755855 GCA_011751065.1 Lasiurus cinereus | reverse complement strand
CCCCCCTTTCAGGTGCTGTTCAACAGTAGTGCCGGCTGGCACCGGCACCCTCCGCCCATTCTCTCGTGTAAAGTAAGAGTTGTTGGCCACTAAGGGCCCAGTTAGCTTTAATATTCTCTGACCCCGGGCCCCATCTCTCTATGTTCATCTTCCTTCCAGGACAGGCTTCCTCATAGGGTTTCCCGGGCTCTGGACAGTACCCCTGACAAGGAGTTGGTTTCTACTGAAGCATGAGGGTCTTGGGTGAGCCTTAAGAAGGCCCCAGGAATTCCAAGAAGGCGTCCTTCCTGGAGGCTTTTCAAAGGTTAACCACCACGTGTCCAGGAGCTGCGGGTGTCCAGGAGCTGCAGGGCTAGCTGAACAAAGTGCAGAGAAGTGAGGCTACGTCTAAAAGAAAACAGATAATGAGCTTTTCATAATGTCTCTCTTGCATGTAGTTAGAATCTCAAGGAGAGTTGTAGGGTGAATAAGTGAACAGTGCTGAGTGGATGCGCTGTATGACAGTGGCAAGTTACATAACCACTCTGGGCCTCAACATCCTTATCTGCAAATAGTAATTAATTAAAAAGAATTGTAATAATTACAAACACAATGATGCACATCAAGCCCTTCTTGGCCTGCCAGGAGGACAGAATGTGCTGGGAGAAGGAAGAAGGACTGATTCTGCAGAGTGAGGACAGGCCAGTCTCCACACAGTGGGAAGGCAGTCTCCTTCTGTGTGTGAGCCCGGAAGGGCACTGGTGTCTGTGGAAGAGACTAAACTTTGAGAAGCCCATATAGTAAACTCAAGAGTGCCTCCAAGCACCCTTCAGCTCCCACCTCCCTTCTGCCACACGCATGCCCAGACTCCACCTGTGACCCCATCACCCAGCGCAGATAAATGCCACTCACTCCTGGCCCAAGGCTGGGAAATCTCTCCACTTCACCAGCCCATCAGGGAACTGATTCCTGATCTGTGGTCACGCTAGGACCTTCCCTCCACAAAAGGGACTTGTAGCAGCTACCTACACACATCTCCTAGAGGAACCTCAAGAAGGGGCTGAGCCCCCGCCTCCCACCTCACTCCAGACCAGACCCTCTACACCAAGCATGTCAAACTCAAAGGCTAACATGGGCCAAATAAACAAGGTTTAAGTTTATGTAGCCACAAAAAAATAAAAGCTGCAATTTTAATAGAAATGAAGGGTTTATTTTGATAGAGACATGCTGAATACAAAGGGCTGAAGTAAATGAGTCATCGTTAACATAAAATAATAGAACATTTTAATAAAAAATAATTTTTTTTCCTGAACATTAACTCAACAGACAATGAATAACTGCACAAATAAATAAATGTAATGCAAATAAACCTATTTTTCTTGTTCTCCGAAAGCAAAATATTTCCTGTTGCACACACCAAACAAGTCAGTTCAAGATGAATGGCATGGCAATCAGCTAAAATATTCATTGCTAATATTAGTGGAGAGAAAAGGTGCACCTGCACATAGGTTTCTAAGGGAAATGAATGCAACACGATTATAGTAATCAGTCACTAGTGAACGTTGTATTTAATAACTAGTTTGTTATTAATAACTAGAGGCCCGGTACATGAAATTCATGCACTGAGGGGCGGGGGCCAAGCATCCCTCAGCCTAGCCTGCCCCCTCTCACAGTCTGAGAGCCCTCAGGGGATGTCTTACTGATGGCTTAAGCCCACTCCATAGCAGGCCTAAACCGTAGTCTGGCCTACCTCTATGGGCTGATCAGGGGAAGGCACACCCCCATCACCCCGCTGCTGCTGCCACTGCTGGCCACCAAGGTGTTTTCATCAACACAGGCTCCAGTCCCTTCACCATGAAAAAATGATAACTTTCTTTAGGCATTTTCAAGATGTCTCTTTCATAAGGTATAACAGTTGTCGGCAAACTGCAGCTCTCGAGCCACATGTGGTTTGCAAGCCACGGTTTGCCGCTTTATTGACTAATAAGTTTGCTGACCACTGGGATATGACATCTCTTTTTTCTTTATCCTCACCTAAAGATATTTTTCTATTGATTTTTAGAGATTGTGGAAGAGAGAAACATCAATGTGAGAGGGACACTTTGATTGGTTGCCTCCTACATGAGCCCTGACTTGGGCCCCGACCAGGGAGGAGCCTGCAACCTAGGTACATGCCCTTGATCAGAATCAAACCTGGATCCTGCAGTCCACAAGCCAAGGCTCTCTCCACTGAGCAAAACTGGCTAGGGAAGGATATGACATTTCTTAGCCCTCCAGCAGCAGACCTTCATTTTTTTTTCTAGGAATGAGGTAGAAAAACCCTAGATCACCTTCTTGGATCCTTATTACCCAAATTTCAAGAACACTGTGAGTGGCAAACCAGGAGCTTAGCCAATGAGCCATCAGAAAAGGTGTTTCCTCCACTGCTCTCGTGCAGAGGTGGGCCTGCTGGGGCCCAGTGGCGGTGGCAGCGGCCTGGGCACAACCCCTGCCTCTCCACACCCCTCTCCACTCCCAGGCTTGCTGGGGCCAGGCAGCGGCGGTGGCCTGGGCATGCCCCCCTGCCTCTCCGTTCTGGGGCTGCGCAACCCATGGCTGGCCTCATGGCACAAGCAGTCCCCTCCTGCCCATCTGCAGTGCAACCTCCTCCTGAGCTGATTGTGACTGTTAGGACATCTGGCTAACTTGCATATTACCTCTTTATGTATATAGATTATGTATAACAGGATGTTGTAAAAAGTTACAAAACTTTTATTCAAATGTTTCTTATATACCGTTATATTGGCTGGACCTCAAAAAAATATTCATTGTGGGTCACATGTGGACCATGGCCACAAGTTTGACATGCTTGCTCTACACCATCCACCATCCACTCAGGAGGCTGATTCCTGCAGCTCAGTCCACGCACAGAATGTCCCCCAGTGATTAGTTCCAGTGTGGATCTCTGGGAGGCAGGCATATTCATGGCAGTAATTCCATTCTGACCTGAGGATGCTGCCCACTCACAGGAGAGCAAGTGTGGAGCAGGCCCTGGTATCACTGTTCTCACAGACACTGGCCCGAGAATAGTCGGTCAGGCTTCCCCAGGGGCTGCTGACGGCTAACCCAGCTAGACCCTCTCATTTCATTGGGGGGAGACCATAATCTCATCTCAAAGCCCATGATAGTTAATAAGCGGGGAGGGCGCCTGATGGCAGTAACACAATCAGGTGAGGCCCAGGAGAAAATATGATTATTGGGCCCAAGATGACTCTTGTTTTTCATTAATCCTCACTAAGATGACCGTGGAGAGGATCTGTTTTCCCTTTGTCTCATTTGACTCTAAAGACTATCCTGCTTCCTGCACTATCCTCTCAGTAGAAAATTAATGACAACAAAAACATCCTCACTTCTGCCAGAAAGTTCATATCCCATTCCAGGATAAGGACACCTACCCAAAGTGGACAAGTTCAGATATGGATTCATGTCAATCTTTTGGATTTGCTACCCTTTGCCATGCACCAAGTTTTGTCACCTGCATGCTTTCATTCATCCTACAACAGCGTATCCCCACTTTTTAGGTGTAGAAAATAAGCTTGGAGATGCTTACTCCCCGTTAGACAGTGGGTCAGGTGTGGGAGGGGCTTACTGGGCACCTCCTCCCCATTGGACTGTGTGTCAGGTATGGGAAGGGGTCACTAGATAACTTGCACATGTCTTAGATTCAGTAAGTAGTGCAGGTGGGACTTCACGCTTGCTCTTTCACCTGCTGACCTAGGTCTGATTGTGACCTTGAGGCTGGGCCCAAAAGACTCAGCCCCTCTGACTGGCGGAGAGACATAGGGTGTCCATCCTGTCGCCAGGTACACATCTGTCATCGTGCAACTCAGATCCTCTATTTTGAAAAGCTCCATCTAAAAACTGTTTAAAATAACCGAGACCAGTTTGGCTCAGTGGACGGAGTGTCGGCCTCCAGACTGAAAGATCCCAGGTTCAATTCTAGTCGGGGGCATGTACCTTGCTTGCGGGCACATCTCCAGTGTGGGGTGTGCAGGAGGTGGCTGATCGATGTCTCTCTCTCATCAGTGTTTCTGACTTTCTATCCCTCTCCCTTCCTCTCTGTAGAAAATCAATAAAATATATTAATAAATAAATAAATAAATACTGTTTAAAATAAAAATCAATTGTAAAGTAAGAGATGTATTCCTTTCCCTTGTGTTCCTAAAAAGGATGGGAAGCCTGGCAAGATGAATGAGAATGTTCTGAAAGAAAATGAAAGAGTCCCATCGTGTGAGCTTCGGGACCTTGCCGGGTTCTACATGACAAAGCCATCACCTTCCCTTTCAAGTGGTTTCTGGTGCCTGGACCTTTCTGGTCCAGAGATCAATATTTCTCCATAAAGAATAATGCAATACAATGAAGGCTCCATCTGTCTGGTCACCCATCATTCTCTGCTATGTGTATGGAGGTATCTCCTGTAGGTTTGTCTCACTCATAAGTGAGTTCCTCAGGGAACAGCACATGATATTCATTACATGTAAGAGCCCTGGCCATACACCTGTGAGTTCTAGGTGTGTTTCAAGTACAGACATTAGGCTTTCCATATGTAAGAGCGTGTTCCAGGGATCTTGGAAGTATTTCTTGATGCACCAAAACTTCTCACAACTTTCCTTGGTGTCCTCAGGTAATCAGCATCCCTTCCTTTCTGCTCCTACTCGTTCTGTTTACCTTCGGTGTCACCAGGCCACAAAGATTCATTTACACTGAAAATGCCTCATACACAGTTTACTTCCTGTGCTGACAGCTGTGACCCTTCCCACCAAAGTCTCACCAGTCGACTGGGAGCGCCTTTGTATCTGTGTCCTTTTCCTGGGGCCTGGCTCAGGTAGTGAGGGCAGAGAGGAAGGAGGGAGAGAGAGAGAGGAAGAAAGGGAGGGAGGGAAAGAAGGAGGGAGAAATGGATGGGTTGGAAAAGGAGAAGAGGAAGAAGAGAGAAGCAAGTCAGCTGAAAATATTGAAGAGCCAACAGGATGGTGAAGAATCACCAAGCCAAAATCTAGAAGAAGCTGGAAACAGAGACGTGAGACCAGCATCATTCCCTTGGGGATATTTGCTAATTTCCGAGTACATGGTACCTCGAGATACAAGTGCCCTAACATACGAGATTTTTGAGATATGAGCCGTCGAGTGAGCAATTTTTGCTTTGAAATACGAGCAACATTTGAGATAGGAGTAATCGTGCGGATTGGCCGGCTGCACATGACCCACCAGTTTACTGAGACTCGAGCATCTCACAGTTTCCCACGCCTCAAAGTTATGGAACGAATTAAACACTGTATTCAAAAGCCTGGAGGCAGCAGGAGAAGGAGGATGAGATTAAAAAAGAGCCAAATCAACCCCCCATGCTTCTGTCTGGGACCCCAGAACACTGTGAGGACGAAACAGTTGGACCAGCCGTGCAAGAACTGCAGCCTCCACCTGGGACTGGATGAGGTGGCGCAGGCCTCGGTGCCTTGGGTGGAAACCCAGACAACAAAACTGAGGTCAGACAAAGGCATTTTCAGACAAACAAAACCCAGAGAGCTCACCAGCGGCAGGTCTGCGTGAAAGGAACCCTTAAGTGAGCATTTTCAGTAGAAGAAAAGTTATCCCAGTCATAGATGTAGGAAGCAATGAAGAGGAAGGTCTGTGTGTGCTATTGGCTGCATAAAAAAATACATCTTGTGGAGTTTAAAATCGATTTAAGTTAAAATACACAGCAAAGGCTTATAAGCCTGAGGTGCAGCTGAGCTTCTGCACTTGAGATCTTTGTGTTTCCAGTGAGAGGCCTCAGGAGGCCTCAGGCACCAGCTAAGTGGGCGGCAGGAAGTCAAGGTGCACCTTGCAGCCTCTTAGGTCATCAAAGAAAAAATAACAAGAGGGCAACGCCGGAGCTAAGGGAAGAAGGAAGTGCATTCTCAGCCTCAATCTAGAAGGAAAGGGAAGGCAGGGAAAGGGGCCTTGAAGAAGGTGGTGAAAAGCACAGAGAAAGGTGAGATTTAAACCCAAACACACGGTGACTATACCCCAAGTGAGAGCAGTCAGCCCCCCAGACCCGTGTGAGCTCCCACCGAGGACCTGCCTCAGGCCACAGACCCCTGAGGGAGGACCCTCTTTGTTCCAGGGACATTGCGTCTGTGTCATCTTTGTTGGAGGGAAAAAGAACTTGCCAGCAAGCCTGCAAACTCTTTTTCTTTTAATATATTTTTACTAGAGGCCTGGTGAACGAATTAGCGCAAGAGCAATGACTGACAGGGAGACTGTGAAGTCAGTGACTCAGCTGAGGGGCTGCCTGCCATCCAACGCATTCATCAGACCCTCTGCGGGACACACAGGAAAAGTGTGATGGCGGCCAGGGGGAGGGCTCGGGGAGGTGGGCCGGGGATAGGGAAATCTGCAATAGTGTCAACAATAAATACAGTGTAGAACAGTGGTTCTCAACCTTCCTAATGCCACAACACTTTAAGACAGCTCCTCATGTGGTGGTGATCCCCAACCATAAAATTATTTCCGTTGCTACTTCATAACTATAATTTTGCTACTGTTATGAACTGTAATGTAAATATCTGATATGCAGGATGTATTTTCATTGTTACAAATTGAACATAATTAAAGCATAGTGATTAATCACAAAAACAATATGTAATTATATATTGTGAAATATTTATTTTTAATTACAAATAAATGAAATTTTGTCTTGAATCGTGGTGTAGTATGGGCAACAGTCTTCATATGACAACAGTAAACTACATTGCTACACTTTGCTACACCGAGGAGCGGTCTGTTGGTTCCTAAGACCATGGGAAACAGGTGTTTTCCGCTGGTCTTAGGCGACCCCTGTGAAAGGGTCATTCGACCCCCAAAGGGGTCTCAACCCACAGGTTGAGAACCGCTGATGTAGAAGAAAGATCCCACACATTAGTGAGTCAGCAGTCAGCATGCCTGGGTTTCCATCCTGCTCCATCACCTGGCACTGTGGATGCTCATCCTGCACCACGCATTAGCATTTGCACCACCTCCAGCCTCCCTCGGCCAAGATTTGGGAATTGTGGGAGCCCTGAGAGCCACAGTCCACAGTGAATGAGCTGCAGCCGGTGCTGCATTGGGCAATGGGGCCTCCTGTTACCATAGAGTCTCCGGAGCTTCCTCTTTTATAGGAATCCACACGAGGTTTTGCAAAGCAGCCAAGAAAAATGGCCCTTTCTACTCCTGAGGCCGGCTCAGAGAAAGCCCTGGGGGCTGGGCTGCTCAGGGTTGTTCGGCCTAGCAGAATAAAATGCAGGTCCCCTGTGCTAAAAGTGGGGTGCACAGTGAGAGACACAAGAATATAATGCTTTCCCTTTATAACTACTGCATTCCTTATAAACCCTAACAAGGAGAACTATGTACACTTTCAAAAAGAAAATACTTTCGGTACATTCATTTCACCTAACAAAATAAATAACATAATTTTGTTCATGTGATGTCTTGGTTGGCCCTGAGATTTTTCTGGCTTGCTTTTCTGGAAATTCACCTATTTGGTTATACTTTTAGGAACTTTGGCAAAGACAAGATCACAAAGGATTTCTGGTCCTGAGTAGGATCTTTCCGCAGACCCAGTGTCAGCAGGCTGTTGGGAGTATTTCATAGGCTGTGGCAGCAGTGGGATACATTTCTGATAAGCATCAAAATGTACATTTATTGCATCTAGAGCAGATGATTCTTCTAAACAATTTTTCTACAAAGATTTAACTTTATGTCATTCGATTTTGGGGAAGTCTGCATGTAGTTTAGCCATAAGCTCCACCGTCCCCTCTGCGTTCCTGCACTGTGTGGCGGCATCACTGTTTATATATCCCTCAAAGTGTGTGTGTTCATTACACACTGCTCTTCTGTTATAAGAACAAATTAATTTTTATTTATTTATTTATTTTAATATATATTTTATTGATTTTTTACAGAGAGGAAGGGAGTGGGATAGAGAGTTAGAAACATGGATGAGAGAGAGACATCGATCAGCCGCCTCCTGCACGCCCCCTACTGGGGATGTGCCCACAACTGAGGTACATGCCTTTGATCAGAATCGAACCCGGAACCTTTCAGTACGCAGGCCAACGCTGAGCCAAGCCGGTTTCGGCCAAATTAATTTTTAAGTTGTCTTCATTAATAATTGGCTCATTGAAAGTGTCATGTGAAAACGGTGTTATTTTCCATTGAATGTGATGATCTTTCGAATGTCTATTTCTAAGCCTGTGGATATTGGCTTTGCAATGTTGGAAGTTTTAGACCCGCAGATGGAAAGTCTTTGGGGAATTAGAGTGTACACTTTATTGCAGCGTCCATGTGCACACTTTCATTCTGTATGAATTTGCTGACAAAGTTATTGCCTGTGCCCACTGTTCCGGTCCTGGCACCAGATGTGAGAATTGATATCTACACAAATGGCCCAGGGACAGCTCCAGGGGGACAGGGCAGCTGGCCTCCCACCGAGACCCAGCACTGGTCACTATGGAGGTCCCCATCCCCACAGCTGCACTGCTAACACTGCAGTCTGTCCCAGAGCTAAGCCTGTGCTCCGACACCCCCACCTGTGCCCTGACGCCCTCACCTGCACCCCGATACCCCGCCTGTGCTCAACACTCCCGCCTGCATGCAGGTGGCCAGAAGGCTACTCAGTGAGTTGCCCACTGCCCACTGTGTTTGGAGGCTTTGCCTGTGCCCCCACCTACCCCACCGGTCTCCTGGGATACCCATCGGCTCATGCATATGTTCCATCAGACTTTCTTACAAAACACAAGGTCATGGATGAGACTAAGAATTTCAAGATGGTGCTGGCCGGGCATCCACCAGGAGCTGGCTCCTCCTGAGCGCAGGCTGAGTGCCCATAGGCCTCACCCACCAGCCTGCCCAGCCGAGGGGTTCCCAGACACCGTGGGACACGCTTCGCCTCAATGCCGCAGTCACCGCAGTCCCACTGTGTGTCGTCCCTCAGACCTTCCCCTCGCTAAAGCCTTGGCCCTGTTGAGCCTCTGAGACCAGGCCTCAGCCTGGAGTCTCACTTTGACCCACCCAGTGACTCAGCCTCTACTTTAGAACCCCGACATGTGATCCAGATCCCACAATTTCCTCTCCTGCCGGCTTTGCTCACAGCTTTGTTGGTTCCAATTGGTGTGTCCAGTGGCAGCATGATGGCATTTTAGAATAAACAGCAGGAGCCACGATCGTGACAAAAATTAACGCAGGAGCAATGACTGTCAGGGGGACTGTGGAGTCAGTGACTCAGCAGCCGGTGGCCGAGTTGCTATTCTGAGACAAACCCCAGCTGAGCCAGAGCGACACCTGCCCGGACCCTCACCCACACCAGCTCCCTGCCCCATCTCTCGGAAATGCTGCATTTTCAACAGAATAGCCACACCCTTTTCCTCTCCAAGGCAGTCCTGGGAATGAACTAACACACCGAAGTCCCACTGTGTGCTTTATAAACTCTTTTCCTCTCCTGGGGCTCCTGTCGGTTGTCCCACTGACTCCCGAAGGTCGACACTGGACGCCCTCAGGGCCTGGCTCGTGGTGGTCACGGGGCCTCCTCCGGTTCCAGGCTTGAGTCTGTGAGGGCGTCGGACCTGAACCACAGTGACAGGCTGGGTGAGACAACCAAGTCCCACTGTGATGGCTAAGAAGGACGTGAGGGACCTGAGAGACCCTTGACGAGAGCCATGGAAAAGGATGCCCGGAAGAAGTCAGCTCCTGGGGGCTATCTGCGCTGCTGCATGGGGTGAAATGTGAAGGCGCAGCTGCTGATACTCGGCTGGAGCCTCACAAACCCTCACGGCCGCAAGGTCTCTGTTACCACCTTACAGCCAAGGAAACGGAGACTAGGAAGGCTAAGCAGATGTCCAAGGCCCCAGCAGCCTGAATCCCAGCTGGGCTGGTACATGAAGCTGCCCCCCAACTGAATATGATGCTGGAGCCCACCCCGCTACATCCCCAACCCTGGAGCTCAGGGGTCCTAGCAAAGTGCCTCCTTCAACAGCAGCCTGCCAGCCCTGTTCCCGGACCCCCATCCCAGCTAAGAAAGAATGTAGGTCTGTTACCCAATTGCAATGGAACCAATGAAAATAGACAGTTTTGTCTCTATGGACACCAACATACCTGTGAGCCTGCCTCAGACAGTGCGGTTTTCAGGCCCGTTTTTGCAGAGGACTCAACCCTATTTAGAAACAAAATGCCATTTGAAACAGAACAGAGCAGGGCCTTTTTGGTCAAGGACTGGCTTGTGCGCAGGTCCACGGTCTGCCTTTCCCGCTCACGCAGGAAGTCCAGTGACCCTGCTCGTGGGGGAGAAGGGTTGCAGCTTCCTGTGCCGTGAACATTCCTAGGAACACGGACAGGAATTCCGGGAGGGAATGCCTGGCCTGGTGCCAAAGGTATCTGGGAATTTCTCCATTCATCTCCTACAAGATGCTGTAGCGATGCAGGAAAGTGGGCACTCCGGAGGCAAGCCTGGCACCTGCATGGCTGCCTGGAGGAGACACAGTGTCTGCCCAGGCACAGACCCTATTGGGGGCCCACATTTTATTAACTTCATCCAATTTATTTGATCAGCTTTGGCTTTGGCCTTCAAAATCCGTAAGAGCGGGAATGGCTCTGCAGAGAAATGTGTGGTTGCAATCCAGCAGTTGACATGTGGCGAATTGTGAGCAATTAGCTGATTTGCTCTGGAGGATAAACCGAAAATGTCCAGGATTAAAGCCCAGGAGTCACCAGCTGTTGTGGAATTCAAATTCCCTCTTCCAAGTCTTAGATCACTGTAGTAGCCTGTTCAAGCTGCTATAACAAAATACCAGACAGGGGGCTTAAAACACAGACATTTATTTCTCACAGTTCTGGGGCTGGGAGTCAAGTTCAAAGTATCTTCTCGCTGTGTCCTTACATGGCAGAGCTCTCTCTTTTTTTCTCTCTCTCTTTATAAAGTTATGAATCCCACTATGAGGGTCCCTCATAACCTTATATGACTCTAATTACCCTCCTTAGGCCCCATCTCCACATACCATTACAGTGGGGGATGGGGCTTGAGCATGTGAATTGTGGGAAGGCACACAATTCAGTCTCCAGCAAAAATTCAACACCTGCCGAGACCGGTTTGGCTCAGTGGATAGAGTGTCGGTCGGCCTGCGGACTAAAAGGTCCCAGGTTCGATTCCGGTTGGGTGCATGTACCTTGCTTGCGGGCACATCTCCACAGGGGGGCGTGCAGGAGGCAGCTGATCGATGTCTCTCATCAATGTTTCTGACTTTCTATCTCTCTCCCTTCCTCTCTGTAAAAAATCAATAAAATATATTTTAAAAAAAATTCAACACCTATATTTTACTCAGGACGTGCCTCGTCGTAGGAGCCCTCTCCCCTATATTACTTGACACCTATAGATATTTTTAAGGAAAAGCAGTAATAACTGTACCATTCTCCCCATTCCTCTTCCTTTAACCCTAAATATTTGGTCACGTGATGACTGCATTTACTGAGAATTTTCCGTGTGCCGGGCACGGTGCTAAGAAATTTTCAGGTATTAGTAGTCCTTGTAACAATCCTATGAGATAGGTATTAATAACCACGTTTAAAAGATGAGGAAATTGCCAAAGCCGGTTTTGCTCAGTGGATAGAACATCGGCCTTCGGACTGAAAGGTCCCAGGTTCGATTCCGGTCAGGGGCATGTACCTTGGATGTAGGCACATCCCCAGTAAGGGGCATGCAAGAGGCAGCTGATTGATGTCTCTCTCTCATCGATGTTTCTAACTCTCTATTCCTCTCCCTTCCTCTCTGTAGAAAATCAATAAAATATATTTTTTAAAAAAAGATGAGGAAATTGATGCACAGAAAGTTAAGTAACTTGCCCAGGTCTAGAATTGAAAGATCCAGAAGTTAGACATTCTACCTTGGGAGTCCACACTCTTACTGTTACACCACAGGTCTCTGAACGCGTTAGATGCTGCAACCTCATGCCTTTGCCCAAACTGCTTCCTTCACCTGAAACCCCTTCTTGTCAACTCCATCACCACAAGCTGCCCCGCCCGCTGGAACTCTCCTCTCTCCCCGCAGCACACTGCCCCAACACACGTGTTTCTCCTGCACTGCTGTGACTGACTTCATAACCTGTCTCCACTAGCCCAGACCAGACCGGAGGCCCTGGCGGGAGGTCTATGTAACCTTCACCTTTGTAACCCCAAGACCACACATGTGGGGGTTAACATCCTGCTCACATTCAAAACCTTTTGTTGAAATTAAATTAAGAAGCAAAATTTGCTAATAAACTGCCTGAATTCAGCAAACAGTAAACCGCTGAGCTTAAGCTCTGACCCTCACAATGGAACAGCTGATGCCTAACGTTTATTTGAGAGTCTGACAAGGATGAAATTGGATCTCAGATCCCATCAGCTCCCCAGGGAAGTATCTGTCCCCACTCCTGACCACCGCTCCTGGACCAGCCTGTCTCACCCTTTCTGCCCCATCCCCCTAGGCACTACCAGCATGACCTGCACAACAGATGCCACCACGCCATTTCCTACATCCCTTCGATGTCCCCACCTTTCTTCTGCCTCCACATACCCAAGCGTGCCCCCCTCCGGACTCTGCTGGGGGCCCATGCCTCCCCACCACCCATGCAGCCCCAAGGATCCATTTTAAAGGGTTAAGCAGCATAATAGCAGAAGGCGGAGCTGAGAGAAGAGGCGAGTCATCTTACAGGGTTACAGGCTCATAGCAGAGAAATTTTAAACATGTTCCTTTTCCATGCTGACCAAATCCCATTTGGCTGGAAGCAAACAAATCAATCACAATCTTCACTTAATTAGCCCTGCAGCTGCTGGCCTGGGCGTGCTCCCAGCCCAGCCGGCACAGGCCAGCCAGCCCTATTTCCTCCACATTCTACTGCATAGGGTGTCAGTCTACGGTGCACGCCAGGTCTGGTAGCCATGCCCCTGAGCCTTGTGGCCTTTTGCTCACACAGAGCCTGTGAGGCCCCTTGCATTCTGCCTCGTGGGGTAGGTACCTGTCTCCCCACCAGACTGAGTTCTGAAGGGGCAAGAACAATGCCCACTCATCATTTATCCTCAGGATCTGGCATGGAGCCAGCACCCAATTAATTTTCCATAAATTATGTCACATCCTGGAGTGAGATGCCTGAGAGCCATGCAAAAGAATGAAACTTAAAATGATCGTTCAGCTCCAATCCCTGGATAGGGCCTTTGGCCAAAGCATAGGACACTCTCCAGCTTCTCCCTTAGGGATATCCATGACGCTGTGTCCAGCTGCCAGAGGCAAAACCATGTCCTGGCATCTGAGAGACAGCCTCGCCCAGGTCCATGTGGATAAACTTCTCCTTGGATAGTTCAAAATAATTATCCCTCCTCAAAAAGTTTAAAATTATATGATCCTTAGAAGTAATGCATCAGCAAGATATTTTGGAGATAACTATAAAGCCTAATTTAATGGCATAAAAGAAAACTGGAATAAATTGAGTGATATACCATGTGTGGAAGGTAATTTTGGTTTTATTAATGTGTGGGAAAATGCAACACATTAAAGATGACTAATTCTCCCCAAAATCTATCTGCAAAACTGGAGCAAAATTTTTGGCAAAACTTGGTAATTAATGCAAATGTGTATATAGAGAAGTAAAGGTTTGAAATAACGAGGATAGTTTTGAAGAAAAAAATGAGGAGGAAACTGCCCAGCCAGCCTGGCCAAGTGGTTGAGCATCAACCTATGAACCAGGAGGTCATGGTTTGATTCCCCATCAGGCACATGACCAGGTTGTGGACTCGATCCCCAGTTGGGGGCATGTGGGAGGCAGCTAATTGGTGACCTTCTCTCTCTATCTCTTGAAATCAATAAGGTTATATTTTAAAAAACAAAATAAACAAGAAGGGAACTTGATATCTATATATATAAAAAAGCCAAGCAACCAGAGAACTGGAACGACCAGTCGCTATGACGTGCACTGCAGCCAGCCAACCGGTCTAATGGGGCAGGCTGACCAGCCAACCTCCCATGGCCCCTCCCTGTGGCTGGCTCCAATCAGCCTGATCAGGGCAGGCCAGCTAGACCCCACTTGTGCATGAACTCATGCACCCGGCCTCTAGTTACATCATAAAAATTAAGATAGTGTGGAAGGTGTAAAGCTTGCCTACCAATATCCATTCCCCCTTGTTCCTCTTTAATAAAACCCCAACTTTGTTTAGGATGGAAATGTGAACAGTTAAAATGACTCGCCTTCTCAGACTCTCTTGCAGCTATATGTTCATGTGACCCATGTCTAACCAAAGAGATACAAGTTTACTGAGTGAAAAAGCCATTACTTCTCTGAAAATAAAGGGCAGACTTGGAGATGTATGCCTTCCCCTCTGCCTCTATTTTTTCTCAACATACACATCCATGAAAGTGTAGCATTCACCTTGGATCATGAAGAAGAAAGACAGACAATAAGATTGTGGAACAGGAGAAGAGAGCCTGAACCCTGAACTTTTTTTCCTTTTCTTACTTCCACTTTTTCTGCTTCTTTTTCCTACTTCACTTCTCCATTTTATTCTCTTTCACTTAGAGTTTTCATTTCCCTTTTCACACTTCCTGTACTTCTGGGTGGCTTTTTTGTTTCTCCTTTCTTACTTCCACATTTTGTTCTCTTTTCTTCCTGGTCTTTCTTTGCTTCACTTTTGAAACTTTCCTTTTCTTTCTTCACTTTTATTAATTCCTCTTTCTCATTTCCATGTATTATATTTTCTTGCTTCTCTTTTTTCTGGTTCGATTTATTATTATTATTTTTTTTTTGCTTCCCTTTTCAAATGTTTTTATAGGTCTTAGAGAAAGGAAGGGAGAGGGAGAGGAAGAGAGAGAGCGAGAGAAACATTAATATGAGAGAGACTTCAATCAATTGCCTCCTGCACATCCCCTACTGAGGATAGAGCCCAAAATCTGAGCATGTTCCCTGACCAGGAATCGAACCAGCGACCTTTTGGTGCATGGGATGACACTCAACCAACTGAGCCACACTGGCCAGGGCTGCTTCCCTTTTCTTATTTCCTCTTCTTACTTCCCTACTTTGCTTACCTATTCTTGCTGCATTGTCATGCTTCCCTTTTTTTATTCCCAAATTTTCATCCCTCTTCTTTCACCTAAGTTTTTTCCACTTTATTGACACATAATTGATAAAACATTCTTTGAGTTTAAGTTTGACACACTTATAGATTACAAATTATCACCATAGCGTTAATTGACACCTCCTTCATGTCACATAATTAACTTATTTGTGTTTATGGTGAAAACATTTCAGATGTACTTTGTTAGCTACTTTGAAGTGTGTAACACCATATCACTATCATCACCGTGCTATACATTAGATTCCCAGAAATCTTCCAGCTAATAAATCTTCCCTTCGACCAATATCTCCTCTTTATCCTCCCCTTTCCCAACCACTGGTAACCAGCATTCTACTCTGTCTCTGAGGTCAGCATTTTCAGATTCCACATGTAGTTATATTCTATGTACTACCTAACTTAGATGTATCAACAACTCTATGAAGTGAGGTCTATTTTTATGGAGAATTGAGGCTTAGCCCAAATTAGTACTTTTGACCAATCAACTGATTCCAGAGATGCACGTGTATATATTTCAACAGATCACTATGGACACAAACAATACTGTCCAAACAGAGTCATAGAATGCCAGCCCAAGAAAGGACCTAGCAGTCATCCAGTCCAAATGTCTGCTCTTACAGATGAGGACACAAATGATAGGGCACAATTTGCCTAAGACTCTGCAGCTGGTAAGAAGCAGAGGCAAGACTAGAGCTGAGCCCTTGGTGCTAGGATGTGTGGGTGCTACCATTTGCCATCCTACTAAAAAACAGTTTGGATCCTGTGGATGGAGTGTCAACTCATGGACCAAAGGGTCTAGGGTTCGATTCCAGTCAAGGGCACATACTCAGTTACAGGCTTGATCCCAGACCCTGGTCAGGGCACGTGCAGGAGGCATCCCAATCAATGTGTCTCTTCACATCGATGTTTCTCTCTCTCTTGCTCCCGTCCTTCCACTCTCTGTAAAAATCCGTGGGAAAAATACCCTCGGGTGAGGATTAGCAGCAGATGTGCTCTCATCATCCATGCAAGTGATGCCTTCAGGTCTTTATCCAGCAGATGTGGCAGGATTCAGGTCCAGCGGCTGTTGGCACAGTCTGCTTGAGTGAGCCTGGCTTCCTTAGCCCCCTCCCCTCCCATTTTCCCCTGCTGTCTCCCCCTCACCGCCTCCTCCCGTGGCCAGGCCTCCTCACCCATTACACTGCCTTCGCCTTTGCTCTTAACAGAAGCTTCTCTATGCCCAAGCAGAACCATGAATGCTGCCCAGCTACCAAGGAGCAAACGGTCACACAGACAGAATGCAGGCAGCCCATGCAGGACAATGCCTCGATTGAAACCAAATTACCCCCAACATGGGACGGAGAGGGGGCTCTGCCAGGCCTCCATCAGGCCTGAGCGGTCTCTGCCGGAGTTTGGTGGGGAGGAAAAGGCACCCTCGCTATGTCAGGCTCTAATCCAGTGTCAATCGGATCAGGATCGGTTGCCGGAGCAATGCCGCCTCCCACAGGCACCTTCCTCTCCCGAGCTGTCCCTGCCCGGGTCACTCAGCAGTCTCTCTGGAGCCGGAAGTCCATTAGCCCTGGGAAGCCAGCATCGCACACACAGGAGCAGGCGGAGCCGCCAGGCAGTCAGAGGAAGGTGGGCTCAGGCCGGAGAGCCTGCGAGGAGAGAACAGCTGTCCATCTCCAGGAAATTAGCACTGTGCCTCCTTTCTGAGGGCATATGCACTAGGATTCAAGGTGTGTCCCCCTAAACAGGAGAAGCCACCAGGAGATGCTCCCTCCCCAGCGGTGACAATGAAGCCCCTGGCTCGAGTCGCCCTCTCCAGTTGCCCTTCAAAAAAGGAATGCATTTGCTAACCAGCAAAGGCTGCTCGAGTCGGACCTGGTCCTGGGGGTAGGGGAGGAGGGAAGAGGGGAAGGCACCCATGGGCCAGACCACCTCAGGGCAATGGGGATAGTGCGGGCACATGACATGGGTACCCAGAAAGTTCAAAGCCACATCATTGCCCTGAGAAAGCTTTCAAAGCATCCCATGTCCTCCACAGCTGCAACAGCCAAGGCTCTCTTCCCCGATATCCCTCCCTCTCCACCACTACCCGTCCTCCCTCCAGGGTCAGGACTTACTGTGATGGATAAAGTGTGAGTGAAAGCGGCTTGTTACCGTGAGAACACACTTCACACCCCGTCTACCACAGCCAATACCTAAGCAGGCTCCGTCAGCATGAGCCCAAGGGAGCAGGGGCAGGTCCCCGCTGGCCTCCATGGCCCCTCTTTGCCCATTACAGACTCTGATGTTTGTGCTGTGGGTTTCTGAGCACAATGACACCAACCAAACCTCGCTGGCCAATGTTCGAGGCCTTGCCACACGTCAGGGTGCCCACTCTTCCAGGCCACACGTGACACCACAGGTGCCCTAACACAGAGCCAAGTGATACCTAGGGGTGACAGAGGCCCCCCTTTCTCACCACGCCCCTCCAGCCATCATGCTCGCTCTCGCATGCAGGCACACACTTCTGGTACCTGAAACACTAGATATTCTACCTTTTCTGCTTGAAAATGTTATATCTGTCCAGGAAGAGCCCCCAGGAAAACAAAAACAAGTTGATGTGCCAATGTAAGCATCCCCTCCGGCCAGCCTAGCGAGGAGCATGGGGCCCAGAACACTGTCCCCTTGTCAGGGTGACAGGGAGAGAGACCCAGAACTAGAGAGCTACTGGCGTTAGCGCTAAAAGGATGGTGGAGATCTCTGAGTCACCCCTGGTAACGTATGTGAGGCCTGAGTCCCAGGGTGTGAAGGGACTCCCCGCAGTCCCAGCCCATTAATGAGAACGCTGGTTCCCATCCAAGACCCCCAACCTCCTGTACTGCTTTCCTACACCTGCGTCTCTGGAGTGTGGGGATGAAAGGCCACAAGAGCACTTGCAGGGCCCGCCCTGCAGTCCCATCCCTGCCTCCTCCTCCCCTCGAGGACATGTGCTCATCCTATAAAGGTTCACACACCTACCCAGCCACCCCTCTCCTAGGTCACCACCAACACAGAAAAATCCAGGTTAAAAAAAAAAAAAAGAGTCGGTGGGGAAGGGAAAGGGAGACAGAAGAGAAAAGGGCTTCCTGCATGTTCTGAGGACCTCGCTAGCTCCCAGCTGCTGGGATGGGAGGGTGGGGGGCGCGTGAGCTGCCAGCAGGGGCCCAGAGACTCAGCCTCCGCACCTGCTCCTGGGCTCCAGCGGGGTTGGGGGCCGGGCGGGGAGGGGGGGGTAGCGAGAGGAGCCCAGCCCAGAGCTGTGAGCAGATGGCAGTTCACACCCTGCCTCTCTGCGGATGGCTCCACCCCAGTAATTACCGACAGTGGGGGAGGGATGCCTTGATGGGGGAGGGACGCCTCGATGTGGAGGATAATGAGTCAGGATAAATAACCAAGCCCTGCCTGGAGGTCAGGAGAACATGAAATATTCGTGTTAGTTAGTGGCTGCTGGTCCCAGAGCACCTACTAAGGGCAGGTCCTTACATACATACTTTTGAAATTTAAAAAATGTTTTTCATTTATTTCTGAGAGGAAAGGGAAGAGAGAGAGATAGAAACATCAGTGATGAAAGAGAACCATCAACTGGATGCCCCCTGAACAATCCCTACCTGGGATCAAGCCCGCAACCCGGGCATGTGCCCTGACTGAGAATGGCACCGTGACCACTGAGCCACACTGGCCAGAGTGGGTGGGGTTTTGTTCGTTTGCTTCTCTTCCAATGTCCTCAGGACCCGAAGGGCCACAAGGACTCTGGATAAATAATAAAATGTGCTTGAGATAGGGGAAGAAAAACATAATGAGTGCAGGAAAGAAAGAAGAGAAAGGGGATTCTTTGTCTATGTATTAGAACAGGGCCCCCAAGTAACCTAAGAGGATACCTCAGGGCACTCGGGGCCTGGGAGGGCCGGCCACCCATGACCAGGGCTTCCTTCCTGAGCTCCAAAACCAAGTGATGAAAGAGACCACTCGAGTCAGGCGTCTGCCTCCGGGTTTGACGAGAGACCCCACGGCTCACCACACGTCTTCCCACCGGGGCTCCAGGTTATCAGTCCCTCCCAGCACAGCCCTCCCCCGCCCCGAAACGCTGGACCGGGTAGAGCAAGTCCGCACTCATACCAGGGCTTGCCGGGTCTGCGGAGATCGGGTGGCCACCTCACAGGACGCACCAGAGGCCTCCTGCACGGGCACTCGAGGCTGTGTGCTATGAAAAGTGCCCAGACAAAGACGACACGAGACGAAACCCAGGTAAGACTGTGCAATTCCTGGAACATGACGAAGGGCCAAAAATGAAAACGCGAAGAATGTAAGAGGCCAATTTCACTTGTGAATCTGTTCACCTGTTTGTGGCCCCATGGCCAGTACAGGCCAGAATCCTCCCCGTGCAGGCACAGGCTTTAGTGTGAGGAGCCGATAGCCAGCACGTAAACTCAGAAATGGAATAGGCAATTCCAGGCACTGGAAAACTAAGGAGAACATGAAATGGGATCACGTGATGAGAGGGACGGCAAGGCCACCTAACTCAGAAATGGGAGGAAGCTGTCCGGAGGTGCCTCCACGTTGCGTTGTGAATGGTGAGAGGGTGGCTCAGGAGCGATCCGGGGAGAACTCGCCCTGTGGCGGGGGAGGCTGGTGTGCCCCCAGACAGCGCTGCTGGATACCGGAGAGGGGAGCGGGGAGCGGGGACACAGCTCGGTGGGTCAGGTGAGAAGAGGTCTCACAGCTCATGCAAGGAGTTCACTTCAAGCCCATTGTAATGGCCAGTCATTGGAGATGTTACGCAGGAGAGGGAGCGGATCTGCCTGCTGCTTTGGGCGATTCTGGTCGCTGTGTGGAGCTTGGCCTGGAGGAGAGGAGACAGGGGCACATTAAAATTATGAATGGGATTTGGTCATATCCAGGGATGAAGCCAAGTTTATCCCATAAACAGAAGGACTGGCTGACATGAAGAAATCTATGAATATATCACATCCCACGTTATATGTGACAATGGTATATGATTATCTCAATAGGCGTGTGCAAGGGCATCCCATAACATTTGAATGTATTCCAAATAAACATTTAACATGTGAAACAAGCTGGTTTGTTTCTCAACACGATAAAGTGCTTCTCTTTTCAACTGGCATCATTTTTGTGTGTAAAGTACCAGATACCCAAACAAAGAAGTAGTAGTACCAGATACCCAAACTGTGGATGCACAGTGTCTGTTGGCACCCTCTCTGCCCTTCCTCAGGCTCACTCCCCTGGGTTCCCTCCTCCCCACCACACCCGGGGCTCACATCTGCTCCAGCTGGAGGCTGAGGTGGGAGAAGGGCCAGACTGAGCTGCAGCAGGTGGGGCTGGTGTCGCTGTGGTTTATTACCACAGCGACACCAGCCACAGCGAGAGAGATAGAAACATCAGTGATGATGTTTCTAACCACATGTGGCACACCTTGGGGGCCAGCCAGAGTGTGTGCTGGGGCCTGGGGCTACTTCTCCACTGTGGTTTATTACCTTGTTATTAAGTTCAGGCCACTTCTCCACTGTGGTTTATTACCTTGTTATTAAGTTCAGGCCAATTCAATGAGAAGCATCCATCTAGAAAGAAGAAAAGTGTCATTGTTGACAGAGAGTCTGACTTCTTTCCTCCTGGGAACCTAACCATGCACATTGCTGCTCCCACCCACCTCACCAAACCCCCACGCTCCACCCGACAGATGGAGGCAGGTAATCCTCCTGGCTCTGAAGCAGTAAGCTGAGCGTTGAACCTAACTTTGTGATGACAAGACCTGTGTTCTTACACCTGTTGCCAGAACAGAAAAAGCAGAGCTGCCCGCACAGCCTCTCTCCAAGGCCCGGAGCTGTGGTCTGTCTGCGCCTCTAGGACCAGGCAGGAGCTAGAGCGCACGGGCGTCTTGCATGGGGATCTGCGAGTCGCGTGCCATGCCCAGGAAAGCGAGGGAAGCTCTGGGGTTGGCCCGGGCTCCTTCCCTGCACCCGGGGCCATTCCAACTGGAACAAGCCCCAGAACCACACTGCTGGGCAGCAGCAGAGCTGAGGGCTCTGCACCTGATTGTGAAGCTTGACCCTTACAAGGAATATTTAAACTTTTGCCCAGGTAAGTAACTGGCTGAACTGTGCAAACAATATCTTAGTGGTGGAATGGTGGGTCCTGGGTTTCTCTTGTTGCTGCTGCCAGAGTCGCACACACCCCTGGAAGGATGTTGCCCCTCCCAGAATCCCCTGCTGCTGCACAGGGGCTGAGGAAAGAGCCCTGCCCTGGAGGTGTGCCTCACGACCTGCTGGGCTCTTCAGACCCGGGAGGCGCCCCTCCTCAGCCTCCGAGGCTTGAGCTGGATCTAAACTCTGCGCCTGCAGCTCCAGGTTCCCACCAGGACCTCAGGACATGCTCTTCCTGCTTCAAATGACAACATCAGGATCAAGTCCATCTCTTCCCATTTTCAAATGAAACCCTCAGTTCAAGCCTCTGAGACCTACTGCCTGGCTGAGGCAGAGTGGACTGACACCTTTCCCTTTCCCTCCGACTCAGAATGCCAGTGCAACAGGCTTTCCCCATCTGCCTGGCACCACCAGACCCCAAGGGGCAAGCCTGACCCGGCCTCTTCCCAGGGACCATCGCCATAAAGCGCTCTCGTTCCTTTGGCTGTTTTCTTTCTCCCTGTCTGAGCGACACCAGCCCCACCTGCTGCAGCTCAGTCTGGCCCTTCTCCCACCTCAGCCTCCAGCTGGAGCAGATGTGAGCCCCGGGTGTGGTGGGGAGGAGGGAACCCAGGGGAGTGAGCCTGAGGAAGGGCAGAGAGGGTGCCAACAGACACTGTGCATCCACAGTGTGGTGCACGTGGCCCCAGCTCTGAGTGTCCTGGGGCAGTTTCTCTGCCGCAGCCTGAAGCAGCTGTCGCTGTGCAGAGAGGGCCAAGCTATCCCCAGTCCTCCACTCACATTCCAGCTGAGCAGCTGAGCCCTGAGGGTGCAGCATTTCCCTGTCCAGGAACCTTAGGAAACCCACCCTCACGGAGGCCTCGGTGTCCTCCTCTCCAGTGTGCGCCCACAGCAGCCTGGAGAGGGCCCGCGCAGCACCCTGGATAGCGCCTCAGCCCCTCCATCCAGGGAGGTTCCAGCTAAGTTGTGCAGGGGCCTCTCCGCAGCCGGTCATACAACAATAAAGACAGACTTTCAAAATAAACGGGGGGGGGGGCGGGGGGGGGAGGAGGCACCTGATTCACAGCCAGGTGGGCAATCCACAGACACCAGATCTCTTTAAACACATCTCCCAGTCCCCGAACCGCCCCGTTTGTCATTTATGACAAGATGGTTATCAGCAGCAGAGCAGTAAATAGTGAGCGGACATCTGAAAACAGGGAATGAAGTCTGGTAATCACAAGCCCGCACGCAGCCCGCAGCCCCCCGCCCAGGCCAGCCCTTCTGGCCGTCCCCACCTGCCCTGCCCAGGCGCTGCCTCCAGGGAGGGCCTCCTTCCCTCCTCACCTTGCGGAGTCCCTGCTATGTCAGATACTGAGCCAGCCCAGCCTCCCGGAGCTCAGTGTCCAGAGCGAGAGGTGGCGCCATCGCCACCTCCTTGCTGCTCTCCGTCCTCTGCATCACAGCCTCTGTGCTCACGCTGCTCAGACGGACCCACTCTGTGTCCTGAGGTGACACGGCCCTGATGACCCTCAGCATTTGTGGTGCTCCCTCAGGAACACTGCCTGTGACGCCTGATTCTCAGGCACAGCAGGGAGGGTTTGGCCACCTTTGGAGAAAGCTTCATTGAACTTCAGCGCTGTCTCCACAGTGGAGCCACACCACAGCGTGCTTTGTCTATGTGGCAGCTGCTTCGCTCCCTTGTTGCTCGAGGCAGCAACGTGGCCGCGTTCCCCAGGTGTCAGGGTCCAGGCCTGGCCTCCCCTACAGGCCCCAGGGCCCCAGGCCCCAGCACACACTCTGGCTGGCCCCCAAGGTGTGCCACAAGCAGACAGGGAGACACCCACCGCACGGGATCTGTGTTCTCCGGCAGCTGCCCGCCAGGCTGGGTAACACAACTTGGGGAAAACTTTGCTGGATCAGAACAGGAAGACAGGGAGGACACAGAGGGTCAATTCTCCCTCCTGCCTCCCAACAATTACCAACCGGTTCTGTTCCACGCCGCTCAGAGGCCTCCCTGGGTGACTCACAGCTATGCATTTTGGTGAAACCTTAGCCAGTTTGGTAACATGCCTCCTTGCAGTGGTTTCCCTTTTCCTGCCCCATTTCCCTCTTCTCCTCCCACAGCCCTGCGCCCCGTACAGCATGAGCTCACGAGTGTTGCCTCAGGCTCTGTTTTCTAGGGAACTCGGGCCGAGATTCTTCCCTACCATAAGTGACCAAAAATAACTTCCTCCCAGATTCGCACGGCCCCTCCACGCCCCGCCATGCAGCTTCACTCAGGCTGCGGGAGCTCGCTCCCTCCCACTTCAGTGGGGGTTGGCTGTCTTTGAGGCGTTGGCTCGGTGCGTGGCTCTCAGGAGGTGGATTACCTGATTCCCCTTTCCAGAAGGGAGAGAGGCTGAGAGAGGTGAGGCAGCCTCAGCCAGGGAAGTTGGAATTCGAGTCCCTGCTTTTCGGATTGCAAAGTCTCCCTGCTATGTGGGACTCTCCCAGACTGAGTCCTCCCAGCTCCCCCCGGTTCCCCTTACCTATGCCTGCTCTCCTCTGAGCTCCTCCTGAGGTCCCTGCTCACCTGACCCGCCTCCAGGAGTCACATGAGGTTTAAAATAAACTACCTCAGTGAGGGACTCTCCGAGGTCACTCAGTTCCACCCCTGCTGTGGGCTTGAAGCCCAAGGACCAGGGAGAGTGAATGGGACTACAGCCTCCCTCCTCCCCCTTCCTGGGGATGGACCCCCACAGGCCAAGACTCCTGTGGAGGACTGACACTGTGGGAAGCACCAAGCCCTGTGTATGCTATGCCTACACATACACACGCTGATGACGTGTCATTCATCAACTAGGCACCATAAGAGATCAAAAATCATTGATAAAACAGCACAACTTAGCAACAGACTGTGATGTGGCTCTCACGCCTCACTGTGCTGTACCCACCTTCTCCTGGAGGTGCCCTGAGATGACATGGGCCCAGGTGATGATATGACAGGGGCTGGTGATGTCCGGCGGCTGCTGACCTGACTGCAGGTGACAAGCACTTCCCGGCTTCTCCTGGGCACCTGGGAACTGCCTCGATGCTGTAGTGCTTTGGGGCCTGGGGCCTTTGTGAGATCAGGTAAGGTCGGGGTGACATGAGCACGAGGCTCCTTTAATGCCTGTGGGCGGGGCATCTGGAGTGGGAGGTGCAGCCGAGGGAGGAGCCAGGTTGGGCATGGGACTGAGTGGGACTCAGGAGTTTCCACCCGCTGCTCCGTGCGAAACTTACATCATGTCCCTTCTAGTTCTGGGTCCTTCCTTTAGTATTCCGGACTGCGGTGGCCACGGTAGCTGACGACGGGAAGTGGAACCGTGGAAAAGGGGGATTATGATACAGGCGGTGCCGTGGCCAATGCACGCACAGTGACACATGAACACAAGAGCACACATATGCACATGCACGCAGGGGCATACACACACACAATGAATGGGAATCTCACATCAACCAAAGTTTTCAAATCAGTGTTTGTGATCAAACTGACAAACCGATTGTATTAGAAACCGACTCTGATGGCAGAGGGACCCAGGGCTGTCACCGGGGTGTCCTCTGCATGCCGTCCTCTCCCCTTCCCTGGATGGTGGGCAGTTCCCAAAGCCTCCGGTCGCCTGGAGAAGGAGTGGATCTCCCTCCCTCAGGCGGAAGGGGAAGGCCCCCAAAAAGTAAGGGCCTGAGGAGGCAGCTCTTGTTGACCCCCCTTCTCCTGACAATGCGTCACCGTCACCGGAGTATCCGCTATCCTCTTGGCTCCACTTTCTGCGAGGCAGCGGGGTACATACATCAGCTGGGCCTGGGCTCCTCTTCGGAGGGGACCACATCAGTCAACTCCATCAGTGCCTGCACTGGACCGGAAGGACTCAGAGGGAATGTACACCAACAATTGTTTCGTTCCTTGTGCATACACAGCACTTTGGGATTTTCAGATCGTTTTAACTTGATGACTCTGCTTAAACGGGACACAGCCCTGTGAGGTGGTGGAACCTGCATTGTGATTGCTAAATGAGGAACGGGCCGAGAGCAGCTCATCAGGGTCACATGGTCAGTCAACGGCAAAGCTGGGCCAGGAGGCCGCTGGGAGAACCTGAGGGAGTGATACGACATGCACACGTGAAACAGGCGTGTGGCGAGATGGGACTGCAGGCTTCCTTCCCAGGCTGGCCACCTGAGTTCTTCAGATAGGATGTCAATGTGCCCCCTTACTGAGCCCCAGCCCAGGAACCTGCATCATCGTCCCGTGCACGCGCCACGCTTCCTTGCACACATTAGTGCCCCCAGCTATGCATGAGGTCCCCACAGCCAGGAAGGCTAGCAAGGCCCAGAGCACCTATCTGTTCAGTGTCCTCCCCCTGCTGGGAAGGTTCAGCAGGACCTGGCTGTGCTGTGGCTCCCTCCCGCCACCTAGTGGCCAGTGCTATGAAAACAGCCCACAGGAGGAGCTGATTCCCAGGCCGCGCTGGCCACAGGGCCACACCTGGGCTACAGGCCACGCTTCTGGTCAGGAGCAGCTCAGATGCCACGTCACTTTAAACAGCCATGTACATCTCATGCTAGCACAGTACCTGGCTCCAAAGCAAATCAAACCAGGAAGTAAGCAACTATGCAGCACCAATTATGTGGACAAGAAACACAATTCATGGGCTGAGCACATGAAACACAATTCACGGTTCCTGCTACAGGTGAATTTGGAGCGACAGTGCTCCCAGCCCAGGCGCCCCAGCCCATGTCAGAGATTTGGAGCAGTAGAACGCCAGATACCATTTGACCCTGTTGACAAAGCAGAATTTTTTCTGAAGAAAAAAGTTTGAGAAAACCAAAAGTTTGATAGTGGGATACATTTTTTCCCACAATCATGTCTTAAGATAACCAGGAAGACTATTGCTACAAAGTACTTAAAAACTCTAGATAAAATATGCAAAGAAGTTCCATTTAATGCATAGTTGAGCATATAGGAAAATAAATTTTACAGGAGCCAAGAAAAGGAAATAAAACTTAAAGATAAGACACTTAGAAATCAACATGATTTATAATGTGATCAAATAATAGGGGTTTTGCCCTGACTGGTTTGGCTCAGTGGATAGAGCATTGGCCTGCAGACTGAAGAGTCCAGGTTTGATTCTGGCTAAGGGCAAATGCCTGGGTTGCAAGTTCAATCCCCAGTGGGGGGCGTGCAGGAGGCAGCAATCAATGATTCTCTTATCATTGATGTTTCTATCTCTCTCTCCCTCTCCCTTCCTCTCTGAAATCAATAAAGAAATATATATTTTTAAAAATAGTGGGGGGAGGGGGGTTAAGCTATAAATATAGTCAATGAAATTAAACACTTGATGAGTATGTTTTGGGCAGCAGAAGAGACAATAAGTGAAACTTTGCTAACATGTCACCCTGAGAACTTAAAAAGATGAAAAAGGAAGTGAGAGAAAGAGACTTGGAGGAGAGAAGAAAGGGTCATACATAGACATCCCTATAGATCGAGAGGGAGAGAACAGAGGGAAGGGCCAGGAGGCAATATCAGAATGGAGAATAGCTGTGAATTTTCTAGAACAAATGAAACATACAGATCTCACCAGCTGGGAAGCACCTGTAAATAAATACAAATAAATCCATGTTTCAACACTTCATGGCAAACTGCAGAACATCAAAGACAAAGAGGAGTCTTTATTTAAAAAAAAAAAGATAGGAGAAAGCAGATAAAAAACTCCTCAAAATCTGAAAGAATACACAGCTAAATTATCATACAAAGGGGAAGGTGAAATAAAAACATTTTCAACAAAGGCCACACCACTAACCCCTCTGGAAAAGAATCAGTAAAAGGTGCTTGTGAGGAAGAGAATTGAATCCAGAAGGAAGTAAAATAGTGAACAAAGGCGACAATAAAAGTCTAAATGAAGCTATACAAACACAGCATAAATGATTATTTTTAAAACAATAGTTATAATTAGCTTACAAAACATAAAAGCTAGGTGGAACTAACTAGTAAAATACGTAGCAACTCTTAACAGGTAAGGTGGACAGCACGGTATGTTAAAGCTTTCTAAAGCTCTTATCTTGCTTAGGAGAAAATTAGAAATTTTTGCCAAGTATGCACATTAACTTGAAAAGATAATCACTACAGAAAAACATAATGTGTAATGACTGTAGAGATGATAAAAGTAAACAGAAATCTCAAAAACGTTGAAGTAAACATGGGAGGTTTGTGCAGAATTCTGAGCTCACAATTAAGTTAAATGGCAGAAAATTGACAGTTAACTCTAATTTATGTCCAACAATAAATTTAGTTTGGGCCCACGCATGTAGAGTCTGGAGTTCGATTCCCCAATCAAGAGTTGCAGTTTTGATTCCGGCCCCGACCAGGACTGGGCAAGTGCAGGAAGCAACAGATCAATCTCTCTCTCTCTCTCTCTCTCTCTCTCTCTCTCCCTCCCACCCCCTCTCCTGCCCTCTACTCTAAAGATCAATGGAAAAAATATCTTCATGTAACAGCATCAAAAAGTGTGAACTTCATAGAAAGAAAGTTCAGGCCGGGAAGAGCCTGAGACAGTCTGCACAGCATTTCCTGGAGAAGCTGCTCCCAGCCCAGTGGATACCTTGGGGCTGAATGGAAACCCTGGCCCCTGGCTCCCACCTCTGCCTGTGCTTCGAACTTGCCTGCACCGTTTGCTGTGACAGATTCTCTCCGGCCTAGACCTACAGACTCAGAATTTTCAGGACTGGGTCCCAGTGACCATTCACAAGCCCCAGTGACCTGGCTGGCCAGCTTGGGGGGGCCACTGCTATAGATGGGGGTCAGCTCCTACGAGCCTGAGTGAAGGCTTTAATAAAGATTTTCCAGGAAACAAAAAGCAAAGCAAAAAGGTGATCACATCGTAGAAGACAGCTCTCCTAGGAACCCTGGTCACCAAGTGAATGCCATCAGCCCCATCCTCTGCCCCCAACCCTCCTGCTGAGACCCAAACCCACCACTAGAGGGCAGACACGCACCACAACCTCAGCCCCAGCCCACCTCCTGCAGTTTGGGGGTAAATCCGTTCCCTCCCTCTTAAAGCTGGAGTGACTGCATTCCTGGCATACTTCACAGGATGGGTTTAAGGATTATATGAGGCAACGTGAAAGTTTACTGATGGCTGGAAAAGTCCGACATGAATACTGCAGAGAATGCTGAAAATTTTAAGAAATGAGAAGAGGAATCTTGAAATATCTGAGCAAATGGCCTCAAATGACAATCTCAGGCTTTTCAGCATAACATCCCACTGTGAGTTTTCAAGGCGAGGCTGAGCTGGCTGAGCTGGCCCAGGACAGTCGGCATGTGGCATGCACCTGCCCAGACCCCAGCCACCTTCATCCTGATCTGGTCCAAACGGAAGTCCGAGTGTGAAAGGGGAACGCATGAAAATGAGTGTGTGTTAGGCACGACTGCATGTTCTCACCTCCTTTCACTTAATGGAGAATACATGTCTGGGTTTAGTCTTACCAAATTGATGCCCTTGGCTATTTGATGTTATTTTAGTTCACAGCTTCTTCACACACACACACACACACACACACACACACACACACAGAGCCCAAGATTTAGCAGGTGTTTTTAATTATTTTTACTTCACTTACTTATTTTAATCCTCACCCAAGGATATTTTTTTCTCCATTGAATTTTTTAGAGTGGAAGGACAGGAGGAAGAGAGAGAGAGAAACATTGATTCGACAGCAATTGGGTGCTTCCCCATGAACCCCAACCAGGCCCAGGGATTGAACCTGTAACCCAGGTACATGCCCTTGACCGGGAATCAAAAACTGGCAAGGGCATAACTTCTAATTTTTTAAGTAATATTTTTTCAGTAACAGTTTATATCCAGTATTATTTTGGATTAGTTTCAGATCTACACAGTCATATATTTTACCAAGTGCTCCCCCGATATTTCCAGTACTCACCAGGTGGGGTAACGTCTTTGTGGGTTTTAGAAAATGATCAAACTGCTTTAAATGGAAATTAAATGCCCCTCAGCACCGGATGACAGAAGCCATCTTCCAGGCCCCATCCTCTCACAGGGACATCCCAGGCTTTGTCCCATACCCAGGCTGTCTCCGACTACACAGCCTTGGCACAAAAGGCTGGCTCAGAAGATGTGCTCACAGGGTGGGAAGAGCAACAAATTTGCCCACAGGCCTCACTGGCTTGCACTTTGTCCCCCAATACAAAGGAGCAGAACTGACTTCTGAGCAATGAACTGAGTCCCAAGCAAAGCCTCCAACTGGAGGTAGTCCAGGACAGGGGTGGTCCAAGGCATAAGTGGTCCAGAACCACAGTGGTCCAGGGCAGAGAAGAGGAGAGCAATACAGAGAGGAGCCAGGATCAGATAATCCAGCCACACAACCACCACCTGTGACACCACGCAAGCCACCTGTCAGTAACTCATGATGCCCTGTCAGGCTGCTGCCAGCTCTGACTCCACAGCAGCCCCGAGGGTGGGCTTCTCTAAGGAGAGCTCCTTTGACTCTGCCCGGTCCTCGATGGGTTTGCACTCAGGGAACAGGGAGCTGTTAGGAGCAGATGCTGCACATTGAGGGTCACTTGTGCCTAGGAGCAGGGCGTGCAGGGGTGAAAGGGAGCTGAAAGCAGCAGGGAGGTTGTGGGGGCCAGGTTGCTACTCAGAGCACAAAAGCCTGTTGTTTTAAAACCCTGGGTGGTGAGTGGTTGAGGTCTTTTGTGGCCACCTGCATGGCCTGGCCTCGGAGCGCAGTCACAGACACGCGCTTTCAGGATGGCCCCACTGCTACAGTGGAAACTCTAACTTGGAAGGCTGCGTTTGGGTTTTGGTGGAGGAGCTGAGGAAGGGGTGGTGACTGGCCCAGAGAAAGCAGTGACAGAGGACCCGGCGGGAGCTGAGCCAGAGGCCAAGGGAATAGAAGCCTCCAGAAACCACAGTCGCTTTCAAGGGAGAAATGGCCACATGCCCGCAAATCACCAAGCCTGGACTGCAAGGCTGAGCCACAGCATGCGTAGCCCTGTCCACCCCGCAAAGGCTAGGCACTGCCCTCCCATTGCCTCTGCCTCGACCCTCCCATGGCCCCTCACTCTCTCATCACCCCCGCCTCCCAGGCACCACAGGAAGGCACAGGTGGCTTTCTGTTTAGTCTTTATTTACAGAAAAGTACAGAGCACGTGGTCATTCCTGTAACTGTGAACAATCGAGACCCGGTTAGCAGGCAGAGGGGAGTGCAGGCGTCTCAAAGAAAAAGGCCCAAGTCCCTACCCAGCTGGGCTCCACCACCGGAAGAGCAGCAAGGAGGCCCTGTCACACCTGCCACCTGCGAGGGAGGTTGGGCCGAGAGATCAAAGGGCTCTGAGCTCTGAGAATGGGGTGAAGGCAGAGCCTGCCCCCGCTCCCCACCAACCCAGCATTCAGGTGACCCTCAACCAGCTGGGCTCCAGCCCCTCCCTCTCCCCACCTGCCTACAGCCTGACCCAGTGGCCTGAGACTGCTGACCCACTGACACCCAGACAAATGTCCAGCTGAGCCCAGGAGACAGGAAGCCAGTGGCCAGGCAGCCAGGAGCGTAGCAGAGCAGAGGGGCACCGCAGGGAGGCTGTCCTAAAGGGGGCGCTGGAGACCCTCCGTCCCCGCCCTCGGCCTCCCTGAGCTCCTGTAGTCTCCCAGGACCACGCTACCCACTCCCAGCAGGACTCCCGAGATCAGCACCTGCGCTTCCTCACACCTCCCCCCATCTCTGCTCCCCCCGGTTGGGCTGCCCACGGAAGAGGCCGCAGCAGCTCCGTGAGCCTTGGGGAGTGCGGGGCCAGGCCTTCCCGAGGCTCCATGCCTGTTTCCCGCTCCCCGGTCTGCGGACAATGTGTGCGTGGGAGAACGTGCAGAGGGACAAGCAAGCACCGTGGGGCTCTGAGGCCAAGACTCCTGTGGGCATGACCAGCATCACCCACTGCTCGCGGCTGCCAGCCCCGGAGGGCAGACACCAGATGACGTGGTCGTGGCCTACTGAGTCCAGGGCGATCAGAGACCCTGCGGCTCTCCAATGCCAGTCCAGGATTTGTCCGCAGAAGCTAAGTTCAGCCTCAGCTGGCTGAATGCTGGGCTTGGCAGGGCTTCCCCTTTCCTGGCCCAGGGCACAGCGTTCCCAGAACCAGGCCGTCCTCAGCACCGCCAGTGAGGGTGGGCAGCACCCCCCAGAGAGCCACTGAGAACTGGAGATGGTTTTACCAGGAGGCAGGGCAGCCTTGGCGCTGCTTCCCAGCATGGACTGGGCTGCTCGGCCACAGCGGCTTGGCCCCACACCACGGGTGGACGAGGAGGCGGCCATGTAGGCAAGGCTGAGATGAAAAAGGCCACCTTCCGAGGCATGGGCACCCACATCCAAGGCACTAAATGGTTTGGCACCTGGGAGCTTCAAGTAAAGGGGAGGGTGCTACCCGCTGACAGACAGGCCACGGCTCCAGCACAGGGGCGGGCCTCCCGGGGCACATAGGCCCCTGCGGCAGGAGGACCCTAACCCAGGCCTGCCCTCCACCCTTCACCTCAAGAGCCATGCAAGGCAGGATGGGAAAGGTAATGAACACTGATTCTGAAACAACCCAGCACCTCTGCCTGGAGCCCTTGGAGCCCGTGCCCCACCAGGCAGCTGCGGGATCGGGAGCACCCTCTGGGCCTGTGACACGTCTCCCCACTGTCTCGGGAGCGGCAAAGCTCTGCTGGGGATTAGGTTTGAAACAACAAAACAGCTGGAGTCAAATCGAGTCCAGAAAAGGGAGGTCAACATGAATGGTGCTTGAGGGGCACATGGCAGATGTACCTGAATGGCTCCAATGGGCTTTGGCAGCATCAGGAAGGAGAGGGTAGCGCTCTCCCCGCCCCCCCCGCCAAACACTCAGGCAGGGCAGCCGCTGTGGAGAGCAAGCTGAGGGTGTAGCAACTGAAAAAGGGAAGCTCTGTCTCTCGGGCAGTTACAGGCTGAGATGCGGACTCTAATCAGACCTCAACTTGTTCCCCCCACTTCTTGCACCTCCTCCACCCAGACTCCAAGAACCTGCTTCTTCCAAAACTACTCATTTTTGCCAAGAGGAAGCCCCCCGGGGAAGATGGAATTCTCCACCCCAAGCCTTTCATCCACAACTCCAGCTTAGGACCTAAATACCATTTCCCATCTCCCCTCCATGCCAGCAGCCCATGTGTGATGCCGCCAGCGATGACCTGTTTAAGGTGTGTGCCACCCCATCTCCCTGCAAACCCGCTCCCTTCCCCCCCCCCTCATCTCCAGGACAAAGCTACTGTGCAGACAGAGCTGTGTTGCCAACCTGCGAGGGGCTGTCAGCTGGCCTGCCAGCAGAAGTCTCTTCAGCACTCCGACTGCAAGGAACCGCTGTGCGCCCCTGAGAAAAGCCTGGGGAGTCTGGTCCGTGACTCCCTGGGAGTCAGATCCCTGCCAGGGACGAGGGACAGGCAGCTCTGGCTTTGGAGACCGAGTCACGGGGAAGTGAGGGCGTCATCACACTGCCACCGAGTAGCCAGGGGTGAGCGTAAGGTAGGCGTAGGGTGGGCCGTTGGGACGACGCAGAAAACGCGCTCTCCAAAGGGCCCCTTCCCTGAGTTTGATTTTTCGGGTGAGGTCTTGCCTAATTTCAACTCAAAAGAAAAAAAAAGTCTCTCATCGACATGTCAGTAAGCTGCAGCTCCAAGCAGTGCATTTGGCAGGCGCTCAGCGTGGGCCACGAGCCCCCCACGCTCCCACCTCACAGGTGCCAGCCGCCCGCTTGGAGGCCTGGGTCACCTGGCCTCGGGGAAGCTCCAGCTCCAGTGCCCACACGTCTACATGGGCCCTCCTGCAAGATACTTAGCAGCAAACAGCTTTACAGTATTTTGTACATTTACACAAAAATAGATCCTTTTATATACGTGTGTGTATTTGTAACTGGTACAGGTTGGCATGATTAGGCATCACCAGTGGTAGTTGGCACAGTTCGTCATGTAAGCTCAGGGTCAAGTTCCATTTCAAGATCAAAGGCATTTCTTTTCCGTGTTGTTTCTTAAATAAGCAGAGTCCTAGGAAACCGTATGTGCAGACGGCCACGGCCCTGCCGCCATCTGGGAGCGGGGCAGGGTCCAGGGCGCGGGTCAGTGAGGCCGGCTGCTGGACTCGGAGGCCTGCCTCTTGCGTGTGGGCGCATAGCCGTTGAGATAGCCGTTGGTCTGCCGCTTGGACAGCCCTCCGTTGAGAATGTCCTGGATGTGCTGCACGATGAGGTTGATGGCCACTGGGGGGTGGAGACGGGCAGCTGTTAGGGATGCACCCAGGATGGAGGGAACAGCCTCCCCCAGCCCCAGGCCGGGCTGATGTGACCCCCCCGGAGGATTCCCACAGGAAAAAGGGCCGTGCCCGGGACACAGGAAGCCCTGAATAAACAAGCTTCTTCTGGGATGCTCAGTCACAGCAGCAGGAGAGCAATCAGCCCAACCCTGTCTGCAGGTGCGAGGTCAGCCCTTCTCCATGGCACCACTTGGCTGTGACCCGTCCTGGGAACCTCCCACCGCCCCTGTCCCAAACCCAGGGGCCCAGAGAAGGCCCTCTCCTCCAAAGATGATCTAACACAGGACTCTCTTCTTACCATTAGAAACAAATTATGCAAATGATTAACTTCAAAAACAGAAGCACCAAGTGACACGTAAAGAACATGTCTTCCGGGCACTGTCCCGGTAGTGCCAACTCAGCCTCACCCTGGGAACCCAGACAAACCCAGGAGGCAGGCCATCTACAACCGTCATTATTGTGAAAAAGACAGGTTGAGGATGACAGGAGGTAGACAACGAAAGTCTCAGCAAAAGAATTAAATGTTTTAAATGGAGAAAATCTGAAATAAATGATAAGAGAAGGAGAAGATAGGGTTTCTCCATGCCTCTGATTTCGGCCAGGGAATCATAGTCCACATGTGTGCCCACATTCACAAGTGCATAACAGGACTGGTGCCCACGCAACCAGGTGGGCATGCCTTTCCGGGGTCCACCACCCTGCAGGGCCTTGTTTGGTCACCACGCCCTGCCCCAAAGCACGACACCCCACGAGGACTCACCTAGATTGTCTACACCTCTAGGAATGATCACGTCCGCGTATTTCTTTGTCTGCGGAAGATATTTACAACGCACTAAGAGGGGTTCAGAAAGAAACCAGCCAAGCTGCCCCAGGGGATGTGGGGATGGGCGGCCTTCTCTCTGCCTAACCCAGAGGGCAATGGCGTCAGGCCTCGAACATAATATTTTTTACCCACTTTATCTAAATTATAATAAATCGGCCCGGCCGGGTAGCTCAGTTGTTTGTGTATTCAATCTCTGATCAGGGCACATACAAGGATCAACCAATGAATGCATAAATAAATGGAACAACAAATCAATCCATCACCCCACCCCTCCACTCTCTCTAAAATCAATCTATTAATCAATCCCAATCAATCAGCTTTTCCTCAAATTCACATTTGAACGTTCCACATGGTTTCAGTTTACAACCTGCAGGAAGAAAGTGGTCTTTGAAACCAATTTTGCTTCTTCACCCCCAAGAAAAGTGTGAAATCAATGACATCCCAACTTCAGAGGAGCAGTCCACCTGGAATTTCGCAGCTGGGCAGCTCCAGGTGAACCCAGAAAAGGCCTCTGAATACAGGTCATGGGCCCTGTCACTGCACTTATTTTAAAAATATGTTTTTATTGATTTCAGAGAGGAAGAGAGAGTAAAAAACATTAATAATGAGAGTCATTGATTGGCTGCCTCCTACATGCCCCACACTAGGGATGGAGCCCACAACCTGGGCATGTGCTCCAACTGGGAATCAAACCGTGACCTCCTGGTTCAACACTCAACCCCTGAGCCATGCTGGCTGGGCTATACTTTTTGTTAAAAGGGTACAATTTGCATAGAATCCTTTTTTTATTTAACTTACTGAGATTTTGTGGCCCATTTTCCAAAGAACTGTGCCTGGGTATATAACCAAGGTTTAGGGTGAGACCACATAAAATGAGCATCTCTAGACTGGAACAATGAAAATACAACCTGGCCTGACCCGGGCAGAAAATTGGGTCCAAGCTCCGGGCTCACCTGGGAGTGACCTGATCGCCCTGGGCACCCAGTGGCTAGACTGTGAGAACCAGCAGCAACCACCCGAATTCTGAGCTCATGACTGAGTCAGTGGGCAGAAAATGGCAGTTAACTCTAATTCATGTCCAAGAGTAAATTTAGTTTGCTCTCTGATTACGTGAACAAGAGCAGAAGTCCTCAGACAGAGGGACGGACGGATGGATAGAATTTCACGGCCACTCGGCCCTCTTCCCAGAAACCTAACCCTGAAACCCAATCCTCAAGGTTACGCCTGCTGACTCAGAGTCTGCCTAACCCTGATCGGAAACAAAGTCAAGTCCGTCTTACGCAAGACCTGCTCCTAACAGACTGAGAGGAGGAACAAAGGCAGCTGGGAAGCTTGTCTCTCCAGGAAGGGAGCAAGAACCTGGTTTGCACTCTGTACCTCTTCTCGGCTCTCCCAGCCCCCAGCCCCCACGAGTACCACCCAGATCGGGCCGAGCCCCACACTCTCCCTCCTCAGAGCTGAATCATAAACCCTTGGGGAGCTAGACCAGGACTTGGTCAGCCTGAAGGAGACACGCGGAGTCCCCTCCCCTTCCTCACCCAGGGCACCCTGTCCGGTCCCTGGTGGCACAGACTCCCCAAGAAGCCGAGGACGCCTCCTGCCCTGACCTTCCTGCTCAGAAAGCCTCCTCACTGCCAGGCTGCTGGGCTGTGCCAGGTGGGGACGCCCCCCAGCACGATCCCTTCCCAAGGGGACTGGGCTGCAGTGATGGAGGAGAGTCAGAGGGGAGACCCTGCAGTGGCCTCCCCCTTCGCCCCTTCCCTGCACACACTCCACCCACCAAGGGCCTTTCCCAGGTGCCCACGGCCGAGGCTGCCCAGAACTGTGATGTGCCTTCAAGGACGCGCTCACACCAGCAGCCTGGCCACAAGACACAGACCTTCTGGGGACTGAGCAGCATGACCCTAAGGCCCGGACAATGAGACAGACTGGAGGATTCAGGTCGAGGCTGCAAAGCACCGGAGGCCGTCCTTCCCGGGGCCTCCACAGAGGGTGGTGCTCAGAGTGAGCTGTGAGCCGGGCGCTGCCTCAGCCCACACCCCGTGTGCATCTGATTACACCTTACGGCCCAGATTCCACAAAACAAACTGGGAACACAACTCACCGGCAAGCAGAACTCCTCGAAGGCGGGCTTGACGAAGGTGATGTATTGGGATAAGATCTGCTCCAGGTCCCTCCCCCTCTCACTGATGTCTCTTAACACTGTAAGAGAAGGGAGAGCGTGAGTGGGAAATGGTGCCAGAGCGGGGACCTGAGCCCTGACCAATGGCTTCGGGAAGACGAGTCCTATGTCTACGCCTGCTGCAGTCATAGTTGGCGACAGCTCGAGGCTCTGAGCCACGGCTGCACGGCTTCTGGTTCAAGCAGCATTTGACCTAATAAACTGCAATGTGAACAGCCAAAAAGAGCAAGGCCGTCCTGGGAGCTCACAAGAGGAGGTACCCTGGCCCACAGGCGGTGGGCTTCCCGGCGGAGGGCAAACTATCACCTGCCTCCTGTCCCCTGCACCTGTGTGTCGTCAACAACCCTCTGCTGATGTGCCCACCTGATCTCACTGGGCTCACGGCCCCTCTCACATCCAGGTCCTGCAAAGGGGAACAGACAGGGACCCTCTGGGACAGCCTTTCCTACTCATTAATGCACAGAGGTTTGCAAGTAGACGCGACAACTTAGTGAGAAATGAGGAAACCACGGTGCAAGGAATAATGGGTTAACCCTGGGAAGCAGCCCAGACTGACCCAAACTCACCGTGTCTCACTTCCTCCTGGGCAGGATGATGCAGGGACATTTAAACACCTTTTTAACAGACACTTTTCCAAAATGGAGAGGGTCTGCCTGACTAAGCGACTGAGCCATGGCTCCGTCACAGAGCACGAGCCGCCCCAAGCCTGTTTCCCCAAACTCAACAGTGAGCCAAGAGGTGAGTCTGTCCGTCAAAACAGCTCCCCCATCCCCACCCTGCCTAGCCACGTGGCTCGGTTGGTTGGGGCATCTTCCCATGCACAAAGGGTCACAGGGCTGATTTCTGGTCAGGACACATTTGGGAAGCAACTGGTCACGGTTTCTCTCTCACACAGATGTTTCTCTCTTTCTTCCTCTCTCTTCCCCTCGCTCTAAAATCAATTGAAAAAATTTAAAAACAACAACAACAAAAACAGCCTCTCCCAGCAGATGTCACTTGAATCTTGGTGCACGAGTTATGGAATCTTTCCCCCAACTCCAAAATGACATGCATCCATCCCCAACCAGCACTCAGGGCACAGGCTCAGGTGTGGCGTGAAGCCGATATCAACGAACACAGGGAATGCTTGTGAGCGATCTCTGGGAAGTCACATCTGAACAATCCTGTTTGCACTTACCTATGCACATGGACACGCATGATCAGGACGGGCAGGGAAGGGGGGGCATAAAGGGAGGGTCATGGCTGTGACCCAGGCTGGCAGGGGCCAGTGTCCAGGATCACAGTCCAGAGCAGGTACCACTGCTATGCCCAGACTTCCTCCAGCTCCTCTGAGGTAAGCCCAGGGAATAAGTGGTGGGTTGGCCCCTAATCTCCCTAACCAGTCCTCCCTAACCGGCCAGACTTGTCTGCCGACCGAGGCGACCTCTGCTCTCAGCCATCCCCGCCTCTGAATCTGCTCCCTTCCCTGAATGATGGTGACAGGCCCTTCCTCACAGCTGTCATGGAGGGACACGCTGGGCCACACGAAGCATGGGTGCAGAGCCTGAGGGAGCTTCAGGACTGAGCGGGCACCGTGAACTGAGGGAGCGGCAGACCGGCCGAGAGCCAGAGCCTGCACAGCAGCTGGAAGTGGGGCAGGTGCAGTGCGGGAAAGGACAGCAGGACACACACACAGCACATATATGCACACATACATCACACAACACAGGCACAGACACGAGGAAAGGAAGACCTCTGGGGTTTCTGCCCTGGACACTGGGACCATTGAACATCTAAAGGCCCGTCCGCCTCGTCTCCTCTCCCAGGTGCCTCCAGGGCACAGTGTCCTTGGATGGGACGGGCCCTCCCTACTCCTGCTGTTGAGACACAGCAAGTCTCGGGCTGAGTCCGGACAAGCTCTTGGTGCGAAGTGGAAACTCAAGGACTCAAAGTCAGCTCCTGGCTGGCACTATGACCCCCACAACTGTGCCAGGACAGGACAGGCGGGGGTGGGTCAGGGCAGGACAGCACACGGCCCTTCCAAAGCCACCGTGCCCCTTCCACTCAGCCAAAGCCGGACACCACTCAGCGGACCCATGATAAATACAATTCCTTGGTGGCTGAGTCACTTCACCTTCAGTGCTGTCCCAGGGCCCCACGTGGGCTCTTCCCGGTGGTGTTGGGGGAGTGAGCAGAGGTCCGGGGGAAGGAGGCGCCCTCGGAAGATGTCTCTCTGGGGCTGGATGACGCAGAACAGGAGCCCCACCCATTTGAGGGGTGATACACAGACAGGTAAGCCACGGAGCTCACTCAGTCTGTAGGAATGTCCCGTGCCCTGCAGCTGCTCCGGACCACCCCTTCCCAGGCAGCCCTGCCCCCACAGAGCACCTGCCAGGCTGCCTTCTGTCCCAAGTGCACAGAGAATGATCTGAGAAACAGCACGCCGGGAAAGTCCCACAAGTGCACCAGGGAAGTGACTCGCCAGTGGGTGGCACCAGAAGGCAGACCCTCAGGAGACATAGCACCTTCCTGGGGAGACAGGGAAGGTGGGGCTGCAGAGCTAAGCCCTCGAAACCCCAAGGGCCACCTCCCTACTTCCACAGAATGGCCAGGACAAGAGAGGGACTTCCTGTTCCGTCTCCACCACCTGCTCACTCTCTCGTCTGATCTCACCAACTCCAGAGGCCAGTCCCCACAGGAGGACGTCACACCCCTCAGGCAAAGCGGGTTTCAGGTCTACACAACGACATTGATTGATTGATGCCCCGCTCTCACATCACCTGGATCACCTCCAATGTCACAAGCAGCCCAGGAGGACCAACCACCTGGTGATCAATAGAAAATGGAATCTGAAGAGGTGAAAGCCGTTTGCCTGAGGTCACCCAGCGACTGCAGTAAAAGGGGAAACAAGGACTCTGGTCAGTTCACATGGCTGTCCTTCCTCGTGCCTCCCACTGCCTTCCTGATGTGCGAGCTAACATGGCCCCGGCAGACGATCCAGGCAGCCGGGTGAGATTTAAGGATAAGCCAGGCCCTGAGGCAGGTGCATGAGGAAGTGTCACGCTCCGGTGCAGCTGTCACAAAAGGCCACGGACTCCTACCTGGCCAGTTTCAGCCCTATAACCTAGATGTCTCCCGATTACCCATAAAGAAATCCACCAACACCTCAGAGCTCTGCTCCCTGCCCCATGTGCCCCAGCCCCTGGAGCAGAAGTCACCCCCAGCTGGCGGCATGGGTCCCGCTACCACTTGGACCCTGGGCTCACTTCTCCACACGCGGCTGGGTCCATGTGCAGCTCTTGCAATAAGACCTCAGAAATAAATCAGCTGCAAATGTCTCACAACCGGGCACACTTCCCAGATGCCGAGGTAGAGGCTCTGGGCTGGCACTCAGCAGATCTAACTGCCACTGGCTGCTCGGTGCCGGGGGGCTGACCGTGTCATTTCCTGTCTCCACGAGGCCTGAGTCAGCTTGCATTCCCTCCTCCCTCCCCACGATACTGCCTCCACAGGCCCTCTCATCTCTCCCCAGCTCCCCCCGCCCCGCCCCCAGTGACGATGACAGCACGCCTGTTGCCCGGATCAGTGACACAGCCCTCCAACAATCTGTGCAGTCTTCACGTGTGTGTATGTGCCTCTGTGGGTGACCCCCACAACACCCCACCCCCAGGCCCTCCTCCACGCAGCCCCTCGCACTCTGCCCGACACCCCAGAGCTGACTTCGGGTTCAGCTCCCAGATCGCAAGAGCTCAGTGATCACAGGCCACGGGCCACTCGGTAAGGCTCGCAGCGAGGACAACCAGCTTTGTCTGAAGCTGCTGGACAGTGACGGGACCTAGAGAACTTTCTGGATACCAAGAGGCCAGAGAAGCAGGCAGTGGAGGAAGCACCCGGCGCTGCCGGCAGGGTCCCGCCCAGCTGTCCTACCCTCAGCTCCATCTCGACCAAGTGCCATGGGAACCTCACAAGGATGTGAGCTTCCAATCAGACGTTTCTCCAGGGAAACCGGGATGTATAAACCTCCTCATTCATCTCCGTGAGCTCACAAGCCTTCCGTTACAGTGACTTGTCCCTTCTCAGATGTCACCCAACGTTTGGGCAACAGGTGCCTGAGGCCCTGGGGCAAGAGGCCACACACACACCTCTGCGGGAGAGCCGGGTGTCCGCGTCCGTGTCCACGAAGAGCTTCATCTGGAACAGGTCGCGCACCTCCTGGGAGTAGAAGGCCAGGATGCCTTCGAAGAGCACCACGTCTGCGGGGTACACGGTCACCGTCTCCTCCTTCCTGCACACACAGAGCGGGCGGGCTGAGCACCGACCCGAGGCGGGACTCCCAGGGACGAGAGCTCGAGTCTCAGTGGGGAGGCTGGGGTCCTCCTTCAGACTTAACAGAGACCCAGCAAAGGTGGTGACAGCCAGGACAAAGGGCTCCTCTGACGGACCTGTGCTTTCACTCAAGCAGAAACACCTGCTGTGGACAGAGAGGGGGGGCAGACAGGAGCAGAGGGCTGCAGGAATGCGCTCAGCTGCATCCCTGAGGCTTTCAGAGGCCTGGCTCTGTTTCCTCCAACAACTGCCCTTTCCCCAGATCTAGGCCCAGAGAGGGAGAGCCAGAAGACAGCTCCAGCGGCTCCTCGGGGACCATCCCCCTCGGTAAGGTGATGGACGTGTCCCAGCTGCTCCCAGAAGCGTCAGTGACTCCGCTCATCAGGGCACCCGCAGGCTGCTGTCACTGCCCTCCCCAACAGGTGGCCATGGGCACGGCAGGGAGGACAGGCCGGGACACCAGGCACAGAGGACACCCGGGTGCCGCTCACTCACCGGGAATGGGAGACAAAGTCGTACACGGGAATCTGCACGGTTTTCCCCTGGGTGATCTCCTTGAGAGTTTTGAAGATGAGTTCATTGTCAAAGGCATCTGAAGGAGATCAGACGGTTAATGTCCTTCAGTTTTAAGTGAATTCTCTTGTCCCTGGGCACAGGCAGCCCTACAACCCGCAAGCTCCACATCTCAGCACAAGGCTGAGCCCTGAGAAGTGGGTTTCCCCTCTGCTTGACATGACAGGGGGCATGTCAGCCCAGAGAGCTGTCTGGGGCCAGGAATGCCCCAGGACAGGGAGCAGCAGGCAGCGTGCCCACAGCTCAAGATCCTAACTACGAACCTCCAGGCAAAGAGGCAGTGTGCTAACCTGAACTTTGGGAAAACCAACCCCAAATGAAGTCAAACATATAGGCTTTGTTTAAAATGGGCCAGAAAAACCAGGCAAAAGTTGTTCAGGCAGCCACCCTGGACCCCCATCTTCCTCCTGCCAATCAGGGAGCTTAACCCCCAGGCGTGTCCACGCAGTGGGGTGCCGACAATGAGGCGAGGACACAGGACAGTGAGCCATTCTTGCCTGGATCTGGTTCACCCACAGAGAATTGCCCTCGTTCAGGGCAGAATTAGAGAGCTACGCACTGCAGTCTGAGAAGCGCCCCCTGGAACCTTGCAAGGCACCCGGCAGCCTCCGTCTCTGGCGGGAAACAGGAAGGTCAGGTGGCTCCCACCATCCTAGCATCACCCCTTCACTCTCAACTCACCGGGGTGATCGAAGTTGAACTGGCCCTTCAGGGCCTTGGCCTTCTGGTCGGAGGTGAGGACACGGTAGAAGCTGTCCTGGCTCAGGATGACCACCTGCCTGTGGTGGTAGTCCACCTCATTCTGCCCCAGCAGCTGCACGATCTTTGCACAGACAGAGGACTGGAGGGGAAAAGAGCACAGAGTGAGGGGCGCACATCCTCTGCAGGCAGGGCTTCGGGAGGAAGTCTGGGGTCCAGTTGTAGTAGCGGGGCAGGAGAGGAGGGGACAGTTATTTCTGCCTCCCTCCACATGGCCTTTCCCAAAACCAATGCAAGTCTCCACCAGGTCTTTCTGCCGGCCGGTGCTCTGATGTAGACACAAAGTGGGCAGCCAGTGGAAAGCAAGCCCAGGGGTGGTATGCTGATGGGCCAGACACTCCCGGTCATGAAGAGGATCATGGGTGCCCAGGGGACAGCGCTCAGTCCCCCACCCCATCTCTACAGCAACAGAATCAGCACTCACAGCACAGGTCCAAGGCTGTGGCTGTGATCCCGTCTCTGCAGTCCTTTCGGCTCTAGTCCACATCTAGGGCCCTTCACTCTCACAGTAAGCTGGACAGTCTGCTCAGGCCCATGGAGCTGAGTGACCTGGGACTCGAATGTCACCAATACCCACAGCAACTTCGGGGAAACCAACCCTGAACAAAGTTGAACCCACACGCTTTGTTTAAAATAAGCCAGAAAAATGTAGAGCCTGTTGACTTAGGGCAGCAGGCACCCAGACTCTTACACACTTCTCTCCCCTGCTGTCACATTTGCATTTTCACAGAATGTGGGGAGGGGCTGCACGCCAGGCTCTGCCCTGGCCCCCCCAAGCCTCCTTCGCTTTCCCTATGCGCCCTTCTCAAAGGGATAAAATGGTGCTTCGGGGTTCCTTTTCTCTTAAGGGAAATAATTCATTAAGACTCGGGTTTAAGCAGGCAATTACAAGCTTACAGGATTCTAAAAAGGAGAAAGCAAGCAACTCCCAGGGTGGGCCAACGAAGACTGAAAATAATTACGGTCACAAGACAAACACCAGATGGTCCCACTTACATGAGCTGCCTGGAGCAGTCATGGCCACAGAAGGGAAACACAGAGCCGAGGGTGCCCGGGTTGGGTATGGAGTAGGGAGAGATGTTTAATGAGTATGGTTTTAGTTTTACGTGGTCAAGTTCTGGGGATCCTTGCTCAACAATGTGAATGCACCTAACACTACTGAAATGTACTGAATGAAGGAAACTTATGTACTAGAGGCCCGGTGCACGAAAATTCGTGCACTGGGGGAAGGGTCCCTCTGCCCAACCTAGAATCCTCAGGGGATGGTGTCACCCCCATCACCCTGCCGCTGCCGTAGCCCAGCCTCCCTCTGCTGGTTGCCACCACACCCCTACTTCCCCCAATTGCTGTTCCCTCTCTCTGTCCACTGGCACACACCTTGGTTGATCTGGCACCACCTGCTCACTGGCCCCATGCCCTGCCGACTGGTCATTCCACTGTTCAGTTGACTTGCATATTACACTTTTATTATATAGAATATTTAGCCACAATGATGAAAGTCCACATTAAACAGGCAGCTTCTTCCTTGTGCTAAGGATTGGGTTCAACATCTATACATATATAAAAGGCTAAGTGACTGACTGCATGTCCATCCAATTGTCTGAACAACTGACCAGCTAGTACATATGACACACACTGGTAATTTAAAAATAAACATTGACTCGCACATGCACAATACATATAAAGCTCTCACTGGCACCAATCGCACACAATGCTAGAATGTATCTGAAGACCAACTATTGGCACTTTGTTGTTGTCATATCATGTTGTTGTTGTTTATTAATCAAATTACCAGTCATTGTTTTTATCAATGTTGCTTTTATGTTTTTGTTATTTTTATGTCTTTATTATTTTTATATATTATTTATTAATCTATTTACATATTATTTTCATATGCATTTTTTTAATTTTCTTTCATCTCTGACACTTCTATTATAAAGGGCAAATAGTGATATTAAAATATTTTGTATCTTAATTTTATAATACTGTCGTATATACTATTTTTTTGGCAGTAATATAATTACTACATGAAGCTTTCTTCTAATTAATTTCCTTTCAATGTGCACAAATCCCTGCACCAGGCCACTAGTTTTATAATGATCTTGTTTACTCATTACCACCTTCTGTGATGGAAAGGATTATTCTACCCATTCTTCTGATGGTGAAGACTGAGGTAGAGAGAGGTTAAATGACTTGCCCAAGGCAAGTGATAACGAAGCCAGGGTTCCAACCCAAGCAGCCAGATCCATAACCCAGCTTGTGGGTGACCTGCCCCCTCAATGGAAGCGGAGCTGTTCTGCATATCTGTTTTGCATGTCTGTATGCAGCGCAATGGTGTATCCAGAATATATTCTGCCCTTGCCCTCTCTGACATACTATCTAAAGGGGGAAGTTGGGAGGAAGGGGGAATAAGCCAACTAGCACTGTGAGTGGCAATCCGAATACAAAGTTAAGACCAGGTCAACGTGAGGTCACCTTTAGGAAAACAACAATCATATGAAAGAATCCCTGAAGGTGATTTGCAGTTTCTTTATTTGTATGGCACTTGGAAGACCCGATCTCACTTAATTCCACTACAAGATGCTATTAGGCAAATTTTTCTAGCGAGGAAAAAAACTGAGAGAGTCAATCAACTTCAATGACTTGCTTAAGGTTCCATAGCTGAATCTCAAACCACAAATCTAACTCTAAGCATACCCTTCTTCCCACTGTTCTAGAACCAAAGCCCTGGTATTACCCATCAATTGGTTCCATGACTAGAGAAGAGGGATGGGGAAAGGAGACAGGGAGGGGATTAGAAATAGGGTGCTGCTCTGTCCTTCATTAAAGTCCACATGTGTGTGAAATTTCGACATTTCATACAACTAAAGGCAGGCAGGTGATCTGTATATCAAAAAGCTAAAAGAAGGGGAGAAACCAAGATGGCGGCATAGGTGAACACTTAAACTGCTGCCTCGCACAACAATTTCAAAACTATAGCTAAAAGACAGAACGGACATCATCCAGAACCACAGGAAAGCTGGCTGAGTGAAAATTCTACAACTGAAAGTAAAGAGAGGGTCTCATGAAGACTCAGAGGAGTTGTAAAAGGCTGAGGTACGGAGACACGTGTGTGGAGACGATGGGAGGAGAAGGGTCTGGCTGACTTCCTCTAGGAGCGGGGAGATGGAAAATCCCGACTGCACTGAACCCCACTTCTGCCTCACCCAGTTCCAGGCGAGACTCATACAGGGGAGTCTGGACTGTTGTGAAAAGGAAGGAGTGCAGGGAAACTTAGGGGAACCACAACAGACAGAGGTCTGGAGGTGCGCAAAAATGTGCACACTGCTGATTGTGCTGCTGGCTTTCTCTAGCAGGAGAAAAAAGAATCTCCCAACAGCACTGAAATCCAGGTCCAACTGCACTGAACCCAAGTTTCGGGTGAGACCCTGGGGACCCAGACTCGTACGGGTCCCTAGAGCCCACAGAAATTCAGGGGAACCAGAAAGGCAGTCTGGAGGCAAGTGTGCATGCACAGACACACAGTTGATCCTCACAACCAATTGTCTTGGAGGTCAATTCACCCCACTGATACCAACAACAAACAAGAATTAACTACAACAAGACTGTACACACAGTTCACAAAGGGGTGCACCAAGAGTGCCCCCACCCTCAGGTAACTGCGGAGGCAGAGCTTCTGGGCCACTTAGGACACCTATCACACAAAGCTACTCTACCAACTCAGGGAAGCAATGAAATATGTGGAGACAAAAGAACAGATCACAAACAAAAGAAATGGAGGAAAACAAATGACTGGATATAGAATTCAAAACCAAGGTTATAAGGTTTTTCAAGAATTTCCTAGAAAAGATAGATAAATTTAGCGAGATCCAAGAGGATATGAAAAAGGACCAACTAGAAATTAAACATACACTGACTGAAATAAAAAATTTTATACAGAAACCTAACAGCTGACTAGAGGAATGCAAGAATCAAGTCAAAGATTTGAAATACAAAGAAGCAGAAAACACTCAACTGGAAAAGAAAAAA
>JAAGEH010000042.1:2588570-2704855 GCA_011751065.1 Lasiurus cinereus | reverse complement strand
AAGGAAGGAAGGAAGGAAGGAAGGAAGGAAGGAAGGAAGGAAGGAAGGAAGGAAGAAAGGAAGGACCTATGACAGCCTTTTCCAGAGGCCATCCAGGGGCCAAGAAGTGAGCTTGAACTAAACCTCCCACCTTCCAGAGAAATCAACTCCAAAGGGATCCTGGGCTGATGTAAAACATAAAACTACAAAACCTTTTAAGAAAAAACATCAAAGACGGTCTTCAGGATCTAGTGTTTGGCGAAGATTTTTTTGTAACATTGACACCAAAAGCACAATCCACAGGGAAGTGGAGACACTACACTTCATTCAAAGCCCAGTGGAACGCGCTCCAGAGGAGGCAGGCCGGGAGGCAATGCTCGCCCAGTGCGCATCACACCAGGGACTGCTGCTCCAAAATATGTAAAGAATCTCAAACTCGGCAGTAAAAAGACCAACATTGTATTAGAACTAGAGCAACAGCTAAGAAAAGGCACCTCACCAAAGGACAGAGACGGCAAACAAGCACATGAAAAGATATGAGCATCCTTAGTCCTTAGGGAAATGTAAGTGAAAACAGAAGGAATGTGGTTGGAGCATCTTCCCGTGCATGAAGGGGAGGCAACCGGGTCATGTTTTTCTCACATCAATGTTTCTCACATCAATGATTCTCTCACATCAATGTTTCTCTCACATTAATGTTCATTTCACATCGCTTTCTCTTTCTCTCCCTTCCCCTTTAAAAAAAATTAATAAAAAACATATCTCCAGGTGAGGATTAAAAACATGTATATGTAAATATGTAAAATTAAAGTCAGAACGATGAGGGGATAGAAGGGTGGAGAAGTCAGGGTGGCCGACAGAGGACAATGAGGGCTCCCGCAATAAGGAAATATCTATTTTCACTTTATCGATGTCTGTACCCTGCCTGTATTTTGGGGAAACTGAGTAAATGGCACATAGGTTTGTGCCATTATTTCTTACAATGATATGTGAATCTACAATTACCTCCAAATATTTATCTTTAGAAAAAGATGAATGACCATTGGCAATTCTGTCTTTTCTGAAATTCAGCCTCTCACACACCACTGTTAATAATGCTCATGGGACAGATATAAATTTGGGGGACCAAATAAAAGACTGTCGTGGGTTAAACTGTGGCCCCAAAAGAAACGAAGAGGCCCTAACCCCCAGAACCTCCGAATGGGACCTTATTTTGAACAAAGGCCTGTGCAGATGTAACTAAGGTAAAGGATCCTAGACGAAATGACTCTGGATTATGGCTGGGGCTAACCCCCATAACAGGTGTCCTTAAAAGAAACAGACAAGGCAGAGACACAGAGCCAGGAAGAGTCATGGGGAAGGGTCATGCAGGAGAGAGAGACTGGAGGAGGCCACCAGCAGGGCAGAGACGGCAAGTGGAACAGTCCTTCGAAGGTGCTGCCGCTGAGCTAAACTCCGAGGTTTTGGACTGCGAGATCCAGAACCAGAAGAGGTATGCCTGTTGTTTTAGCCTCCAAGTTTGTGGCCCTGTCACTGGAACCCCAGGAAATGCATACACCCTTCATTCTTTTAGCAGGTGCGTTTCTCTTTTCTAATCTGAGCCCTTTCGTCAACGTCTGTGTATGTCTACACACCATTTTTTTCTTCTACCAGAAGCTATATGGCAGGAGGACGTGTCATTTCCCTTTACCGGTGCTTTCTGTTTGCTCACAGTAATCTACTGCTATTGGCACAGAGGTGTGTCCCCTGCCATCAAACATCCTGGTTAATAATCAGCGTACTGTCCCAGACTCCTTTGATTGTTCAAGACTTCCCCTGCACCTCACCTGTAGCCCTGGGCTTTGGCTGCTGTTTCCTTGGTGACTAAGAAGTTTCTAGATTCAGTGATGTGCTCCAGGGTCTTCAAAATGAATAACAATTGTGCAAAAGTGCCGTTTTGTGTTTTGATAGAAATGTCCTTTAAACTTCTGGGTAAGACAGATTTTTTTAAAAAGTAAGATGGATGAAAACTATTCTGATGCCTCAAAGCTCTAAGAGGTGAAATGTGGGTCCTTCAGAATCCCAGGGACACAAAGGGCTGGGCCTGACCCGTCTACCACACCCAAGCGGTCCTGTCTCAGTCAAGCAACCCCTCAGGTCCTTACTGTCCGGTCATCTGTGAGTACCAGTGGCCCTTCATCCCACAGGTAGGCTAATGTACACAAGACAGCGCCAACCACAAGATACATGTTCAATAAAAATCCTTCCCTCCTTAATGGACATCTCCAAGACAAGGCTGTCCCATTATAATGCCACTGGGTCAGAGAGGCTGCAAGTGGATCGTTTAAGTCCGTTGTGGGTCCCTTGGACTTGGCTGCTATAACTTCAGTGCTAATGCATGTCAATGGGTGCTGACACTCACCCCAAGGAAATACTTGTACTTCTCAGATCAAAACCAACCGTGTTGGTCTTCCCCCACTGGCGGCTTTGGAGACTGTTTGATAACCTGACTATAGACACTTCAGCCCCATCCCGCAACAGCCCATTGGAATATCTACTTCGTCAACTTTCAGTGGTTGACATGGTGACCCCACAGGTTGACAGGGAATGCAACTTGCCCACTCTGGGCCAGAGGGAGGTAGTGATACAAATAATCCAAACTGCTGTGGCCCAGTCATTGGGATGAGCCCACTTCAGAACCAGACAGCAAGTCCAGGTGCCACTAAGCTGCAGAAACCCCAGGTGCATGTGACTGGCAGGGAGGAAATGAGTCTTAAATGTTGGTGAACTGAGTGTGCAGTCATTGGTGCAACATTTTGTCTGTACTCCTTGGAAATGCCCTGTGTGTCATCTACAAACTCCCAGTAACTACTGGGAAGTAGTACCTGGACCTCTTCACAATTACAACAATCCCTATGCCCGGCGGGCTTTTATGGTCATGAGTAACACTGACATTAAAAGTAAGTCATTTCGGAAGCATTTACCTCAGTCTATTGAGATCTTGATCCCAGATGTATCCTCTGTTAGGCTCAAACAAATTTGTATACAAATTCAAAAATAAATAAATAAAATAAGTCATTTAAAAATGGTTCTCTTCGCTAAGAACACTTAATTTTCATTTATACAAATATTTCCTGGAAACAGTCTATTGGGAAGCTGTTTATTTTGTAACTCAGTTGCCCTTTTGTTTTATAGTTTTTACACCTATAAGAATGTACACAACTCCATTCTTTCTCTAGCTCAGAATTCTGCCGTTTGGCCTCATTGTTCTATCTTGGTGATCTGAATCCTGAGCTGAAAGTCTGCCTTCTTTTTTTTGTAGTTCTTACTCTGCTATCTCAACTTTACTTATTTCTATTACCCCTTTCCAGGCCACAAGAGGCAACACCTCTAACATGGTACAAAACTGAAAAGGTACAGAATACAAAGTCTGTCTCTATCCCGACTTACCCCAGCCATCTGCCTGACTGCTGGGCAGCCTGTTTTCCTTTTCACACACAGCCCTGCAGAGGCGGTCACTGCACAGGACAACATGGTTGTGTGTACACTTACTTCTCAAGCACAGACTCTACTGCAGTGCTATCTGCACCTCATTACACTCATGTGCTCGAAGATCACCCCATCAGTACAGACAAGAACCTCTCCTTTTTCAGAACTGCATAGTATTTCTCATATGAAGGAAGTCCACCGCTCCTCCACCAACAGACATCTGCACATGCCTAACTTTTCTAAAACAAGCTCTAGACATGGGTGCATGTTTATACCTGTAGGATGCATGTTAATATGTTTGCCAAGGCAAGGAACCTGAATTTTTTTAAATTTCCATACACAAGCCCAGATAGCCCCCATCATCAATGATTTCCACACACCTAGTTTCCCGTACCCTTAATGACATCTAACTTAATGCTATCTGTTAAATTTGCTGATTTTAAGTGAGGATAAACGTTTATATGCTGAAAAGCTTTCTGCTTTTCTTTTTCTAGTTATTGGTTTTTTTTTCTTATTCATTTATAAAAGCTCTTTATATGGCAAGAAAACTGGCGATTTCTCATTTATATCACGAATGTTTTATCCAGTTAACTGTCTTTTTTATTTTTGTATTATTTTAGTTTTTTACTTTTAATATATTTTTTATTGACCAGAGAGGGAGAGGAAGAGAGAGATAGAAACATCAATGATGAGAGAAAATCTTTGATCAGCTACATACTACTTGCCCCAACACTGGGGATCGAGCCCACAACCCGGGCATGTTTCCTGACTGGGAATTGAACCATGAACTCCTGGTTCATAGTTCGACACTCAACCACTACGCCATGGCAGCTGGGCTCTTTTTACTTAAATTGATGTTTCCTGGAGAAAATTTTTATTGATGTAGTTAAATTGATTAGTCTTATAATGTGTTTCTGTTATATTTAGAAAAAACTTTCACCTGCAGAAATTTACAATAAATTCGCCCTGGCTGGTTACTCAGTGGTTATAAGAGTTGACCAGCAGGGTCTCTGGTTTGATTCCCGGTCAAGGGCATGTACCTCAGTTCTAGGTTCCATCCCTGGCCCTATTCAGGGCACCTGCAGGAGGCAAACAGTGTGTCTCTCTCATATCAATGTTCCTCCCTCCCTCCCTCCCTCTCTTCCCCTTTCTCCCTTTGTCTCTGTCTCTCTGTCTCTCTCTCGCTCTCCCCTTTCTCCTTCCCTTCCCCTGCTCTTTCCCTTCCACTCTCTTTCTAAAGATCAATGGAAAAAGTATCCTTGGGTAAGGATTAAAAAATAAATAAAATAAAATAAATTTATAATAAATTCCCTTACGTTTTCTTCTCCTGAGTGCCCCTCTCGCCCTTTTCCCCCTTTCCTGCCCAAGATCCCAACCAGAAAAACGGAGGAACAGCAGAGAGCACCAACCCAGCGGCCGCGGCCACTGACCCTGAACCTGAGGCCAGTCACCAGCCCAAGAGCACAGAGGGCAGCAACTGCCGGAAATGAGATGCCGGGACGGCTGTCGGAGCTTCCTGCGCACATGCAGTTACAGAAGCACCTGGGTCCCTCTGGAATCGGCCGGAAAGAGACACTGGATCTGCTTGCAACCCTCTGGCCCACAGCTGCACCCACAGAATCGTGCACAGACGCCAGTGTCAGAGCAGGAACCTGTGGCGAGTTCAGGGCACACCAGAGGGGAAGCCATCTGTCAAGTCACCTTTCTTCAAAACATCCCCACAGGGTGTCTGGTGAAGGGGGAAAAGCCTGCTGCTCACCACGACAAGGAGATAAAGCAAGCACACGCATATGCACACGCGCACGCACACACGCAAGACCAGTGGGAAATTTCAGCCCCACAGCCTTTGGTAAACAGTACATACAAACGTGGAGGCAGGGGATGAAGGTGCACATTGAATACCGAATTTCTCCCCTCACCTGGATCTCCCTTTCCTCCCACCTCACCTGCCCTGGCTCCTGCAGAGCTCCAGGAACCAGCCCAGAGCCACCCAGTCAGACAGGACTTTATGCATCTCCTCCACATATTAAATGAGGTTAACAAATCGTATTCATATTCGAAAAACTGGATATCTACATGCCAAAAAAAAAAAAAATGAAGCTGGAACTTTGTCTTACATAATATGGAAAAATTAACTCGAACTCAATCAAAGGCCTACACACAAGAGTTGAAATTTTAAAACTTAGAAGAAAACAGGAGGGCAGCATGGCATTGGGTTCAGCAATGATTGCTTGAACAGCATACTAAACCCACAGGCAACAAAAGAAAATTAAATATGACAGACTTCTTCAAAATTAAAGACTTTTGTCATCAAAGGAAACTAGCAACACAGTAAAAAAACAACCTAAGGAATGGGAGGAAATGTGTGCAAATCATGTCTCAGATCTGGAATTGGCATCTGGAATACACAAAGAACTCTGACAACTCAATTCACAACACCTCACTTAAAAATGGGCCAGGACGACTGATATTTCTCCTAAGAATTTGTGTCAATGGCCAAGAAACACATGAAAAGATGCTCAGCATCACTCCTCATTAGGAAATGCAAATCAAAACCATAATGAGCCATCTCTTCAAACCCAGTAGGATGACTGCTATAAGAAGAAAAAGTCAAAACTCACAAGGTTTAGTGAGGATGTGTGGAAATTGGGTGTCTGTGCATTGCTGGTGGGAACACAAAATGTATGGCCACTGTGCTAACAGTAAGCGATTCCCCTAAAAATGAAGCACAGAGCCATTACCTGACCCAGCAACCCCACTTCTAGGTATAATCCGAAGAGCTGGAAGCAGGAAACAGTTATCTGTCCACTATTGTTCACAGCAGCATTATTCACAAAGGTCAAATGGTGGAGTCAAATATGTGCTGACAGATGAATGGATAAACCAAAGAAGGCCAAAACATATAGTGGAATATCTATTCACTCTGAAAAGGAAGGAAACTCTGATACATGCTATAATGTGGATGAATGTTGAGATAATCCCTCAAGAAATTAAACTAAATAAAATAAGGCAGTCATAGAAGGACAAATACCATGAGACTGGACTTACTAAGGTCCCTAGGGCAGTGAAATTCAGAGATAGAAAGTAGAATGATTCCAGCAAGCATAGCTCATTGGTTGAGCATCGACCTGTGAACCAGAGGGTCATGATTCGATTCCCAGTCAGGGCATATGCCTGGGTTACAGGCTTAATCCTCAGGAGGGAGTGTGCAGGAGGCAGCCGATCAATGATTCTCTCTACTCACTGATGTTTCTAACTGTCTCTCCCTCTCTCTTTCTCTCTGAAATAAATAAAAATCTATTTTTTTAAAAAACACAAAGTTATAAAATATTTTTTTTAATTTACAATACTGCTCTCCTCTAAGCTATGCACGTTGGGAGCAAGGAGCTTGTCTTATCAGTCTTTGTACATTTGTCCCAGGGTCAAGCTCTCAATCAGTACACTGAGCCCACGTCCCAGTTCAGGTTCAGAGTGCCGAAAAGTCACATGTGGAAATCATGATGGGGACAAGGAGTAGAGAAGGGAGAGAGACCCTGTCATACAACCCTTTCCTCGGCTATAAAAGACAATAAGAAAGGCAACAGCTTGCATTACTAGTTACCAGCCAAAGCCCTGCAGAGGTGCGTGGGCCCTGGCACATTCCAGGAACTTCCTCTTCCAGAAGACCCAAACGGAAGCTCCTGAGAGCACCTTGGCTCCCACCTACCTTCCCCCTCCCCTGTCCCAATCCTGGTTCCCAGCGACACCCCAGGTCTCAGCTGCCGTGGCTGGGGAGGCAGCGATGCAGAATGATGAGGAGTTGGCGGAAGCTTGGCCTTCTCCTCCACAGAACAGAGAGCCACAGGAAGTCTGCACCTCCTGATGGTGGCAGGCTGATGATCAGCCAGGATGGTTCCCACTCCCTCTCTCAGGCTTTGTCACAAGTCCTCTCAGGTCCCCGCACTGTCTTCTCGGTGGGCGCTGCGTTTGAAGTTTCCTACTGAAATGGAACGGACAGTCAGGGCTGGCTTTTCTCAGTGGGAGTGAGATTAGAAAAGACAATACAATACATACAGGTCCTTCTTTCTACACGAGAAACATGAGGAATATATAAAAAGGACAGAGTGAGAAAAGAACACCAATCCCCCGCACCAACAAAGCAAGGAACACCCAGCTGACCACCCTAGCAGCTCTCAGAGCCAGGAACCTGCTGTCCCAGCAGCAAGCCCCAAGATTCTGCCACAATTAGACAAGAGTATAAAAACATTCATCCTTTTAACCAATAACTGAAGTTCTGACAGCATATTCTAGTGAAATAATTAAAGGAATAAAATAACTGACGCAGATGTCCGTCAATGCAGAGCCAACGAGAACCTGCCTGATCAACCAGGACGGCAGTGGGACTGGCCACACACATCTTGGCAACTCGCACACGAAACCTTACACCACTGCCAGGTCATGCTGACCAAGATATCTGGTAACATGGGAAGATGCTCAGGTGCATGAAGTTTAAAAAACTAAAACACAAAACTTTTTCCCCTCAATTCTGTCCAAAACACAAAATAAGTTCCATGGATGAACATACATTAACGTTCAAAAAGAAGTAGCACAGTTTTAACAACAGTTAGGTCTGGGCAAAGAAAGTATAAATCAACTCGGCCAGTGAGCTCAGTGGCTGAGCATCAACCTATGAACCAGGAGGTTAACGGCTCAATTCCTATTTAGGGCACATGCCTCCATTGTAGGCTTGGTCCCCAGTGCGGGGGGGGGAGGGAGGGGGCGTGCAGGAGGCAGCCAATCAATGATTATCTCATCACTGATGTTTACATCTCTCTCCCCTATTTCCTTTCCTCTCTGAAATCAATAAAATATATATGTTTTCTCTTATTTTATATTACCCTAATTATTTTTTATACACCAAATGACAGCTCAAGCAGAAAAAGCAGATACCTGCAAAAATAACATGGTGACTTATTTGTGAAATGTTATTTGTTTTCAATCACTCTATTCGCAGTCCTAAGGAGCGGCCCCTGGGAGGAAGGCCATGGTCGTCACCATGGGCAGGACGGGCTTAGCTGGGGTGGAAAATATTCTGTGGTTTCCTATTCCCATCTGGCACCGAGTCTGATGGAGACAAAAGCCAAAGAATGCACAAAAACAGGGGGTAGGCCCAGGACCCTGATTGTGGGTCACTTACCTGGCTGTTGGAAATGCAAAGCAGGAAATATTAAAACATAAACGACATGACATTTTTATAGCACATGCCAGGTAAATAGCACCACTTAACTGACACACACCTTGCATGCTTTGCAGACATCTTGGAGAGTGTCTCCTACCACAGAGCACCTGCCTGCAAGCCAGAGCTTACTGCATCTACACCCCCAGATCATCCTGCGGGAGGTTATTCAGGCTCCGCCACATGGAGGTCAAGTCCAACACTAATGCATCTGGCTCCAATAACGGCTTCTCATTTACCTCCACGAAGGCCCTGGCTTGAAAGGAGGTCTCCTTCTTTACAAAACACCCTACAATGCATACTCACTTACAAACACATGGCCACCCAGCAGTTTGCGGACTGTACAAAAATGGGGACAGTTTTCCATTCAAACAAGTGAGGACAAGATCCCCAGCAGAGCGTCTAATACCTGTTTACCCCGTGCTGGGGATCAGATACACATCCGTCCACAAATAGAGGATAAGGCTGCTGCAGCTCAGATTCAGGTGGAAATCCAGCCCACGTGAGGTGGGAGGGATAGAGGCGGGTCCTGTGACTCAGATCTTAGTTTATCATCAAGATCCAAGGACCCAACAAACCCGAGGGAAGGAAAGTGAGGAGACATTAGGTAAGACACGACGCATGATGGCAGGGTCAGCTAGCTCCGAGGGCGGCCTCCTCTCTCCTTGCAGCAACAGTGGGAAGACTTCCACAGGGAAAAGGCAGCTCGGCAGTGGTGGTGTGGGGGCTCACAACAGCCCAGGGAAGACGGGACAAGGTAGAGAAAAAAACACGGGATCCAAGGGATCCAGAACAGCAGGCGGCCCGCACAGCCTGCAGACAGGAGCGGTAGTGCCCATCACAAGCGCCCTCATGGAGTCAGGGGTCGGTGGGTGCAGGTGCAAGTCCATGAGGGGTCTGTCCCACAGAACATGTGACAGTGCCATGACCCATGCAGGCGAAAGCCCGGGCTCCATCCAGCAGCCACAGAAGAGGACCTGGGGACAGGAGGCTGCAGCCCTGGGCGGCCTGAGGTGGGTGGTCGGTTCTGTTAACAGGAGCTGTCAGGCCCAAGGTGCAGGCCAGGTTTATAGCCCTGGGCCTGGGGGCAGGTGACTGACAGAGCTTGGGCCGTGGAAGCTGGTTAACCAACCAGGGGTGGGGCAGGAGCCTGCTACCAGGAGGAAGATGCTGGCTCTGGACTCCAGGAGCTCTTCTCCAGAAAACCCGGGGGTGCCCACCATGTTAGCCGCCACCCTCGGCAGCCGGGGGGGGGGGGGGGACGGAAGGATGGCCCCTCGGAGAGCCTGGCTCTGTGCAGGTGTCATCAGTCTCCCAGCAGACACACCCCATGTCTCTGGTCTCCACTCAGGGAACAGTCTCATCTTTTTCATTCTTCAAACCACTCGGCTGTTAAATGTGTTGTCAGCAACAGAAAGCAATCTAGCAGGAGGGGACTGACTCGGATGGGCCAACCCAGACCACCTGAGCCGTGCTTGGTTCTGACCTTCAGATACTCACTTTGCTCACAAAGCCCTTGAGGCCTTGGAAGATGGGACTCAAACAGCCTCGGCCCCCACATCCCCACTCACAGCTTTGAACGAGTTGGTGGCCTGGTACTCTGGCCACAGGGTCCCATCGGGGATGCATCTGCAGGGAGGGCGCCTGGCCTGAGAGGTAAGGAAGAAGGACCACTGCCCAGGTACACCTGCAGCTGAGCCCCCGGCTGAGGGCGGGGCACCAGGCAGGGGCAGAAACCACTTGTACCTACAGCCTGGGATGCAGAGCTGCTGACCCAGCACGGTCTGCGCCATGCTGACACTTGTGCCACAGGGCCTGGCATAACCTCCCTGGACCTGGTCACTCTCTCCAGGGACAAGCTCCAGGCCTAAGAGAACAGCTGGCTGCTCCCTCATCCACCTGCCAGCAAAGCAGCTGATGTAGGCAAGGCTGCCAGGGTGCACACAGACAGGAACCGCAGCTGATCTCTGCCCACCCGGCACTAGAGCAGCACCGACAGACGCAGGAGGCGGGCATACAGGAGGCACTGACACGCGGGAAGGGCTGGACAGGCCACAAGTGAACCCTTGGTTCCAATCCCAATGGCTGAGCACCCCGGACAGGTTTACCTAGGCCTCTGAGCCTCCACTCTCTCTCCTGAAACAGAACCAGAATCTCACACTACAGGAGGGAAGTGAACGGTTCTGTATCCTTACATGCACCTTGCAGTGGCCTGGCCGGAACACGCAATGGAAGTCAGCAGCGCCTTGCGCCCATCTGGGACCCTAACTGGGCTTCTCTGGTGGCCTGGAGAGACCAACCCTTCCCCAGTCCTCCCACCAACCCCAGCTTCCTCCGTTCTCTGAGGGCTAATTCCAGAGGCCAAGACCTGTAGCGGGTCCACACCCGCTTTAGTGACTCAGATGAATGGACCCGCCTGGGGACAGAGGGCATCTGGCCAGTTAGTGTGGGAGGACAACATGGGCAGCTCAGGCAAAGCGGGTGGGGGGAGACAGGAGGCCGGAGGACAGCCAGCGCCAGCAGGGCAGCAGCTGAGGAACAGGTGGTGCCCAGTGGCCACCGGCTGCCACTCAAGTGCCTCTTGGCACACCGAGCCATGACCTGCTGCTCCTGCTTCTCGCCCGCCACACCTTGGAGTGAGCACACACGCTGTTCCCAGCCCTGCAGTTCCATCTGCAACGCCACCCCGTGTCCCCACCCCTTTCCAATTTGGCGGACCCCTGCTACTCTCCACCTGAGGCGATCACTCTCAGTGCTTGCCCGCCCCCCAGCAGTCATAGCAACTGTGGGTGTCACTGCCACGCTCTGTACCTTGAGCCATGCACTCACTCACTGCACTGTCATCCCTACACCAGCCATCTGTCCTCTGCCAAGCCTGACTCATCGGTGCGTGCCGGTGCAGGGACACAGCCTGCCTGCCACCTGGATGTACTCAGCAGCACACAGAAACAAGGACTCACAGAGAACAGGTTCGCACTGCCCTGCCTGTCGCAGTGTGCGCCCAGGAAAGAACTTGGGGCTGAGCCTTCGCCTACCGTGGATTCAATCAGGGTGAGGAGGCTCCCCACTCCCTCCCACGCGGTGGGTGACCTCAGAGCACGGGAGAGCAGGTGCAGAGAGCACGTTACTGCACAGCCTGAACACACGCTCTGTGCAGAGAACAAAGCCAGGGTGCGTGGACCACCTTCTGAGTCCTGGCTGCATCTGCACGTACCCAAACGTTGACAGTCCAGTCCCAAAGTAGGGAGGGCTGTGTCCCCGCAGAGCCTCAATCCCCAGGTTCTAAAATAGGGGTCCCGCTGACACCTGCAGCAGCCACGGCAATGGCACTGCTCTCTAGTTGATTTCTCCATTAATGTGCTCCAGTTCCCCGAGGTGAGCCCAGAGCTGGAGTTCGGGAGGTTAACAGTGAATCACCACCCAGCCGAGTAAACACCCACCTTGCGTCGCAGCTCCTTGCTCCCTTACCGCTCCCTTACCGCTCCCTTACCGGCCCCTCGCTCCCTCGCTCCCTTCCTGGACCCCTCCAGGTCTGTTCTGAGGGTCACCTCAACCAGTGCAGGATGCACACACACAGGAATAGCGGCTAAGAGCCAAGCATGGGGTGCTAAAAGGGGTTTATGTTTTCAAGTTCAACGCCTTTAAAGCTCTTTGCAATTTACTTAGGGGAAAATTAAAGACAACGAACAGAACTCACGCAACACCTAAAATGCCAAATTCTAGGCATGAGACAAGCACTCAATGAGACAGTTGCGCCCAGGCACTGACCTGCCAACCGCTTGATGGGCCCCAATCATCTGAGAAACCAGATTTCAAAGAGAAGCTTCATGTGGCCAGCCGTTCGCAAATGGTGAGCGTAGGGCAGAGGCTGACTGCAGAGCCTTGAGGTCAGCACCCACTGTAACACGGTGCAAGTTACATCACACGCACGGCGCTGTCCTAACACCTAACCCTAACCCTTCCACACTCGGGGTACACAAACAGTTCTTTATGGTTTAAAAACATTTCCATGCCTAGTCTTTCCACATTATTTTCTCAATCCCCGGGTGCCACAGACAACTCCCACTTCACAGGTGATGGCAAACGGCAAGGGTGCCAGGCAGCATAGCTCAGCAGATGAGCATCATCCCATGCACCAGGAGGTCCAAGGTTCGATTCCCGGTCAGGGCACATGCCTGGGTTGCCAGCTTGATCCTCAATAGAGGGCATACAAGAGGGTAGCTGGTCCATGATTCTTTCCCATAGATGTTTCTCTCCCACTCCCTTCCTCTCTGAAATCAATAAAAATATACTTTTTAAAAAATGAAATGCAAGGTGAGCGAGAGTAGGCTTAACATCTCCTCTCTACCACGTGCCTCTGCCCAGCAACCCCTGCTGCCCGGGGACAAGGAAATGATCCCTCACTTGTTCCCACCCACCGCTGACCTGGGACCTCCCTCCATGTTCTCCATCACAGGTGGCCCTGCCTCTACCTGCCATCTCAGACACAGTGGCCTCCAGCATGCTACCCAATGCAGGTTCCAAGAGACACAGCCCACCAGCCTGCGCATGCAGCAGTCAGGGGAAACCCAGGAGGTGCGATTCAGCTGACAGGTTCTGGGGGTCCTTGACAGGAAATGCAACACTGGGAAGGCACTTATCCATGTGTGAAAGCAGGGCCACCGGCCAGGTGCATTCGGGGTTCAGAGCGTGCACACCATGAACTGCTCTGAAACAAGATGCAAGGAGGCAGGGAGTAATGCTCCAGATGAGCTCCGTCGTGGGGACATCTTTGCTGCAAGATGCATGGAGATGCAGGCAGGGGCCCCACAGGCGCCCGGGAACAAATTCCAAAAGCCTGACTCACTGCCTCTAACCTCCCAGGGAAGCCGCAGACAGGGCTGCTGTGCCCTCCTGTCCCAATCTGTGTCATCCCAGAGAAAACCCATGTCCATTTCCTTTTGGTGACAAGTGCCCAGCCCTCCGAGGTAGGACAGTGCAAAAAGAGGGAGAAAACATCGCCCCACAAACACGATGCACTGTGGCTGCCAAGTGACAAGGTCACCCCCACACATGGTCCATCCTCCTCTTCCCAGTGCCCCCTGTGCAGGTGCCCAGCAAGCATTCAGGAGACCCTCAAACCCAGTTAAAATCTCCCCATTATGTTCTCCTAAGGTGGGTGGGGGATGGGGGCTGCAGGAGAACGAGGGAGAGGACACTGAGGACTGTAATAAAGTGAGGCACTATCTTCAGACCAGCAGCGATGCAGAGCCGAGTAGGGGCAGTGGGAATAAAAACCAAGAAAATACAGTTTTCTAAATCTAAAGGGGATTCAAAAGACATATTTTTTAAGGAGGCCGAGTTAGCAGTGTATGGTGTACCGCTAAGAGAGGGAGCAGGGACACAGCCCACCACAGAGGCCTGTGGCAGCTGTGCAGGTGGGGCTGGTGACGGGACCTTAACTGTCTGCCTGTTCCTGGGGTATGAGTCCCAGAGGCCACCAGAGAAACCAAAGGTGACTGCATGGGAATGTCTGAGGGACGTTAAATACCATCCCAGGCCACACTGCCCGACCCTTCCCCAGGCAGGGGTGGCTTTGCAGCCACGCAGCTGCTCTCCGTGGCCTCCGGCGGGACAGCCACCTGCATCCCCTCAGGAACTCTCAGGGCACATTCTTCCTCACAGCAGAACCCCAAAGTGAAGGGGGATGGGAGTGGAACCCCTCTTCCCAGAGAGCAGGGAGTGCTGGCCATGAGCTCACTGCATCAAGGATTAAGCTGTAAAAGGGACCTCGGGAGATGAGATCGTGCAGGTCACGTCGCTGGGCACAAGGCGCTCCAGAAGCCTCGCTCATGTACTCAGAGCTGAGCGCACACAGTGGAGCCTCCAGGAGAGAACACCCATCTGCCCCCAAGTGAGGCGCAAGCAGGAGGCAGCCGGGCGAGGCGCTTAGGCAGCAGTGACAAAGCCCACACGTGGCCACTCTGCAGTGGCTTCCTTCCCAGGAAGGGCATCAGCCTGAGGGGACAGACTGGGCAGCCAGCCCCAAGCCCACAGAGACCTGCTGACCAGCCATTTCTACTCCCAAGTCCCAGTCCACTGAAAGTCCTATGTTTCTCCTAGAACATTAGCTTCTACCAATTTTTTTTTGTACCAATTCCTTTTTTTATATCAACTCTTCATAAGATTCCAGATCGGCTGTACGAATGTGAGGAGGAAAATCAGCGGGTCACAAAATAAATCTAAACAGAATCAACCACAGAGAGAAACCAAGATGGCGGCATAGGTGAACACCTTGCACAATTTCAAAACTACAGCTAAAAGACAGAACGAACATCATCCAGAACCACAGGAAAGCTGGCTGAGTAGGAATTCTACAACTAGAAAGAAAGAGAGGGACTCACAGAGACTCAGAGAGGCTGCAAAATGCTGAGGAACGGAGACATGTGCGTGGAGAGGATGGGCGGCAGAGGGACTGGCTGGCTTCCTCTAGACTCTAGAGTCTAGAGGGAGGGAGAGAGAAACTCCCGACTGCACTGAACCGCAGTTTCGACTGCACTGAACCCCAATTTCGGGCGAGACTCTGGGGACTCAGACTCATATGGGTCCCCGGAGCGCATGGAAACTCAGGGGAGCCACAAAAGGCAGAGGTCTGGAGGCACGTGAGCACAAGTGCACACAGAGAGGGCTGCAGCAATTACTGAGGGACACTGAGACCCAAGAGCCTCATAGGGCTGACGGAAGCCAAGGCTATCTGCTCAGCCCTGAGAATCCGCCCCATCCAAGCCTAGCACAGAGGCTTTTGCAATCTTGCAAGTCTTGTCTCCCATAAGGCTGTCTTCAACACAGAAGTTTTCCCTGTGTAGACATAGATGATCTTCACAGCCAATTGGCCTGGAGGTCAATTCCCCCCAGTGATACCAACAACAATCAAGATTTAACTACAGCAAAGCTGTACACACAGTCCACAAAGGGGTGCACCAAGAGTGTCCACCTCAGGTAACTGGGGAGGCAGAGCTACTGGGCCATATAGGACACTTAGCACACAAAGCTACTCTACCAACTCAGGGAAGCAGCGAAAATGCAGAGACAAAGGAACAGATCACAAACGAAAGAAATGGAGGAAAACAAATGACTGGATATAGAATTCAAACTACGGTCATAAGGTTTTTCAAGAATTTCCTAGAAAAGGCCAATAAATTTAGTGAGATCCTCAAGGATATGAAAAAGGTCCAACTAGAAATTAAACATACACAGACTGAAATAAAAAATATTATACAGAGAACTAACAGCAGACTAGAGGAGCACAAGAATCAAGTCAAAAATTTGAAATACAAAGAAGCAAAAAACACTCAACTGGAAAAGCAAAAAGGAAAAAGAATCCAAAAATCTGAAGATAGTCTAAGGAGCCTCTGGGACAACTTCAAGTGTTCTAACTTCAAAATTATGGAGGTGCCAGAAAAAGAGAGAGAGCAAGATACTGAAAACCTATTTGAAGAAATAATGACTGAAAACTTTCCCCCACCTGGTGAAAGAAATAGACTTACAAGTTCAGGAAGCACACAGAACCCCAAAGAAAATGAATCCAAAGAGGACTACACCAAGACACATCATAATCAAAATGCTAAGAGCAAAAGACAAAGAGAGAATATTAAAAGCAGCGAGAGAAAAACAGTTAATTACCTACAAGGGAGCATTCATACAATTGTCAACTAATTTCTCAACAGAAACTATGCAGGCCAGATGGGAGTGGCAAGAAATATTCAAAGTGATGAATAGCAAGAACTTACAACCAAGATTACTCTCCCCAGCAAAGCTATCATTCAGAATTGAAGGGCAGATAAACAGCTTCACAGATAATACAAAGCTAAAGTAGTTCATCACCACCAAACCAGTATTATATGAAATGCTGAAAGGTACTCTTTAAGAGGAAGAAGAAGAAAAAGGTAAAGATAAAAATTAGGAACAACAAATACATATCTATCAACAAGTGAATCCAAAAATCAATTAATTAAAAATCTGATGAACAGAATAAATGGTGAATATAATAGACTCACGGGCATAGAAAGGAAGTGGACTGACAGTTCTCAAGGGGGAAGGGGTGTGGGGGTGCTGGACGTGACTGGACAAAAATTGTACATCTATGGATGAGGAGAGTGGGGGGCAGGTAAGGGCAGAGGGTGGGGTGGGAACCAGGTGGAGGGGAGCTCTGGGGGGGGGAAAAGAGGAACAATGTAATAATCTGAACAATAAAGATTTATTAAATTTAAAAAATAATAATAAATAAATAGAATCAACCATGTGATACTCTCGAACTTCACTCATAATAAAAGGCAGATCAGCAAACCCCCTTGTTCTCTTCCACTCAGAACAGCAGCTAAAATGTGAGCAGAACTAAACTGCTACCTGCTGCTTGAACCGAGCCCGATGTGCACGTATGAGGAGGGAGAGGAAGGGGGTGAGTCTGTTAAAAGCTAACCATTTACAATGGAGGTGAATAAAGAAAGTGTGACCCTGCGAGGGACGATCAGGAAATAGTGTGAATGTGTGTTTTTAACACACGAATCGCCCTAGCCCAGTGGTCGGCAAACTCATTAGTCAACAGAGCCAAATATCAACAGTACAATGGTTAAAATTTCTTTGGAGAGCCAAATTTTTTAAACTTAGTCAACAGAGCCAAATATCAACAGTACAATGGTTAAAATTTCTTTGGAGAGCCAAATTTTTTAAACTTAAACTTCTAACACCACTTCTTCAAAATAGACTCGCCCAGGCTGTGGTATTTTGTAGATGAGCCACACTCAAAGGGCCAAAGGCCGCACGTGGCTCGCTAGCTGCAGTTTGCCAACCACTGCACCAGTTTGACTTGGTGGACAGAATGTCAGCATGCAGACTGTAGGGTCCCGGGTTCGATTCCAGTCAAGGGCACGTACCTCAGTTGCAACTCCTCCCCGGCCCAGGCCCTGGTCAGGGCTCATGCAGGAGGAAACCGATTGATGTATTTCTCTCACATCAATGTTTCTCTGTCTCTCCCTTTGTCTTCCACTCTCTAAAAATCAATGGATAAATATCCTCAGGTGAGGATTTAAAAAAAAATACATAAAACACGAATAAAGGAGAAATAACGGTACCAGTGCACTAGGAAGTGGCAGCAATGACACAGCAGTTTGCCTTTTTTTTACATGATTTTAACTTTCAGCAAAGTTCAAGGGCACATGCGCACAAGCAGCCGTGCTTGGAAGTCAGAATGGCCAGTTAGAGAGGGTGCAAGCAGATCCAGACTACAAAACAGCAGGCCCCGCTGGGGACGAGCAGGTTGGACCCTGCTCTCCCACCAACATGTTTACTTCCTCTGAACAGGTGCCCCCTGCACCAGGCTGAGCCCGGACACCTACCGGGGATGAGCACCCCACCCTCTAAAGCAGTGGTTCTCAACCTTCCTAACGCCGCGACCCTTTAAGACAGCTCCTCATGTGGTGGTGACCCCCAACCATAAAATTATTTCTGTTGCTAATCATAACTGTAATTTTGCTACTGTTATGAACTGTAATGTAAATATCTGATATACAGGATATATTTTCATTGTTACAAATTGAACATAATTAAAGCATAATGATTAATCACAAAAACAATATGTAATTATATATTGTGAAATATTTATTTCTAATTACAAATAAATGAAATTTTGTCTTGAATCGTGGTGTAGCATGGGTAACAGTCTTCATATGACAACAGTAAACTACACTGCTACACCGAGGAGCGGTCTGTTGGTTCCTAAGACCATGGGAAACAGGTGTTTTCCGCTGGTCTTAGGCGACCCTTGTGAAAGGGTCGTTCGACCCCGAAAGGGTCGTTCGACCCCAAAGGGGTCGCGACCCACAGGTTGAGAACCACTGCTCTAATGAGAAGTGCAAAGAGCCCCGGAAATATATTCTCACCCACACTTTCCAATCCCTAAGTCAAGACATCACATGTGGTCAGGAAGGGCTCCTCGCTGTCCTCAAGCTCCCTTTGCTGACGGTCACTCTCCCAACAAAACGTGGCCCAGTCGGGCCCTGCCTTATGGAGACCCTTCTGCTGCCACTGGCAGGGCAGAAGGACAGACAGGCCAAACTACCTCCCAAATGTTATTCTAAAAAAATAGTTTTCCGGCTATCATTTTCTCATCAGCACAAGAACTAGGAAACGATCAATCAAAGCCAGGATGCTCAAAACTGCAAATAGGGTAAATCCTTAGCATCCAGCAGCATCAACTCTCCCTCCCGAGATGGTGTTTCCAGTGAGAACAGAGCACAGGCGGGTACAGCCTAGCAGGAGCACCGCCCCAAGAGGCTGCGGACAGAGCAGAAATACTTCCCAGATCTCAAGGAAACAGACATTTATTTTGCTCACATAAAACCCCCTCACAGCGTGTTAACCGTTGCACAGCTGAGATAACATCTCGTCTCCCAAGGAGTCCTGGAGGGAGAAAACTGTTCCTCGAGAGGGGTAACATTTATGTAAAAAGGAGGACACCTGTGCCTGGTGTATAGTTGTCATTGAAAGAACTTCGTGAGGAAAACAAGCAGAGGCACTGAGGAAGGGCGTTGAAACAGGGTTTCATTTTCATGTTTCACCGAGTAGTTCAGGTTCATTCCACAGACCAGGTGCCCGGAGAGCAGTGGGCGAGGCCGCTGTGCTGGGCACCGGGAGGTGGCAGGTGTGCCTGCCCGCGATGTTCCACGAAGACCCGGGAGTGCCGAGGGGGTTTCTGGACTCTGGGGCCAGGCTGCATGGGTCAATTCCAGCCCGAGCACTTCGTGTTCAAGGCTCTTAAGAAAGTCACTTAGGGCTCTGCTACTTCCTCACCTGGAAACTAAGGACGGTTGTTACACTGTTACCGCTTGGGGCTCTCAGAATTAGAGGAGTGAATACACACTTAGAGCAGTCTGTGCTCAGAGAGCAGTAGCTGGTGTTATAGCAGAAGTGCCTTGAAAAGAAACCTAGTAAGTACACACACAGACAAATTCAGATAGGATGACACGATGTAGGAAAGTGGCACAATGACAGCAGCCCTCCACCGGTATCACATCCACATCAATGTTTCATAAGAGAACATCTACTTTTGATGAAGAAAAAGAATGTGTTACCCTGGCCCATTTGGCTAAGTGGATAGAGCATCGACCCTCAGACTGAAGGGTCCAGGGTTCCATTCTGGTCAAGGGCATGTGCCTTGGTTGCAGGGTCAACCCCTGGCTCAGTCAGGGCACATGCAGAGGGGCAACCAATCCTCGTATTTCTCTCACATCGCACCCATGTTTCTCTTTCTGTCTCTCTCCCCCTCCCCCCCACTTTCTTTTTTTTTTAATTTTTATTAATTTTTATTAATTTTTTATACATATCTCCCCATTGCCCCCCCTCCCTCCCAGGCGTACCCCGACCCCCCAGTGTCTGTGATCATTGGTTATGTTTATAAGCATGCATACAAGTCCTTTGATTGATCACTTATTTACCTCACCTAACTTTAATCTTTCTGCTATAATTTCACAGTCTGTTTGATGCTTTATGATTTTTGTCCTCCTGAGAATTATCAGTCTACTCCCTTTCTGTGCTCCTGATTCTATTATATTCACCAGTTTATTCTGTTGATCAGATTTTTAATTCACTTAATTTTTAGATTCACTTGTTGACAGATGTGTATTTGTTGTTCATAATTTTTTGTCTTTTACCTTTTACTTCTTCCTCTTCTAAAAGAGTACCTTTCAGCATTTCATATAATACTGGTTTGGAGTTGATGAACTCCTTTAGCTTTTTCTTCTCTGTGAAGCTCTTTATCTGCCCTTCAATTCTGAATGATAGCTTTGCTGGATAGATTATTCTTGGTTGTAGGTTCTTGTTGTTCATCACGTTGAATATTTCTTGCCACTCCCGTCTGGCCTGCATCGTTTCTGTTGAGAAATCAGCTGACAGTCGTATGGGTGCTCCCTTGTAGGTAATAAACTGTTTTTCTCTTGCTGCTTTTAATATTCTCTCTTTCTCTTTTGCTCTTGGCATTTTAATTATGATGTGTCTTGGTGTAGTCCTCTTTGGGTTCCTTTTCTTTGGGGTTCTGTGTGCTTCCTGGACTTGTAAGTCTATTTCTTTTACCAGATGTGGGAAGTTTTCAGTCATTATTTCTTTAAACAGGTTTTCAGTATCTTGCTCTCTCTCTTCTTCTGGCACCCCCACAATTCTGATGTTGGTACGCTTGAAGCTGTCCCAGAGGCTCCTTACATTATCTTCACATTTTTGGATTCTTTTCTCTTCTTGCTTTTCCAGTTGAATGTTTTCTGCTTCTTTATATTTCAAATTTTTGACTTGATCCTTGCCTTTCTCTAGTCTGCTGTTAGTACTCTGCATAATAGTTTTCATTTCAGTCAGTGTCTTTATCATCTTCTCTTGGGTCTCACTAAATTTATCCATCTTTTCTAGCATATTCTTGCAAAACCTTATAAGCGTGGTTTTGAACTCTATATCCAGTCGTTTTTTTTCCTCCATTTCTTTTGCTTGTAATCCCTTCCCTTGTCTCGGCATTTTCACTGTGCCGGGGAAACTTCTGTGCTGGATTCAGCCGCAGAAGCCTCTGCTGAGCTTGGGAGGGTGGAGTCTCAGGGCTTAAGGGACCGCCTTGCCTTCCAGTCGGCCCCGCCCTCCACGGCCCCTGAGTCTCACGTGACTGGGTAATGGCTGGAGCGGTCCTTGTGCGTGCGCACCCGCAGCGCCTCCAACCGCTGCCTTTCCGGCTCCCCTGCGAACAAAGACCACACGAGTCTAGGTCCCCAGGGTTTCGTCCAAAACAGGGGCTCAGTGGACTCAGAAGTGGCGCAGTTGGGAGGGTCTGTCTCCCGCCCACTAGCGAAAGCCAGCGGCACAATCAGCAATCCGTCCTCCGTGTGGTGCCGTGCGCAACCAGACCTCCGATCCTTTGCAACTCCCCTAAATTTCCGTGCACTTCTCCCTTTTCACAGTCCAAGCTCCCCCGTATGAGTTTCGGCTGGATCTGGGGTTTAGTGTCGTAAGATAAGGGGTTCAATGCCGTTGGGAGTCTCCGTTTCCCTCCCGACAGAGAAAGCCAGCCAGGTACTCCGGCACCCGCTCTCTCAGCGCGCGTCTCCGTACCTCAGCTTTTTGCAGCTCCTCTGGGTTCCTGTGAGCCCCTCTCTTTCCCTCTAGTTGTAGAACTTCCACTCAGCCAGCTTTCGTGTGGTTCTGGATGATGTCCGTTCTGTCTTTTAGTTGTAGTTTTGAAATTGTTGTGCGAGGCAGCAGTATAGGTGTTTACCTATGCCGCCATCTTGGATTCTCCCCCTCCCCCCCCACTTTCCACTCTCTAAAGTCTTATGGGAAAATATCCCCAGGTGAAAATTAACAAACAAACAAATAAACAAAAAAAAGGGGGGGGGGAGGGGAGAAGAACAGGGGAAAGAGCGTAGGGAAATATGATAAAAGTTCTTCCTAATAAATTAAAAACTCATGCTACCCCTAAAAACCCTGAGCAAACAACTTCTTGACCCTCAAGCACTCGCCTAAGAGCTCAATAGAAAAAGTATTGGTTTGGCCCGGCCAGCGTGGCTCAGTGGTTGAATGTCAACCTATGAACCAGGAGGTAACAGTTCGATTTCCAGGTCAGAGGGAGGGATGCAGCACGGAACCTCTGCCAGGTGAGGTGGAGGGACAAACTAGAGGAGAGGGGACATGTCAAGCAGAAGCAGGGACAGATCCAGAGGAGCGGAGGCCTGGAGATGAGCTCTCTGAAATGGAAAAGAATGGGTGAGGCTCATGGGAGTGACAGGGTGGGAGACCAGGCTGAGGCTTCGGCCACTAAGGAATTTTAGGGGAGTGGCAGGGGTAGGGGCCGGGGCAGGGGCGGCAGCCATGTGGAGGATGCTGTGAGGGAGGGCCCCTGTGAAGGAGGTCCAGCTGGCAAAATTGGCCCCTGCAGAGTAGAGAAAGCAGGAAGCAGAGGATGCAGGGGTGGGGTAAGGTGGGGCGGCAGCGGCAATTTCAAGAGAAATTCAGAGAGAAGTGAGGGGACTCCGAGTGGGTGTGGAAGCTGCAGGAAGGCTGGAGAGGGGCAGGCTCAGGACAGGCCATACATACAACAGGTGTGTGGCTGGGGGCTGGGGAAGTCAGGTGTGAGCGTCTAGGTCTGAATATCCCGAGCTCCAGAAGGCCAGGGGACTATGCCCAGGAGATAGCCAGGTAAGTGGGAGAGGAACCCAGAACCGAGTCACAGCAGGAAATAAATAACCTGGAGCCAGTGTCACAGAGGGGGACAATGTGCAGGAAGAGCCGGTAACAGAGTGAGACCAATGAGGGAGAGAAAGCCAGGGGTGGTGTGTCAGGAAAGCCGCCCACGGAGATGGTCATGGTCGACATTACAAAACAGACAAGGGGATGGGGATTATTGGTGACTTCACCAAAGCCACACCACAGCCTTGAACTCTTTCTCCAAGTCCTCCTGCCCTCTGCCCACACCACCCACACCTGTCACACTCCAACAGGCAGCTGAGGTCCTGTCTAAGCAGGAGGCTAGCGATGCGGGATGGAGCTGCTTCCCAGGACCCTGGACCCTGGACCCTGGAGTCAGAGGTCACCGGGGGGGATGCTGTGGGAGAAGGGCCCTCCTTAGTTCAGTTTAGCAGACATTTATTTTCTCAGCACCACCCGTGGCCAGGCTCTTCAGGCCCTGGGCTCCCACAGTGAGCTGAGAGGTCGGGATCTCTGTAAGAAATCTGTGAATACTAGCACTTACTGGCGACGGAATGGATGGGGACCTTGGCCTTGCTCCCAGGCTGGAGTGGCAGCTTCTGGAGCTCTGGGTCACGGGCGCAGGGCCTCGCTAGGCCTCGTGGCCACCATGTGGCCGTGCCTGGACATCAGGCCCACGTGCCTGGTGAGAGTGGACGGCAAGACAGCCGAAGCACCCCTTGCGCTGACAGCGAGAGAGCCTTTTCTGAACAAAATAGAGGTGTGTTTCCTTCCATCACGGCCCAAGGACACACCACAAACCTTCTTTCATTCCGTCACCCCACTGCCCCGCCCAGCACGCCCACTTCTCAGGGCTCTCCTGGCCACGTCCTCCCAGGCCAGGGCTCAAGCCTGCACTTCCTTCCAGAAGCTTTGCTGACTGCCTGCCTCCCTGCTTGCAGCACGGACTCATCCCAAGAGCAGGTTTCTGGCAAAAAAGAATGGCCGGGTCCCCAGGAAAGGCCCTCACCCTTAGCCAATCTCCTCACCAAACTGGACTCTGGAGAAAGTACCGGAGACAACCAACATGCCACGCACAGAAACGCGCCTCAGAAACCTGCCGAGACCAAGCCAGGCCCATAACTGCTGGCAGGTGCCAATCTGAGAGCCGCGAGGGCAGGCGAGTGGATGCAGGGCTGGAGTCTGGGTCTGCCCTGGGGCCCATCTCATCCTGCTCAGGGCGCCCGCTTGCAAGCAAGCCTCCCATAAATCTCCCAAGACCGTCAAGGCATCGCTGCTTCATTGGCAGAGTATCGCATCCCTTTTGCCAGTCACAGAAGGCGCGTTAGGTGGCAGCGCCACAGACCTTGACGCTGTTTTACCGCAGAAACGGAAGTCAGACCCGTGCTGGGGGGACTAGGCCACTCACCACCCCATGTTTTGGGATAAAGCATTGGAAGGGCCTTTGTCCTGTGAGCCACTGATTCAATAAGGAGAAGGCCGGTTCCCCACAGCCACACTGAGCTCAGGATGGAGCCCCTGTCTCGCGGCCGCAGTTCTGCTCAGTGCCTCCTGGCTCCAGTCCCGGCTCCTCCAGGCCCAGCTCCGAGGAGCAGATGTGCAGACACTTACTGAAGAGGACACACTTCTCAGACAGGTGCTTCCCTCCATCAACAGCAAGGACACGGCCCCTGCTGAGTTCGGCTTGGAGAGGGGACAGACCACACTAGCAGGCCCACAGGCAGGGAGTTCTACCCAGATCTGCTCCGATGTGGCTGCCACACAGCAGACACACGCTCAGGGTCCTGGCCCCAAGAAGCCCACTGGCATCCAGAGGACATGCATGCAGGCCGGCGGCAGGGTGCCAGTCTTTCAGACCCTGCCAGATGACAAAGGCACCCACACCGAGCAGGAGGAACTGAGGACTCCCGAAGTACGTGGTGTGTGCGAGCCGCTCTGAGAACGTACAGACTACTCCCGGCCAGTTACAGAATTATGAAGTGTAAGGGCTGAGAGAAACCCCTTCTAGAGACAACTAAACAGATACCCGAGAGAAACTGGCACCGTGAGGCTGGAGCCCAAGGTGCCTAAGCCAGCGGCCACACAGGGGAGACAAACACAGCCCTTATGCTACAACATGAGGGAGAGTGACTAACACGCCCTTCACAAGGTTTCCAGTTTCCTGCTTTCAGCAAAATTAAAGGAGCCAGGGGCAAGCTGGCTACTCCATAAATACACTCAACCCCGCCTGGCCGGTGTGGCTCAACGATTGAGGGTCAGTTGGCCCAGGCACCAAGAGGTCTCTGATATGATTGACAGTCAGGGCACAAGCCCGTGTTTCGGCTCTATCCCCAGTGGGGGGCGTGTAGGAGGCAGCCGATGGATTATGTATCAGTGATGTTTCTCTCATTGTTTCTATCTCTATTCCTTTCTCTTCCTCTCTCTGTAAAATCAGTAATAAGAACATATAAAAACACACCAGATCCAGATCAACAACGTAAAAGATGAAACAGAGTGACTGATGCGACAGAAGGACGTTTCTCTCAACACAGACAATCTTAGTCCACCTCTTACGTTTAATGGCTTATCAGAATGCATCTAGCTCTGGCTCATTTACGCTAACACCACAGTGATGTATTCCAAAGAGCTGAACACTGAAGAGGTTCAAGAGAACAGGAAACCAAACCACCCCAGTGCACAGACTCACTGCACAAGGAAGGTAGGCTGATCAGAGGGCCATCAGCATCCAAGTGAGTGAGATTAACATTGTGGGGGATGTGACCTTGAAATAGCATATCGAGGTGAAAAAGGAAAAATGAACTTTCCTGATTCAAATGAGAGCTTATTCATCAATGTTTAAATGGGTGACAATGAGGAAAATTATTACAGTGCTTAGAGCCTACCAGGTCCATTGAAAAGAATGGAAGTTATTATTATAAAATGTTAATATTTACAATATATTAAAAATCATGTAGTTTGCAACTTTTTATTCAGGATGGAAAAAATTGATATCAAAATATGCAATAGAAACAAGAAAAATAAAATAAAAATAAGAAGAGAACAAAAATGTGCGATAAGATAAAGCATTTTCGCAGAGACCAGTTTGGCTCAGTGGATAGAGCGTTGGCCTGCAGACTGAAAGGTCCCGGGTTCAATTCCGGCTGGGGGCATGTACCTTGGTTGCGGGCACATCTCTAGTGAGGGGTGTGCTGGAGGCAGCTGATCGATGTCTCTCTCTCATCGATGTTTCTAACTTTCTATCCCTCTCCCTTCCTGTCTGTAAAAATCAATAAAATATATATGTATTAAAAAAAAAAAAAGATAAAGCATTTTCCCAACCAAAACTTTCTTTGCATCTTACTTATGGTTACAAACTTGTTTGAAGACCACAGTCCAGAATCACGGTTGGCACTCTAGCACCCCAGGTTACTACAAGCTCTCTCCATCCTGAGAGACCACCGACCTGACCCTCCGCTGTGGGGGCACCTGGTGATATCTGCAGAGCCCTGGACTGCCAGATGGGCAAGAGCACACAGAACGACTGCCAAGACCTGACAAAGCCGCCCTTCAGCCCCGGGCAGAAAGAAGCCAGAAGGCCAGCCCAGCTAGCGTACGTACAGATGATGAAAGCCATCAGCACAGCCCTACTCCACCCACACAGAATTCCTATGCTTCCACCATGGACATACCAGGCAAAATTCTTATAAAAGCACCACAGTGCCCTGGTGGTGTTGCTCAGTGGTCCAATTCTTGGTCAGGACACATGCCCAGGTTTTGGGCTCAATCCCCAGTGGGAGGCGTGCAGGAGGCAGCTGGTCGATGATTCTCTCATCAATGTTTCTCTCCCTCCCTCTCTGGTCCTCTCTGAAATCAATAAAAACATTAAAGAAAAAAAGCCCTACAATAACATGCCACAAGTCACCCAAAGGGTGGGTGACGGCACTTCCACCATAAATACTTTGAAGTAGGAGTGGGGACGCCCAGGAGAGCAAGAGGAGGTGTGGCCCCTTCCTGCAGGCTGTGGTGGAGGAGCCGCAATCACCCTGAGAGGACAAAGGTCCTCCAGGAAGCACGAGGTCACAGAGTCTTGACACTTTTCCTGCAGTTTCCTAGGGAACAGCATGTGAAAACAAATATTTTAAACCAAACAAAAACGATCCTATAGGAAGGTCATGTCTAATAGCCAGTGTCAAAGCAATCACCATTCAGAATTCTCCAAGCTTGTGCAGTTCACTCAGAGCCGATGCAGAATCCAACTGCTGCTTCCAGAGGTCCGAGCCCCATGCTGCTAGGATTCTGCACACTGTTCAGCTAATTGTGCGAAATAGTCTGTTTATGGTACTTTCCCGGCTGTAAGTACTTGGGCTCTGCGTGAGCAGTCATGTAACTCCTCCTGCGCGTGCACAGAATGCTGCCTAGGACATTTTAGTAATGCCAGACACTGTTAATACCTTTATTCCGTCTTTGAGAAAATGCTATCTTTTCCTTTGTACGCTTTGCCACTATTTGTTCATTTGTAAATATTTTACTTTGAAAAATAAAGTTCTGATTTGCTGTTTTATGAAGGATTGAAAGAAAATATATATTAAAATTACTTTTTAATCCTCACCTGAGATTATGTTTTTATTGATTTTAGAGAGAGAAGAAAAGGGAGGGAGAGAGAGAGACAGATAGACAGACACCGTAGGCGTCCCAACCAGGGATCGAACTGGCAACCTAGATCATGCTCTGACCAGGCGGAATCAAACCCACACAATCTTTTGGTGTACAGGATGACACTCCAACCCAGCTGCCGAGGGCAGGGCTACATGTATTAAAATTAAATGATCAATCTAGCCACTACAAAGATACTTGAAAATGTTGCCACTGTTAAGCAACTTTGTTGCCAAACACTATGTTGCGCCTATAAAACTCGCAAACAGAAACTTGTAAAAACTTGCAAAACGTTCCAAATGAGGGTTTCAGTGGCTTTTGAATACATTATGTAAAAAACTATAAATGAAGCATCTTAATTTACAAAAACAATTGATGGACAACAGGGAAGATGAACATTTTCTGGCTCATTTTTGACAAAAGCAACTGCCATCCTTGGGGATGGCACCATTGTGGTATGTAACCCTGCAAATGATGAGCTTCTTGTACTTGGATCTGTTCAGAGGATACTTTTCCAAACATGATGGTCATTAAATCAAGATTCAAAAGACTAACATAGAACCAAACCTTCAGCCTTGCATTATCCCCAAAACGATTATCACCAATATCATCCAAGGTCCCTAAACCCTGTGTATAAAACAAGACTTTTAAAAATAAAACGTTCTTACCAAAAATAAGAAAATAAGTAAAATGTGTTTAGTCACAAATGAAAACTAATTTTGTAAGAATCAAAGGGTTGCCCTGGCTGGTGTGGCTCACTTGGTTAGGAGCTTGCCTGTTCAATTCCTGGTCAAAGGCATGTGCCCAGGTTGCAGGCTCAATCCCCAGGAGGGGCAGGCAGGAGGCAGCCAATCGATGCTGCACTCTCACATAGATGTTTCTCTCCCTCTCCCTTTCTCTGTCTAAAAAAAAAAAAAAAATTAATAAACTATTAGCAAGAAAACTGAGGCCCACCTTGGCTGGGTAGCTCATCGTCCAGATTCGCTAAGGTCATGGGCACATACAAAAAGCGACTAATGCATGCATAAATAAATGGAACAACAAACTGATATCTCTCTCTCTCTCCTCCTCTCTCAAAATCAATAACTAAAAAAAATTTTAATTAAGATTCATCATGAACAACATAAACTGATGAAAAAAATAGAACCAGAGTTAGCGGGAGCCAGGATGGCGGCTGAGTGTAAGACTAAGCTGTCTAAGAATTTGCTGTGCATGACGTCCATGCAAAGGGGACATGACTCAGAAACCAAGGAACAACTAGAAGAGGAAGAAAAGAAAATCATTAGTGATGAGCACAGGTATTTGGATTTACCAGAGCTTAATGAGAAAGAGTTTCATAATAGCAGAGCGGAGTTTCTCGATATGTTCACATCTTCTCTATGGAAGAATGCCACTCAGAGGACTTAATCTTGAGGCTGAGAAGTTAATGCTTCAGATAAAGCAGAAGTTGAAGATGCAACAGTGGAGCTTGATGTGTCAGATGAAGAAACGGCTAGGAGATAGGAGACCTTGGTGAGAACAATGGGAAAAAAGTTTGCCAAGAAAAGAGACCATGCCAATTATGAAGATGAAAAATAGAGACATAAAAACAATTAAAGCAAAGAAGATGTTCTTAAAGCCCCAAAATTAAAATGTATGCCTTAAGATATGGCTCAGATGCCGAAACCGATTTGGCTCAGTGGATAAGGTGTTGCCTGCAGACTGAAGGGTCCCAGGTTCGATGGTCAAGGGCATGCGTATCTTGGTTGCAGGCACATCTCCATTGGGGGGCGTGCAGGAGGCGGCTGATTGATGTCTCTCTCATCGATGTTTCTGACTCTCTATCCCTTCTCCCTTCCTCTCTGTAAAAAATCAATAAAATTAAAAAAAAATTTTTTTAAAGATATGGCTCAGAGATGTCTTGTGAGAATTAACATATTTTGGAACTCATTCCAATGGTTTCTCTGTAGTTATTAATATTGTAATGTTTACTTGTAAAGAAATGTAGTTTTGGACACATGCTGTTATTGAAACAGATGTATGATGGATGTTATACATCCTATGGCAGTGGTCAGCAAGCTCATTTGTCAACAGAGCAGCAAACTGCGGCTCGCAAGCTATACTGTCCTATGGTATTCATCAAGAGTGGATTTTTAGCCCTTGATCTTCAAATGTACAAAGGCAATGTTTGCTTCCTAAAAATTATTTTACTCTAGATTTTTAAAAATATACATTTTTCAATTGCTGACCTTAAATTGACACATAACTTAATAATAGTGTTTACGCCTAGCTGGTTTGGTGGATAGAGCATCGGCTTGTGACTAAAAGGTCCCCAGGTTCAATTCCAGCCAAAAGCACATGCCTGGGTTGTGGGCTCGGTCCCCAATAGGGGGTGTGCAGGAGGCAACCAATCAATGATTCTCTCTCATCATTGATGTTTCTATCTCTCTCTCTCCCTCTCCCATCTTCTCTAAAATCAATAAAATATTTTTTTAAGAAATAATTGTTTAAATTGTCCTTATGTTTGCATTTTACTTTAAATTATTAACAATGTTAAGTCATCTCATACATTTTGGAATCAAATGTGAGAATTTATTCTTTGTAAATTCATCAAGAACATCTTTCTCTGGCCTAAAATATTTACATGCAACCAAGTCAGTTTGTGGAATTAAGCAGTTTTGTTTAAAGCTTTTAATTAATAATTTAAAAAATAATGTTCTGTAATAAACATGTTTTCATAAAAAAAATAAATAAATAAAACCAGAGACATTGAACCATCAAACAGACTGGTCAACCTACGAGGGAAGGCCAGGGGTGAGGGGTAAGAGACCCACCAGAGCATGTGTATGTGTGCATTTGAGCACAACCAATGGAGTGGGGGGGTGATGGCATGTGCTGGGGGGTAGGAGTAGCCAGAGAGGTCAAAGGGGGGGTGGGGCAGGGAAGGGCGGAGACTCATGTAATACTTTATTTATTTTTTTAAATTAATTTTTATTAATTTTTTATACATATCTCCCCATTGCCCCCCCTCCCTCCCAGGCGTACCCCGACCCCCCAGTGTCTGTGATCATTGGTTATGTTTATAAGCATGCATACAAGTCCTTTGATTGATCACTTATTTACCTCACCTAACTTTAATCTTTCTGCTATAATTTCACAGTCTGTTTGATGCTTTATGATTTTTGTCCTCCTGAGAATAATCAATAAGTCTACTCCCTTTCTGTGCTCCTGATTCTATTATATTCACCAGTTTATTCTGTTGATCAGATTTTTAATTTACTTAATTTTTAGATTCACTTGTTGACAGATGTGTATTTGTTGTTCATAATTTTTTGTCTTTTACCTTTTACTTCTTCCTCTTCTAAAAGAGTACCTTTCAGCATTTCATATAATACTGGTTTGGAGTTGATGAACTCCTTTAGCTTTTTCTTCTCTGTGAAGCTCTTTATCTGCCCTTCAATTCTGAATGATAGCTTTGCTGGATAGATTATTCTTGGTTGTAGGTTCTTGTTGTTCATCACGTTGAATATTTCTTGCCACTCCCGTCTGGCCTGCATCGTTTCTGTTGAGAAATCAGCTGACAGTCGTATGGGTGCTCCCTTGTAGGTAATAAACTGTTTTTCTCTTGCTGCTTTTAATATTCTCTCTTTCTCTTTTGCTCTTGGCATTTTAATTATGATGTGTCTTGGTGTAGTCCTCTTTGGGTTCCTTTTCTTTGGGGTTCTGTGTGCTTCCTGGACTTGTAAGTCTATTTCTTTTACCAGATGTGGGAAGTTTTCAGTCATTATTTCTTTAAACAGGTTTTCAGTATCTTGCACTCTCTCTTCTTCTGGCACCCCCACAATTCTGATGTTGGTACGCTTGAAGCTGTCCCAGAGGCTCCTTACATTATCTTCACATTTTTGGATTCTTTTCTCTTCTTGCTTTTCCAGTTGAATGTTTTCTGCTTCTTTATATTTCAAATTTTTGACTTGATCCTTGCCTTTCTCTAGTCTGCTGTTAGTACTCTGCATAATAGTTTTTATTTCAGTCAGTGTATCACTAAATTTATCCATCTTTTCTAGCATATTCTTGAAAAACCTTATAAGCGTGGTTTTGAACTCTATATCCAGTCGTTTTTTTTCCTCCATTTCTTTTGCTTGTAATCCCTTCCCTTGTCTCGGCATTTTCACTGTGCCAAACTTCTGTGCTGGATTCAGCCGAAGAAGCCTCTGCTGAGCTTGGGAGGGGTGGAGTCTCAGGGCTTCAGGGACCGCCTTGCCTTCCAGTCGGCCCCGCCCTCCACGGCCCCTGAGTCTCACGTGACTGGGTAATGGCTGGAGCGGTCCTTGTGCGCTCGCACACCCGCAGCGCCTCTAACCGCTGCCTTTCCGGCTCCCCTGCGAACAAGGACCACACGAGTCTAGGTCCCCAGGGTTTCGCCCAAAACAGGGGCCCAGTGGACTCAGAAGTGGCGCAGTTGGGAGGGTCTGTCTCCCGCCCACTCGCGAAAGCCAGCGGCACAATCAGCAATCCGTCCTCCGCGTGGTGCCGTGTGTGACCGGACCTCCGATCCTTTGCAACTCCCCTAAATTTCCGTGCACTTCTCCCTTTTCACAGTCCAAACTCCCCCCGTATGAGTTTTGGCTGGATCTGGGGTTTAGTGTCGTAAGATAAGGGGTTCAATGCCGTTGGGAGTCTCCGTTTCCCTCCCGACAGAGAAAGCCAGCCAGGTACTCCGGCACCCGCTCTCTCAGCACGCACGTCTCCGTACCTCAGCTTTTTGCAGCTCCTCTGGGTTCCTGTGAGCCCCTCTCTTTCCCTCTAGTTGTAGAACTTCCACTCAGCCAGCATTCCTGTGGTTCTGGATGATGTCCGTTCTGTCTTTTAGTTGTAGTTTTGAAATTGTTGTGCGAGGCAGCAGTGTAGGTGTTTACCTATGCCGCCATCTTGGATTTCTCTCATGTAATACTTTAAACAATAAAGAATTTAAATTTTAAAAAAATTAAGACTCATCTCTAAAAGGCCTTGGTGATCATGACCAGTCCCAACAGCACCACCTCAGAGCTCCCCGGCAAAAAGGCCATCAGCAGTGAAATCCCCAACACAACCTGTCTCCATCCCAGGATCTCATAAAAGCTCCAATGCACAAGGTGCCGACATTGGGCGGAAGGCCAAAGCAAACACAAAGCCCTGAGTGGAGCCAGATGAGCACAGCGCGGGTCGGAAACCACAGGGAGACCCGCTGCGGGAGGGAGCGCCCGCACAGCAAAAAAGGCCACAGGCTCCGTGAGCCCTGCAGGGGGTGTGGCTGGCACAGAGCCCGGGGACCCAGGGAGAGTGGCAGGGCCACAGCAAACCAGGGCTTGATGGCCCGGGCAATGGTGGGCACAGTGCCAGCTGAGGAAACAGAAGGCCCAGCCCACTCCTGGTCCTGGGAGCCCCTGATAGGAGGGTGTGAGCTGAGTGGTCTGCCCAGATGGGTGGCAGCTGAGTTCCAGGAACAGGGCTGTGGGAGCAGCGGCCGCACATCTGGAGCAGGATGTCCCAGAGCAGATGCCTCCCAAACAGATCCCCGAATGCAGATGCTGAGTCCTGGGGAAGGTAAGCTGACAGCCCACAGCTCAGAGGGGACAGAGGGACTGCACTTGTCCCCCTTTGATTTGTATTACTCACCGCCAGACCAACCTCCCTGAAAATACCTCTGAGGACGAGTTGCTGCTTGTGGAGAAAGCTCAGTGAAGGAAAAATCGTGATTCTACTCCAAGTTCTATCACTTAGTAGCTAAGCCACCTCAAGTCAAACATTCTCAGAGCCTTATCTTTCAATGTCATCCATCAACAGCCAGAACACTGGGCCAACTTCAAAAGGAAGAGAGACCAATGCCTTCGTAACACACCAGCTCGATGGTAAATGTGGCTCAAACACAGGCTGAGCCCACCTCTCTTCTTTCCTTCTATCCCGGCTTCCCCTGGACACACAGAACACAGCACCCCTTTAGCAAGGACCTGCTCAGTGCATGCCACAGGCGCTCAGGCTCCAAGTAGCAGTGTCCATGGGCTGGGGTTAGGGAGCTTTTTTTTTTTTTTTAATCTTCACCAGGATATCAATCTTCCATTGATTTCCAGAGAGTGGAAGAGAGGGGCGGGGAAACATCAAACAACAGAGACACATTGATGGGTTGCCTCCTGCATGTGCCCCTACTGGGGCTGGGAAATCGAGGTCCATGACTGGGAATCGAACTCAAGACCTTTGAGTCTGTGGGCCCAACACTAACCACTGAGAGAAACCAGCCAGGGCTCAGGGGCTTTCACTTTTGAACCAATGCAATGTGAATGACTGTTAAATGAGGTTCCATCTGTGGCTTGAAATCCTAATTCAAATAATCTTATGAGTTAAAAAAAAAAAAGGTTAACTATAAACTATGGTCTGCCTAACTCAGTTCCAACAAATACTCTAAGGGGTCATGAGGCATAAACAGGACACTCAGAACTTTTAAACCAATATATATATTATTGGATTCAGAGAGAAGGGGGGAAGAAAAGAGAGAGAGAAACATCAATAATGGGAATTGTTGAATGGCTGCCACCTGGCATAGACCTTTGACTGGAATCGAACCTGGGACCCTTCAGTCCACAGGCTGATGCTCCATCCACTGAACCAAACTAGCTAGGCCGCGACACTCAGAACTTTCGGCCACAGCTTAGCAAGTCCCTTTAGTAAAGGGCAAAATGAGGAAAACCTATGGAAGCATTAGACCAAAAAATGGTTCTGTTAAGGAAATAGATAACAAAGTTCCGCAGAGGAAGTGTTCACAGAACTGAGGCCTGAAAGGTTTCGGAGCCCTTTCAAAGAGGGGTCCATGAGCCAGAGTTGGAAGCAGCTCCCACATGCCTGTGTGCCGCTGGGCGCGGGAGGCAGAGAGTGGGAAAACAAAGTCTGGGACCACATTTGGGGGGCAGGGGGATATGCTCTGTAGTTCAGGCCAAGGGGAGTCATAAAGGGTTCGAGGAAGCCTGGTGACAGCCAGACCTGAGCCCAGGAAGACCCTCGGTGGACCATGCTGGCCAGACCATGAAGTCACCAGGGCAACGGCAGCAAAAATGAACAGGAGAGCCTTAGCAGGTTTGGCTCCATGGATAGAGCATCGGCCTATGGGCTGAAGGGTCCCGAGTTTGATTCTGGTCAAGGGCACATGCCCAGGTTGCAGATTGAATCCCCAGTAGGGGGTGTGCAAGAGGCAGCCGATCAATGATTCTCCCTCACATTGATGTTTCTATCTCTGAAATCAATATATATATATATATATATATATATATATATATATATATATATAAAATGAACAAGAGAGGAGATATAGGCAAAGAAATCTGATTTAAATGATTTTTTATTTATTGTTTTCTCTTCCAATGGTTACCTTCTTGCTCTCTCTGCAGACTTCTCCCTCAGGGAGAGGTACAAGAATCTGATTTTTTACATGGATCAGAATGACTTTTTCAACCCTCAATTTTAACATGCGATTCCCACAGTGATGAGCCAAGTCAGCCTAGCAAAGCTTCCTCGAAAGTTCTACTTCTTCATTTACAAAGCAAACTAGGAAGTGTGATCTGTGGAGTGGCACTCAATATTTTTGCCTTCTGCAAACCAAAATAATGTAGTCTGAGATAAAATACTGGTGCCCAGGGCAGCCAGAATATCAAGACACATTAAGAGCCCTAGAGAGATGGCTAGAGAGTTGGTTTTCTTATGCGGGGAGGAGGGAAAACAGTTGCATTTCCACTTCCAGTCCAGCCAACCTCAGAAACCAGCCTTCAGCCTCTACAAAAGCCAGAGGCAATGCTTCTTAAACAAGATGGGGCAGCAAGGGCCAGCAGCACCCGGGCACCCTGGCTGGGCACCCAAACACAGACCTGAGCACAGTTTCCATCTCCAAGTGATCAACTAAGTGCTGGGCTCCAGAAGCTCTGAGCTTCCTTCCCCTCTCAAGGTGACATTTATAAAATATATTTTTATTGATTTTAGAGAGGAAGGGAGAGAGACAAACATCAATGATGAGAGAGAATCACTGGCTGCCTTCTGTACACCCACTACTAGGGATCGAGTCTGCATGTGCCCTGGCTGGGAATCATACTGTGACCTCCTGGTTCATAGATCAATGCTCAATCCCTGAGCCATACCAGTTGGGCTCAAGGTGACATTTTTAAACATTGATTTTAGAGAAAGGAAGGGAGAGGGAAAAACACACATTTCGATTTTTGTTCCACTTATTTATGCATTCATTGGTCGATTCTTGTATGTGCCCTAACCAGGGATCAAACCCACAACCTTGGCCTATCGGGCACCAGGATCTAACCAACTGATCGATCTACCAGCCAGGGATCAAGTTGTCATTTCTTTTTTTAATATTCTTATTGATTTCAGAGAGGAAGGAAGAGGGAGAGAGAAATACAAACATCAATGATGAGAATCATTTATCAGCTGCCTCCTGCATGCCCCCTACTGAGCCTGCAACCAGGGCACGTGTCCTTGACTGAATTCAAATCCAGGACCCTTCAGTCCACTCTGCCAAACCCGCTAGGGCTCAAGTTGTCATTTCTGATGATGCTCTAGGCCCTCTGTCTTCTTCCAAATTCCTTGAACAGGCTCATCTGTAACAAAATACCCAGGGGGTGAAGTATCAATTTTGCTTCCAGACCCGGAGCACTATAATGCTCAGGCCCAGACTTCTAAAAATGGTCCAGTTTGTTGATGTTGACCAAGATTGGTAAAGAAGAGAAAACTGGACCTTAGCCGATTTGGCTCAATGGATAGAGCATTAGTCTACAGGCAGACTGGTCCTGAATTCAATTCCGGTAATGGGCAAATACCTTGGTTGCAGGCTGTGCAACCAGCCAGTTGATGTGTGTTTCTCTCCCTATCTATGTTTCTCTCTCTGTGTCTTTCCCTCTCTCTTCCACTCTCTAAAAATCAATGGAAAAGTATCTTCGGGTGAGGATTTTTAAAAAAAGAGGAAATTGGAATTCATTGAAGGAAAGGCAGGAAGGACTGTAATCAGAGTATATCTACAACATGGGGGCTACAATATGGAGTCTGAGAAGTCCAGTGTTCCTTTAGGTTTTAAAAAAATTATTAAACAATGACAAAGTACTTATCAATGCTAATAAATGTAAACAGGCTTTGAAAACAGACCCTTTTTGGGAGTTTCTACAATTGTCCTCCTTGGTTGGAATTAGGGACCGCCCCCAATGGCTCTCAGCTCCCTCCCACTTGACAGTGTGAACGGTGACGGCTGAGAAACTCAGGAGAATGGAGTCATTTCACGTTCTAGGACCTGTTTCCACCTCTATAGTGACTGAATTATTTAGAGGATTGCCAAGGTCATTTTGCTTCTAAAAGCTGCACCCCCCTGCCAGCTTCAGTGTCCTCCCCCACGAGGACTGGCCCTCAGGTTAGCCTGGAGCCCAATTATAGGGCAGGCACCATGCTGGGCACGCTGGGAACACGCCCAAGAAGAACCGGGGGGAAAAAGATCCCAGGAAGAGGAATGAGCTACGGAAAAACAATTCTAAGAAACAGGTCAAGCTTCCTGAAAGAGCGGGAATCCTGGTCTGGCTCTGAATGACTAGTAAGAGTACTATACTAGTAAAGAAGAGGGAAAATGTTTCTCAGGAAATGCACTCAGCCAGGGCAAATGCAGCATCAACTTCAGGGACTCCAAGCGGGCAGATGCCTCGCCCTGGGAGCTGGGGACAGACAACTTCACCGGGAAGGAAGTCCCCAGGCCAGAGGCCGCGTCTGGCCCCGAGCGCCAACGCAGCCCCGACCCGGAGGGGAAACGTGGAACCAAAATGGAGGGGCCGCGGCGAGCGGCTCCCGGACGAAAGGCGCGTGGTGGCTTCTCATGGCGCCGGCCGCTCCCAGCTCGCCCCGCCGAGGGCACCTCTGGCCGACGCCCGGGCGAGCCTTGCTCTGTACCAAGTTGGACGGAGGTGGTGGAACGGGTGGGGAGCAGTAGCCGCCTCGCAGGCAGTCGGGGGCGTAGGAAAGAAACATCTGGGAGGACGCCCCCTCGCCACCTGCAGAAGCAGCCCGGGGCCAGGGGAAAGCATTTCCCTGGTCCTCCTCGCGGGTGTCACAAAGAAAGCGGGCTCCCGTGGACACGGCACCCGCGGGGGGCCCCTCTCCGAGGGTCCCAGCGCGCTCGCCGCAGGCATCCGAGAGCGTGGCGCCAATGAACTTTCCCGTGGAAGCCGGCCACGTTTCCTCTGCACCCATCCAGGGAAGCCCGTCTATTCCCATCTCACTGAAGCCACCGCATCTCTGTGGCTCCCGGGATTTTACCCGGAGAGCCCTGCAATCCCGGCCCGAGCGGGGCTCCCTTCCCGGGACGCGCCCCGTGCGCTCGCAGCCTCGGGTCGGGTCCCGATCGCTCCGCCTTCGGCACCGGGCTGAGCGGCTAGGCGCACGTCCACGCGGGGCCAGGAAAGGGATGCACTGGGGGCTTGTTGGGGACCCTACTCCGAGCCCTCTCCCCAATAGCGAGCGGACTTGCAAAACAATAAGCATCCGCCGCCGCCGCCGCCCCTCCCCCACAGGACCTGGGCCACGAGTGAGCCGCCCCGGGAAAAAGAACCTGCGGGGGTGGCCGGCACCCCGAATCTTCGACCACCCGGTACCTGCCCGCCACCCCGCCGCACCCGAGTCCGCGCTGGAGACGGCGCTGGAGCGCCGCCAGCAGCGAGGCGCGCGGGCCACGCGGTGGCTGCAGCAGCTGACACGGCCCGCGGCCGCTGCCCACGGGCGCCACGCCGGCCCCGGGAGACAGAAGCGCGCACCCACCTACCTTGCCGCTGGCCGTGCCCCCGCTGACGCCGATCAGGAAGGGCTCGCCGCCGTTGGGCTGCTGGTTCTGTAGGGTCTGCTCGCTGTCCCCGGCCATGACTCGCGCCGCCCCTCCTCCGCGGCCTGTGCGCGCGGACGCACGCGCCCTCGCTCGCCGCCCGCCTGCCGCGCCCAGCTCCCTCCGCCCCGCCGCCGTCGCCGCCCCGGAGGCCGCCGCCGCCAGCCGCTCGGATCCGGTGTGGGCTGCGGTCCCGGAGGAGCGAGCGCCTGCCTGTGCGCACGCGGCGGCCCTTACATCCCGGGCGGCGGGCAGCGTGATGCTGCCGCTCCAATCCGGCGGGCGGCGCGCTGCGATTCGCCCAGGCGGCGGCGGCGGGCGTCTGGCCCAGCCCCCGCCCTCGGCCGGCCGCCGCCCGCGGGCGCGGGAGGGTGCGAGCCGACCGCCTTCCCGTCCCGGCGGTTAACCCTTCCCCCGCGACCTTGGCCTTTAATTAGAGATGCCGCCACCTCTTTCCAAAAGGATAAAAGGCTGAAAGGGCGGGTCAGATCCAGAGGGAGTGCCCTACGTTTAGGAGCAAAATGAGGACAAGCTTGGAAAATTAAGATGAAACAAAGAGTTAATGTCATTTTCTCCAGGCTAAAAACGCGCTTTCCAAATATTAGAATTTTTCCCCCTCCCGTTGGCCAAAGTAATGTCAGCCCCTGGTGTGAAACATTTTCTCTTAGAAACCCCCAAACACCATCCTCCTCCACCAGCGACTCCATGGAGAAGGGTAATTTGAGGGGCACCATCCCTCCTAACAGCAGCGCCCTTTCAAACCAGAGTTTGAAATCCGAAGTTCCTGCGGAGTCAGGGTTAGTGCGAACATGCCCTGTTGACGATTAATAGCTTTAGCTGAACTGTTTTTCCAGAGACGGGCATCTGGGCGAGAAAGGCAGTACCCGCCTTGGACTCGGCCGTTGCCTGCACCTCCGGAGCCAGGTTCTGCATTTAGGAGCAGTCAGTCTCCAGCCTCAGTGATCTGTTAAATGGGAACAATAATGGCAGGCACATCCTAGGACTGCTGTGAACTGTAAACGAGTTATTATATTTGAAGTTCTGACAATAGTGCCTGGCACAATCTCCAGCGGTTGCCAACCGGTGGTCCACAGACCACTGGTGGTCCGTGAGGTCTGAAAGGTTGGCAACCGGTGACTCGAATCTATACCATATTGTAAGTGTGTAAAGAGAAAAGGCTGAAACTTGTTAACATAAAAACATCCAAACATGTAAAGAATTTTTGTGAGTGTATTTGAGCCAAACTATGGACAACTGCCAGGAAGCAGAACCTCAGTGGATTGAGATAATGCTCCAGAAAATGGTGGGTTTTTTTTCGTCCATTTTATAGATTAGAAAGGCAGGAAAAAGCAAAGTGGCGGAAACCCCTGGGATTGGATAAAAGATCAAATGAGCCAAAACCATTGGCCTGTGGACTGAAAGGTCCTGGGTTTGATTCCTGTCAAGGGCATGTATCTTGGATGTGGGTACATCCCCAGTGGGGGGCATGCAGGAGGCAGCTGATCAATGTTTCTAACTTTCTATCCCTCTCCCTTCCACTCTGTAAAAAATCAATAAAATATATTTAGAAAAAAAAAGGTAAAATGACAGATACATACTTAGGTGGGTGCAGGATAGTTAACAGTCAACAATCTATATATATAAAAGCCAAGCAACCAGAGCAACCAATCGTTATGACAGAAACTGTGGCCCCTCCCCTTCAATAGCTCAGTCCAATCAGGCCCTATTGAGGTAGGCCAGTGGGATCCAACCCCTGCACGAGTTTGTGCACTGGGCCTCTAGTTAACATGACAACAATAACAATGAAGGAATTTGTGGTCTCTGTCCTGGTGTCTAGGCACATTAGATTGTGCCCCAGGGGGTCCAGAAAATCCAGACATTTCAAGGTTATGTTATCACAGGTGCAAAAAGACAGATTAGGCTCAGTTATGGTAAAGGTTGACATTGTCGGTGAAGATACCTGCCTAGGATGTAACTACCCACCATAACTACTTTAGTTAAAGTTTAATTTCAGACCATCCTTTGTGGTGACTTTAGGTCTCTGCGTTTACAAAACTGCCATGCAGGTCTCCCCTGAACTGCTCAGGTCAGCATGTGGCTTCCCCCCCCCCACCTCCCCAAACTGGAAAGGGAACTTTCGTTGGGGCTGCAGGGACAGCCTAGACAAGTAATTCCCAGCCTCTGCCCCAGTGATTCTGGGATCGAATCAATGAGCTGATAGGGTCCTACAATCTAAAAGAGGATTTAAGTCAATAGCATCCTCTTTTAAAACAGTACATTTCCTTAAATTCAGGCACATGTTGGGGGAAAAAATACTAAAGAAAATCAAGAGTATTAGAAATCATAAATGTTCTTTCCATATTTGAAGTTAGCTAGAAGGAGTGTCTTCCCAAATGGCTGTGGGGTGAGTGTGTTTGTGCTCATTTGTGAGTCAGCTTCTTCTCCCCAGTCTTTCCTCCACTAGAGATCTGACAGTCTTCAAGGATTTTTGCAGAGGTGTTTAAAGCCCAGGATCGGGCCTGTGGGAATTCTGAACTTGATTGAACATAAGCTAAGGTGATGTTAAGTAGCTGAGAGGAAGAAGAGCTAGATAAAATAATGCCATGTCCTCCATGAACTTGGCCCAAATTCCCACCTTCTTTATCATTCCTACCACTTTTCCCACAATATTTTATCTCATAAATTTACAAACAGAATTGGAAGAGTTTACAGTAAGTACCACCTAGATTCTCTGGTTCAGGTTGTACTGTGCCTGCTTTTCCACACTAGTCATCTACCCCTCCCTCTAGCCATCACATTTTGTTACAGCACTTGTTTTAACCTTTTGCTTTTGTTAGTTTTATGTGGCTTAAACAGGCTGATACACTTCTTACTTTTTGTTTGTATTTCATTACTATATCCCCAGCACCTTCTGGCACAAAGTAAGACCTTAATAAATATTTCTTGAATGAATGAAGAGACACCATGTATCATTTGTAGATCCCCAAGGGCCACTGAGCACAATGAGGGGCAAGCAGGAAACATCAGATTCATGTCACATAAATGAAGGAAGGAAGGAAGGAAGGAACAAATGTGGAAGAGATAAGAAAGTACCACTTCTAGTCCACTTCACCTCTTTGTAAGAAAAGGTGTTCTCTAGATCAATGGCCGCTAACTGGTGATCCGGGAGGTCCGAAAGCTTGGCAACCACTGCCCTAGTTCATATTGATGCACTGCTACTGTTTTCTGGCATTCTAATTAACTGTCTACGAACCAGTTGAACTAACTTATTACAGGTCTCTGCACCATTTAATAGTATCTATCCTTTATGCATGAGTTAAAATACATAGAACAGAAGCTGTCTATATAAAGGGAAGTCCTCATAAATCTACATTTCAAGCTGTTCTCTGCACTGTTTTTCCTGTACTGCATGTTGGCCGTTTCCTGTCCCGAGGGCTGGCTTTCCCACACAGAAGCTACCCACGTCCATTTAAATTACTAAGCGCATCCCAGCACTAGTGACCTCAACAAGGACTTTCCCATCTTTGCTCTCTATAAAGCAAGGCAGGCAGCCTGCTGTTCCCTGTGCTGTGTCATCCTCTCTGGGGAGCCTGGCCGCTGAATCCCAGAGCTCAAGATGTTCAAGTCACGTTTGAGCCTACCGTAGCAATTACAATGCGGATTCTGAATTAAGTAATTTTGTTTCTGTCCTCCCCCTCCCACTAAGCGGGGAGGGCAGGAAGGGAAGGTTTTCAACAAAATCCAGAGTTCAAACAGATTCAAGGAAACACATTTTTCTTGATATCTGTGATCATCTATTATATAGGTACAGATTTCAGCCTGATTAAGTTCTGGCCTTGTTCACACAGAAATGAAGTCAGCATGAGTGTGCAGCTGCGGCTGTAGCCAAGATAGAGAGACAAAGCTGTTGACAGTCCCCACCTGCCCACTTCTCTCCCATGTAGCTAGAGTTCCCAGCTAGACAAGGAACATTACATGTCGCCTGAAAGTTCTCCCCAAAGATGCTTCACACTGTGACTAATTCTTTAATTTCTTATCACATTTCCCAGCAGAAAATACGTTCTTACACCTCAGAGTGTCTCTGAAGCATTTCAGTTTTCTGTATTGCCTTTCTAACTACTTTCTGCCTTAAAAAAAATGTATTCCCTTTCAATTACAGTTGACATTCAGCATGTTTGTATTAGTCGGATGAACAGCATCATGTTTAGACAGTCACAAACTTCACAAAACAACTGCTTTGTTCCTTTTGTCAATGAGCCTGCTCTGACAAATCCTAAGTGCTGCTCTGAAAGAATGACCAGGTGACATAATGCACTTCACACCTGGCTCTGGGGTCTTAATCACTCTCAGATATGGTCAGGCATCTGGTGCGTCTCTGGCATTGGCACCAGCAACATGGGAAATGCCAATCCTGGAGCCCCACCCAAGAACCAGTGAATGGGAACTCCATGGGACAAGGGGGTGGTGGGAGACAAGGCTTCCAGGTGACTCCAGAGCCCTGGAAGTTTGAGAACTACTGACCTAGTGGAGAGAAGATAAGTTCTACACAGAAAAGGTGTACATTTTTGCACTGAGACTAAACTTTATAACCTTTGGGAAGTTTCTCTCTTTTTTTCTTTGGCTAGTTTATTAATTTATATATGCCTCAGTTTCTTCAACTGCTACATGATACCTAGCATGTAGGGTGGTCATGAAAATATGCAAACACATGGTCAGAGTAGCTGTTAAATAAACATCATGTCCCTCCCTCTTCTATTTCTACCGTATCTCTGATTTATATAGAAGCCCCACCGCATAGGGGTTAGGAGCCCAAGGTAAGGATCCCTAACCCGCCCAAGGGCACAATAAAGTAAAAATTAAAAGACAGTGTCCAGCCCTAGCCAATGGATAGGGTTTGGCTCAATGGATAGAGCATCAGCCTGTGGAATGAAAGGTCCCAGGGTCCGATTCTGGTCAAAGGCACATGCCCAGGTTTCAGGCTCGATTCCCAGCCAATCAATGATTCTCATCATTGATGTTTCTCTCTCTCTCCCTCTCCCTTCCTCTTTGAAATCAATAAAAATGTATTTTTTTAAATATATTTTATTGATTTTTTATAGAGAGGAAGGGAGAGAGATAGAAAGTCAGAAACATCGATGAGAGAGAGACATCGACCAGCCACCTCCTGCACGCCCCACAGTGGAGATGTGCCCGCAAGCAAGGTACATGCCCCCAACCGGAATCGAACCTGGGACCTTTCAGTCCGCAAGCCGATGCTCTATTCACTGAGTCAAACCGGTCTCGGCAAAAAATGTATTTTTAAAAAATAGGTCTTGCCGTGATCCGTTTGGCTCAGTGGATAGAGCGTCAGCCTGCGGACTGAGAGGTCCCAGGTTCGATTCTGGTTGGGGGCATGTGCCTTGGTTGCGGGCACATCTCCACTGTGGGGCGTGCAGGAGGCAGCTGATCGATGTCTTTCTCTCATCGATGTTTCTGACTTTCTATCTCTCTCCCTTCCTCTCTGAGGAAAATCAATAAAATATACTTTTTAAAAAATAGGTCTAAACCAGTGGGCTGGAAAGGGAAAGGAATTTTTAGAGAAATGGAAATGGGCCAAGACAAAGAGAAAATACAGAATTAAAATGACAAGGTCAAAGGAATGCATAACCTACAAAACTTGACTCCAATGCAAGTGGCTCATTTTGTTGAATTCTATTGCTTTCCTGATCTGTGCACCTACACCCTCTCCCCATGAGGCAGCACGTGCAGGCACACAAGAACCTCTGCGTTTCCACTGGCCCACCTTCAGAAGTCCCATGTACCCCAGGAAGCCCTCCCAGACTTGGGAAAAGTTCACACACATGGTAATTCTAGGGAGGTTTTCAGTATTTTTTCATTCCTCCTAACACTGGAACTTTCCAAGATGATTCTGTGAAAATGAGACTGAGCTAAAAAGCAGTTCGTTTTTTTTGCCCAGCCAGCTCCCAGCACCCTGGAAGAGCACATGCCCATTGTGCCAGCTGTCGGTGTTCTAAGCCTTTATCTGCACCTAGTTCCCAGCTTTCATCTCAGACCCATATCTGACCTTTGCTTCTTTTCCTGTCACCAGACTCCCACCCTCGCCATCCCACTTTCTGCAAGGACTTCCTTCATCTTCTCTAATAATCTATAGTAATCGATGTCTGTCCTTCCCATGTCTGACCAGGGATGCACTGGTGTGTGAGTGCTGGGACTGAGGTGAGGCAGGAGGACCCAGGGTGTGATGTGCAGGAGCCTCTGACCCTGGGATGCAATGTGGAGTGGGCCTCAAAAAGGAGCCTTCCTCCACGTGTGTGAGAGCCTCACCCCCAAGCCCGAGTGACCAGCCTTCACGAGCGGAGAATCAGAAGACGTGCAGCTGGCAAGGGAAGAATGATAGTTGGATGGTGTGGATGGAGACTGGGGGCCAAGGATGGCAGATTCAATATTCCCAGGGTGATGCGCTGAGGAACTAATTGGTGTTGGAGGACAAATAAGATTAGCCAAGGGAGTGGGCTAGTCTGTCTAGGGGTCAAATGGCATGTGGGGGAAGTTGTTTGGGTCTGGAAGCAAACTCTCCCCAAGTTGTTGGTAGAGAAAAGGAGTTTGATTCTGTTTTATCATGTAAGTACTGTGTGTTGGAGTCAGAGGCCAAAGGCTGTGAAGGGGGTGGACTTAGGGTTTCAGAACTACTTTTAGTCAGAGATTAAAAACACAAACGAAAGCCACAGATTCCCAGGAAAACATGTGCACATGCACGTAAGTAGAATCCTATCTAATAAACAGGGAATATGCTAATTGAACATCACTCCATCACAAAGATGGCTGCATCGACAGCTTAGGTCAAGTTCCCATAAGGAGGCTTAATGAGCAATCAGCAGGGAACTAAGGCTATGCCCTCCCCCACCCCAGTGGGGCTTGACAGGGGACCTCATGCCATGTCCCCCACCCAGCGGAGCTTGACAGGGGACCTCAGGTGCACCGCCAGTGCTGGGTCGGGCAAACTCAGGCCATGCCCCCCACCCAGCAGGACTTGACAGGGGACTTGAAGCTGCACACCCCCTGCCAGGGGCAGGCCTTGATGGGGGACCTGAGGCTGTGATCCCTCGTGGTGCTGGGCTGGGGAACCTGAGGCTCGCCCCCTTACCTCCCCTGGCCTGGCAGGGCTTGATGGGGGACCTCAGGCCATGCCCCCACCCAGTGGGACTTGACAGGGGATCTCAAGGCATGCCCCCTGCCCAGTGGGGCTTGACAAGGGTGGGACTGGCTGGGTCTGGATCTAGCCCAATGGGCGTGGGGGACGGGCTGGGTCTGGGTCTCACACAATTTTGAGGCACATGTGGGTGGATGGACTTGACTCCTGGTCCCATGGTGCGCTCCAGAATCTGACAAGAGGAAGGTTTTCATATACATTTTACTAATTTTCTTTAATCTCTGACACTTCTATTATAAAGGACAAATAGCAATATTAAATTATTTCCTCCAATTAATTCCGCCTTTTTTAAAATAAATCTTTATTGTTTAGATTACTACAATTATTCTCCCCGACCCCCCCCACCCAGCTCCCCTATACCTGATTCCCATCCCACCCTCTGCCCTTACCTGCCCCCCATTGTCCTCATCCATAGGTATATGATTTTTGTCCAGTTTCTCCCTGTACTCCCCTCACCTATTTGCCCCTGAGAATTATCAGTCCACTCAGTCCCTTTCTATGCCCCTGATTTTATTATATTCATCAGATTATTCTGTTCATCAGATTTTTTTATTCACTTGATTTTTAGATTTGCTTGTTGATAGATATGTATTTGTTGTTCATAATTTTTATCTTTACCCTTTTCTTCTTCTTCCTCTTCTTAAAGAATACCTTTCAGCATTTCATATAATACTGGTTTGGTGCTGATGAACTTCTTTAGTTTTTTCTTATCTGTGAAGCTCTTTATCTGCCCTTCAATTCTGAATGACAGGTTTGCTGGGGAGAGTAATCTTGATTGTAGGTTCTTGCTATTCATCACTTTGAATATTTCTTGCCACTCCCATCTGGCCTGCATAGTTTCTGTTGAGAAATCAGCTGACAATTGTATGGGTGCTCCCTTGTAGGTAATTAACTGTTTTTCTCTTGCTGCTTTTAATATTCTCTGTCTTTTGCTCTTGGTATTTTAATTATGATGTGTCTTTGTGTGGTCCTCTTTGGATTCTTTTTATTTGAGGTTCTGTGTGCTTCCTGGACTTGTAAGTCTATTTCTTTCACAGGGTGGGGGGAAGTTTTCAGTCATTATTTCTTCAAATAGATTTTCAGTATCTTGCTCTCTCTCTTCTTCTGGCACCCCCATAATTCTGATGTTGGTTCGCTTGAAGTTGTCCCAGAAGCTCCTTACACTATTTTCACATTTTTGGGTTATTTTTTCTTTTTACTTTTCCAGTTGAATGTTTTCTGCTTCTTTGTATTTCAAAACTTTGACTGGATTGTTGCATCTCTCTAGTCTGCTATTAGGTCTCTGTATTATATTTTTTATTTCAGTCTGTGTATGTTACTTTCTAGTTGGTCCTTTTTCATCTTCTCTTGGGTCTCACTAAATTTATCCATTTTTTCTAGGAAATTCTTAAAAAATCTTATAACCGTGGTTTTGAATTCTATATCCAGTCATTTCTTTTCCTCCATTTCTTTTGTGATTTGTTCCTTTGTGTCCACATATTTCGCTACTTCCCCAAGTTGGTAGAGTAGCTTTGTGTGCTAGGTGTCCTATATGGCCAGTATCTCCGCCTCCCCAGTTATCTGTGGTGGACCCTTTTGGTGCACCCCTTTGTGGACTGTGTGTACAGTCCTGTTGTAGTTAAGCCTTGATTGTTGTTGGTATCACTGGGGGGAATTGACCTCCAAGCCAATTGGTTGTGAGGATCAGCTGTGTCTATGCCCAGAGAACTTCTATGCTGGATTCAGCCTTAAGACTTGCAAGATTGCAAAAGCCTCTGTGCTGGGCTTGGATGCGGCAGAGTCTCAGGACTGAGAAGACAGCTTTGGCTTCCCACCAGCCCTGCCTTACATGGTGGCACCTGGTTCTTAATGCCCCTCGATGATTGCTGCAGCCCTCTCTGTGCACATGCGTGCACCTCCAGACCTCTGCCTTTCCAGCTCCCCTGAGTTTCTGTGTGCTCCGGGGACCCATATGAGTCTGGGTCCCCAGGGTCTCACCCGAAACTGGGGTTCAGTGCAGTTGGACCTGGATTTCACTGCAGTTGGGAAGTTCTGTTTTCCTCCCGCTAGAGAAAGCCCAGGGCACAATCAGCAGTCATCTTTGCACGTATCTCCATTCCTTTGCCTTTCGCAGATCCCCTAAGTTTCTGTGCACTCCTCCCTTTTCACGACAGTCCAGACTCCCCCTGTATGAGTCTTGCCTGTAACTGGGGTTCAATGCAGTTAGAAGTGGGGTTCAGTGCAATTGGGAGTTTCCGTCTCCCTCCTGCTAGAGGAAGCCAGCCAGAGCCTCCACTGTCCGTCCTCTCCACACATGTGTCTCCATACCTCAGCTTTTTACAGCTCCTCTGAGTCTTCATAAGCCCCTCTCTTTACTTCTAGTTATAGAATTTCCACTCAGCCAGCTTTCCTGTGGTTCTGGATGGTGTCTGTTTTTTTAGTTGTAGTTTTGAAATTGTTGTGCGAGGCAGCAATTTAGGTGTTCACCTATGTCGCTATCTTGGGTTCTAATTAATCCCCTTTAATGTGCATAAATTTCATGCACTGGGCCACTAATTTTGAGTATAATTTACTCACACCCAGCCCAGCCCATTAGTTGCCAGCCAGCCCAGGGCCCAGGAGAGGAAGTGGGAAGGGCACAGCTCCTGTGAGTGAGCATAGCCACCTGCACACAAAGGTCTGGGCACCAAGGCTACAGAGGCAGCATCCGTAGGCTTCCTCCCAGGTGTCCACTCACATCCCTGGCCCCCAGGGTGCAACTACTATGGAAAACAGTATGGAGATTCCTCAAAAAAATAAGGAATAGAGCTATCACATGATCCAGCAATCCCACTTGGATATACATCCAAAGGAAATTGGAAGAAAAGAGGATATCAAAGAGCTATCCATATCCCCATGTCCTTGCAGCATTATTCACAATAGCCAATATATGAAAATGACAGATGAGTGGATAAAGGAATGTGGTGTATTACATACAATGGAATATTATGCAGCCATGAGGAAAAAGAAATTCCTGCCTTTTGTGCAAAATGGATGGAGCTTGAGGGCATTTCTCTAAATGGGGGAAAAAGCAAACAAGAAACAGCATAGAAAAGATGTTGTCAGCATCTGGGGAGTGGGAAAGAGGGGAGGTTATTAGTAAAAGGGTAGAGACTTTCAGCTATAAAGTGAACCAGGCCTGAGGATCTCTGTAAAACATGTGCCTGTCATTTAGAATGCTGTAATCTTGTATAACTGAACTTTGCTAAGAGAGTGCAACTTACAGCTTCTTCCCCCACAGATACATAGAAGATAAAGACATGGGGGTTGGAGGTGTTGACTATCTGGCTGGGGGCAATCAGTCACAATGTACACAAGTATCAAGCCATAAGCATACACATGTTAACAATATTAGCAACTTTGTCAATTATACCTCAATAAGCAAAACTGTCCTGAAAAAAGTAAAACATCCTTCAAAAATGAACCTTTGGGGACAACATGGCCAACCTAGCTGAAGGCTTCTTCTTCCAACCCAACTGTAAAGATGCTGTAGTAGCAAAAAGGATGTTGGACTCCAAGATTTACCATGAGTGCTATAGAAGCCCCTGAAGAGAAGACACTAGCTTAGCCATGCCTGAATGGAAGACATGGCACTCGGAGTATGTAAGAGGGCCAATGCCCAGAAATGAATATTTCCAGTGAGAACTGAACTGTTTTTTTCTTCTCCCTCACATTGTTCTTTCAAGGTGGTTTCCTGAAAATTGATTTGCATATATAATTCCATTAGATTCCCTTGCATGAGCTGCAAAATTTTGCATTGCAAACAGTGACATAGAAGGGTGTCTGATAATTCATAGCTATGCTATGTGGTTACTTTTGGATTTCTGACAATCTAAGAGTCTAGATGAAAATGATGATTGAGAAATGGTATCTCTCAGTGGGTTTTTTTTTGTTTTTTTTTTAATCCTCACCTGCGGATATTTCTTTCCATTGACTTTTACAGTGGATGGGAGGAGGAGAAATAGAGAGAAACATCCATTGGTTGCCTCCCACATAAGCTCCAACCAGCTCTGGGGCTCAAGTGTGCAACTGAGGTATATGTCCTTGACTGGATTTGAACCCACAACCCTCCAGTACTTGGGCCAATACTCTAATCACTGAATAACACCGGTGGCTAGGGGTCTTTTTGTTTTTGGTTTTTATAAAAATATATTTTGATTTTTTACAAAAGGAAGGGAGAGGGATAGAGTTAGAAACACTGATGAGAGAGAAACATCGACCAGCTGCATCCTGCACACCCCCTACTGGGGATGTACCCACAACCAAGATACATGCCCTTGACCAGAATTGAACCTGGGACCTTTCCATCCGTAGGCCAACGTTTTATCCACTGAGCCAAACCAGTTAGGGCTTTGTTTTTTAATTTATCTTTGTGTTGAAAGTATTACAGATATCCTCCTTTCCTCCCCTCCATTGACCTTTTCCACCTGATCCCACCCCCTCAAGCCTTCACCACACTATTGTATGTGTCCATGAGTTATGCATATCCTATCTAATACAGAGGTAATATGCTAATTGACCCTCATGCCTTTGTAAAGATGGCAGCGCCCACAGCCAATGAGGGAATATGCTAATTGACTGCCCGCCCTCAAAGATGGAAGTGCCCACAATGAAAGAATATGCTAATTAACTGCCCCACCCTCAAAGATGGCAGCACCCACAGCCACAAGATGGTGGCACCCAGTCCTCTCAGCCCTATCGGGGCAGCAGGTGTGCAGCAAAGTTGGGCCCACCCTCAGGTGGACCTATCTGTTCTACACACCTGCCTCCAGAGTCCCCAGTCATATCGGCCCCCCAACTGCCCAGGGCCAGCCTGAGGTGCATGCAAGCCTTGGATGGCGGCAGTCCAGCCACCCAAGGCCGCCCAAGGCTCAGGTAACCAGGGCTTGCGCTGCCAACAGTGGCAGCAGCAGAGGTGTGATGGGGCATCATCTTTCCCTGATTAGTGGGTCACCTCCCACCCTTGAGAGCTCCCAGACTGTGAGAGGCGGCAGGCCAGGCTGAGGGTCCCCCCTCCAGTGCATGAATTTTCATGTACCAGGCCTCTAGTATGCATATAGTTCTTTGGTTAACCTCTCTCTACCATCTCCACTCCCCTTCTGAAATTCATCAATGTCTTCCATTCTTCCATGTCTGTTTATTTTGTTCATTAGGCTCTACATGAGAACATGAGATACTTGTCTTTCTCTGACTGGCTTATTTTGATATAAGGTTTTTTTTTTTTTTATATAGTTTCTGTTGTTGTTTTTTTTTAATATATTTTATTGATTTTTTACAGAGAGAAAGGGAGAGGAATAGAGTTAGAAACATCGATGAGAGAGAGACATCGATCAGCCGCCTCCTGCACACCCCCTACTGGGGATGTGCCTGCAACCAGGATACATGCCCCTGACCGGAATCGAACCTGGGACCCTTCCATCCACAGACCGACACTCTATCCACTGAGCCAAACCGGTTTTGGCTAGTTTCTTATTTATTTATTCATTTTAATTGTCACTAGAGGATATCCCCTTCTCCCCTTTTTTAAGAGAGTGGGAGAGGGAGAGACAGAAACACTGATGTGAGACAGACACATTAAATGGTTGTCTCCCACATGCTCCTGGCCAGGGCCAGGAGTCTGCAACTGAGGTACAGGCCCTTGACCAGAATCAAACTTGGGACCCTTCAGTCAGTAGGCTGCTGTTCTATCTACTGAGTCAAACCAGCCAGGGCCAGACTGGCTTATTTTGCTTTGCATAATTCTCTCCAGGTCCTTCCATCAGTGTTATTGTTGTTGTTTTAAAATACATTTTTATTGATTTCAGAGAGGGAGAAATAGAAACATCAATAATGGGAGAGAATCATTGATTGGCTGCCTCCTGTGTGCCCTCAAGTGGGTATGAGCTGGTAACAATTATGGCACGTGTCCTGACCATAATTGAATCCAGGACCCTTCAGTCTTCAGGCCAACACTCTATCCCCTAAGTCAAACTGGTGGTTAGAGCATCATTAGCTTTGTTTGAACTGACTTTCTCTTACTAAGGCTGAGCACAACTATCTTTTCTTTGGTTGAAGGTACTATTTTTTTTTCTTATAATTTATTGATTTTTTTATAGAGGGGGAGAGGGATAGAGTTAGAAACATCAATGAGAGAGACATCGATCACCTGCCTCTTGCATGTCCCCTACTGGAGATGTGCCTGCAACCAAGGTACATGCCCTTGACCAGAATCGAACCTGGGACCTTTCAGTCCGCAGACCGACTCTCTATCCACTGAGCCAAACCAGTTTCGGCTGATTGAAGGTACTATTTTTGGTGGACCATCTACTGGTGAATTCTGTTCATTGTCCTGTTACGCTTTTGATCTTATCATTTTATAGAAATCATTTTCTCATTTATCTTACGCTATGCTTATGGTGTTTTTTGCCTTGCAAATGTTTTTTTTAACCCACAAGTAATCCCATTTCTAAAGAAATTAACTCCTGCCGAAACCGGTTTGGCTCAGTGGATTACAGTGTTAGTCTGTGGACTGAAAGGTCCCAGGTTCGATTCCAGTCAAGGGCATGTACCATGGTTTTGGGCACATCCCCAGTAGGGGGTATGCAAGAGGCGGGTGATCTATGACTCTCTCTCATCGATGTTTCTAACTCTCTATCCCTCTCCCTTTCTCCCTGTAAAAAATCAATAAAATATATTTTTTAAAAAAAGAAATTAAAAAAAAAATTAACTCCTGTCCTTGCTGGTTTTGCTCAGTGGATAGCATAGGCCTATGAAGGGTCCTCGGTTCGATTCCGGTCAAGAGCACATGCCTGGGTTTTGGACTCAATCCCCAGTAGGGGGCGTGAGGCAGCTGATCAATGACTCATCATTGATGTTTCTCTCTGCCCTTTCCTCACTGAAATCAATAAAAATATATTTTTAAAATAAAAAAAATTCCTGTTTCTTGTGGGACTTGTATAATGTTTTTACATTTAGGTCTCAAATGTATTTCACTAATACTGTTTTTCAGGTCTTTAATATCCTGACTGATTTTCTGTCTACTTGTATCAAACTAGAATTGTGGATTTATCTATTTTTTTCCTTTAGGTCTGTCAGTTTTTATTTCATGAACTTGGAAGCTCTAAATTAGGCGCAGACTTAAGATTGGCAGGTCTTTATGCTGAACCAACCCTTTTGTTATTATGAAGAGACCTTTGTCCTTGGTGTTCGCTTGTCCTGAGGTTTACTGTCTCCTGTAATACCGTCCTCCGGCCTCCATAGGAGCAATGCTTGCATGGCCTGTCTGCACATTAGAACCTGTGGGAGGATTATCTGCATGGGTTCCAGAGAGGATACAGAGAAGAGACTTCAGACAACTGAGAAGCACAGACTAGCGAATGCGAGACCTGTGTCCCGGTGAAAAGCAATTTTCCCATGCTTGGGAAAAGGTCACGTGATTGGAACCCTGTGGAGGAAAAGTTAGAAATTCCCTGTAGTTTGCTGGAGTGCTTTGGCACATGAAGTATACCTTTCACAGATATTTTTGAGTGTCTGCTAATGGACCCTGTGCAAGATGCAGAGGTCAGTTTTTAAAAAATATATATATTTTATTAATTTTTTTACAGAGAGGAAGGGAGAGGGATAGAGAGTTAGAAACATGAGAGAGAAACATCAATCAGCTGACTCCTGCACACCTCCTACTGGGGATGTGCTGGCAATCAAGGTAGTGCCCTTGACCAGAATCAAACTTGGGACCTTTCAATCCACAGGCTGATGCTCTATCTACTGAGCCAAAGATCAGTTTGGCCAGAGCTCAGTTTAAAAAATTTTTTTTTATTAATTTCAGAGAGGGAGAGGAAGATATATAAACATCAATGATGAGAATCATCAATCTCATGCCTCCCCAATGGTCCTCACTGGGGATTGAGCCCACAATCCAGGCATGTGCCCTGACTTGTGACCTTCATGGTTCACAGGTTGATGCTCAACCACTGAGCCACACTGTCCTGGCGATGCAGAGGCCAGCTTGAGATTGAGCTCCTATAAAGGCCTGCAGCCAGAGCAATGAGGCTAGGGCATTTGGCAGTATTACTTATATCTGTGTGTCTCCGTGAATAAAATCAAAGTCTTTTCAGCAGTAAAGTGAACCACTAATGTTAGGGGCAGAAATAGAATAGTGAGGAGTAGCTATGGTTGTAAGAAATACTAATCATGCTCTGTTAACTGTGATTGCTCTGTTGTGATTAGAAAAAGCACATTGCAGTCCATTCTCCTTTTCTGAGACATGCCTATTCTTAGGGAAAGATTAACCACCTTGTTGCCAAAACAATCTAGTCCCAGAGGTGCCCCCACTTTGTGACGACCCCCCCGCCACGTGCAGCACTGCCTATAACCTGCAACCATTGTACCATGCCTACTTCCTATGCCTGCAATTCCTACTTCCCCATGTAATCTTTGTCCTATCCAATATAAGCAGCTGGCTTATGGGGGAATGAGGGGTAAGAGCAGATTTTCGTGGATGACCTGCTACGCTCCTATGCTACCGGCAGTATTGGAATAAATACTCATACATGATTCAACCCTGTCTCTGCTTAATTGGCAAAAGTAGTGACAGGCAGCCCAGACCCATTGGCTGTCCCGTTTCACTAAGATGAAGGCTAAGAGTCTATTTAGTGAATAAAAGTGGATTATTGACCAACAATATATAATAGGAACACTGAGTAAGTGTGACAGTGTGTATCTGTAGCAGAAACTGTCACCTCAAATTGTAGTCTTTTAAGACGGCCCAGACTCGCTCATGAAAGATAAATGTGAATTTTAGGTAGTATTTAAATATTTTCAAAGGCCCCTTCTAATTCTAATATTACAGAAGCTTGATGTTAAAATGAAGTTTTTATATTTCCCTCTCTTAAAAGGCTACTTCTCCACTGTCAGGGCTGTCGCCACACCCATTACAATCCACAGATTTACCAGGAAATCAATGAGACCCTCAATGCACTGGCCCCCTAATTACGGACTCACTTTTGTACCTGACTTTGACTCTAAGTCCATATTCTTTTTCTTAAAGAGAGTCCCATGAACTGTATAAGCTTCAGGTCACATAAGACTTAGAAATGCCTTTGGTGGAACCTGAGAATTCGTCTTCTTAAGTCACCTCATCTTATTTGGTTTTAAGATTTACTATTTCAGTCTTCACAGTTCTCTCAGATTTTGTTCTTTTTCCTCAATTTCTGCTGATTCTACTTGTTTAGTTCAGGGCTTCCTCGCTTGAAAACTGTGTCATAATGACAGCTGGTTTTCCTGTTGCAATATTGCTCCAAATGAATCCACTCTATTTAACACAGCCAGACCAATTAAAAAATAGCACTGCTGCCCGGCCAATGTGGCTCAATGGTTGAGAGTCAGGATACATGCCCTGGTTGCAAGCTTGATCCTTAGGGGGGATGTGGCGGTAAATGATTCTCTCTCATTAAAGGTGTTTCCCTGCCAAGACCGGTTTGGGTCAGTGGATAGAGCGTCGGCTTGCGGACTGAAAGGTCCCGGGTTCGATTCCGGTCGGGGGCATGTACCTTGCTTGCGGGCACATCTCCACTGTGGGGCGTGCAGGAGGCGGCTGATCGATGTCTCTCTCTCATCGATGTTTCTGACTTTCTCTCTCTCTCCCTTCCTCTCTGTAAAAAATCAATTAAAACATATTAAAAAAAAAAAGATGTTTCCCTTTCTCCCTCTTCTTTCCTCTCTGAAATCAATAAAAAAATGTATTTTAAAAACAAAACAAAGACTGCTTATTTTGCAAACTTACCATCCAACTTAAGATATTCTGATCTCCCTACTATCACTGATCTTCTGAAACTGAGAAGCTGAAATGCCCAGGCAAAAGTGGCAATCAGCCCTGGCTGGTGTTGCTTAGTGGTTAAGAGCGTCAGCCAGCACACTGAACAGTCTCGGGTTCAATCTCCAGCCCAGTAAGAGAGAATACGGGAGGTAACCAATCGATGTCTCTCTCTCACATTGCTGTTTCTGTCTTTTTCTCCCCCTCCCTCTCTAAAAATCAATGGAAAAAATATCCTCAGGTGAGGATTAACAACAGCAAAAAAGTGGCAATCAACCAGAGGATAAATGAATGCACAAAAGAAATGTGGCATTTTTTTAAATAGCATCATTTTTACCTGATGGCACATAGTTTAAAAGATTACTGCCCTCCTTATATCAATCAGGTATAAAGTTGAACGTGACAGGAAAACAATTTGGACCTCAGATGCAAAAAACTGGATTCAACATTATTCTTGACTCATGACATTCTCTTCAATGCATTCATTCATGCTGCCACTTCCCATGACATCATCACCAACAGGGAAACTACACCATTACATCACCCAGCCTTTTCCCATTCAAGGCAACATCAGCAAAATCATCCTTCTCTTGCTTTTCTTTTAATCTCCTAACCAGTGTTTGGGGGGATTTTTATAGTCATTAGTCTGATGAAAAGTCTAATGCATGTTGTATATAATTTTTAAGAAATTACTCTTTTCACTCTTTATTATACAAGTGGGACAAAAGGAGGTTTATAGTTGTTTGTATGGAAAGTAATAATACAAAAATAAACTGTTTCATGTAATCACATCTGTAAACCTACTTTTGCTCCACCCTGTATTTCTAGGATTAATCCATATTGTGCCATTCATTTGGAGTGTTCTATAAATACATCCTAATTTACCACTTTATAGATTAAAAAAAAAAGAGAGATCTATAGAAATTAAATCACTTGCTCAAGTACTACAGCTTACATGAGTTGTTTAGGAGTCAAACTTGAAGCCCTGTCCAATTGGTGTAGCTTAGTGATTGTGGTTGACCTACGAACCAGGTCATGGTTGGAGTTCAGGATTGGACACATGCCCAGAGTTGTGGACTCGATCCCCAGTGCTGGGCCTGCAGAAAGCAACTGATGTTTCTCTCTCATTGACTAGAAGCCTGGTGCACGAAATTTGTGCATAAGTGTGGTTGCTAGGCCTGGTCTGCTATCATGGCCATTTTACCCGGCTGCCCACAGCCAGCTCTGCCCCACGCCACAACCCACTCCCAGTTCCCCATCACCATTAGGTGATCAAAGCCTGCTGGCTAGGGGGAGAGACTGAGAGGTGATCAGTGTGTCTCCTATTGATTGGTCAAACACTTGCTCTGCCGTTAGGGTCAATTTGCATACTACCCTTTTATTATATATGATGTTTCTATCTTTCCCCCTCTAAAATCATCAATAATAATAAAAGAATAATATGCAAAGAGACCAAACAGCCAAATAGTGAGATGACCATCCAGACGACGTTCTGGATGAAGCCAGGGCTGTGGGGGCCAAGGCCCTTGCACGAATTTTGTGAATCGAGCCTCTAGTTAAAAATATAAAAACAGAACTAACTGGTTTGGCTCAGTGGGTAGATCATTAGCCTGTGGACTGAAGGGTCCCAGGTTCGATTCCGGTCAAAGGTATATACCTTGGTTGCAGGCACATACACAGTAGGGAGTGTGCAAGAGGCGGCTGAATCAATGTTTCTTTCTTATCGATATTTCTCTCTATCCTTCTCCTTTCCTCTATGTAAAAAAATCAATAATATATAATATATATATAGCCCTGACTGGTTTGGCTCAGTGAATAGAGTGTCGGCCTGTGGACCAAAGGGTCCCAGGTTCAATTCTGGTCAAGGGCATGTAACTTGATTGTGGGCACATCCCCAGTAGGGAGTGTGCAGGAGACAGCTGCATCAATGTTTCTCTCTCATCGTGTTTCTAGCTCTCTGTACCTCTCCTTTCCTCTCTGTAAAAAATCAATAAAATATATTGAAAAAAAAATATATAAACAAATGAACAAACAAAAAAACACACACCTGAAGCCAATATCCTTTCATACCTCAGTTATAAGCAGGAATTAAATTTCTCTCTTAACTTTTTACAATGCTGAGCCTAGTATTGAACATTTTTTAAAAGAACAGTTTTATTATTACTAAGCCCACTAATAATGTGAGAACACTGCAGGTGTATTTGTCATTCACTTTTCACAGGAGGTCACCTGAGGATGTACAACATAAAGTATAGATGAAGGAGGGAGGTTCGGGTCCAGGTAACAGCAAGCCCTACCCTAGAGAATGTAAAAGAAGTCCCAAGACAAAAGCCTTGTCATAGAAATGGGAGGACAGTGAATTCTGATGGGTGTTCTTCATGGGGAAAACCCGAGAGCTTAGAAAACCTGAAAATATGACAAAAGAATCAGTAGGATACAGAAAAGCTGTTATATGAATTTGCCTCTAGTACTGGTTTTAACGTGGGGCCCAGGTTACGACACTGTTGCCCTGGACAAGGGAACGTCCTACCAGGGCCTGGTTCGGTAGTAAACGTGCTCAGGCATCTGTGCAATGCTCACTTCCCAGTTTCATTGACTGCTACTTTCCCCTCATATTTTAACACCTGTGAATAAAATGCATCTTCCAACCAAAGGGGTACCATAGCTTCATTCGTCGTTTATTTCCTTTCCCTACAATGATGGCCCATGCTGGATTTGATGAACTGTGCTTGCCAGGAACAGCTTTATAACTTACTCTTCCTCATGCTACCTCTGTAACAGTAGACGAAGTTGCTGTTATTATCAACATTTTACAGATAAGGAAACTGAGGCTCAAGGATGGAACCATATGGTCAGTAAGTGACACAGCCAGAACAGAACCAGGTGTGACTTCGAGGTCATGTTCTCATTGCACGTCCACATTTACATGGGCCATGCAAGGCTGACAAAAACCTATCCTGCCTGAATTACTCAAGTCAAGGTGTAGCTCGAATGAAAAGCTTTCCCAACTCCTCCAGGAAGCGATCTTGCCCTCATATATGCTCCCACGTTTTATGAATACCTACCTCTATTACCCTTTCTTACAATGTGTAACTTAATAATACCTGTGCCACCCTCTCTGGCCCTACAGTACCCATCACTGTCCGGGCCCAGCTAGGAACTCAATGTCTGCTAAGGAACAGGGTCTCTGCCTTTAAGTGTAAAGAGAACACAGAAACGCACCTATAACTAATCAGACCAAAAGCAGTGGAGCCCGAGCACTAGAAAGCGTATTGGAGTTTTAAGAGTCAATGATAGCGCGTGCGCGCGCGAATACACACACACACACACACACACACACACACACACACACACACACATCAGGCTAAAAACAGGCTGCTGAGACATTTTCTTTAACCTACACAGCAGGATTTTTTATTTTATTTTAATGAGCTACCAACACTCATAATTTAACTTTCACATGGTATCAGGGCTTCTGGACCTTCTGGAAAATGGGGAGATGTTGGAAACGGGTGCTCGTTCTCGCAGGGGATCTGGTTGGATGTATCCGCTGCTCCTTTCAGAAGACAGTGCTCCCTCACACATCCGGTGCCTCCCACCACTGCCTTCCGCCCAGCGCGCGGGAGCGCGTACTGTGACCCTGCCGATACCTGGTTCATGATACGCCGCTCACCGCTCCGCGAACTTTCCTGCCCACCCCAGAGGCACCCCTCCTCCGAGTGCCTGCTTCATCTGCTCCCGCGTGCTGCCCCTCCCCGGGTGGCCGCTGCGCAGGTCTACGAACCTCAGTCCCACCGCGCAGGCCCTCCGCTAGGGCGTCGTTCCCGGAGGCCAGCGGCGCCCCTCCTCCTCGGCCCCAACAGCGTGCGGTGCGTGTCGCACGCGACGAAGTCAGTCTCTCACTTTGTCGCAAGCATAGGCTCAACTACCTAACCGGCCTTGGAGCCGGGCCGAGGTGGTGCGGAGCCGAGACGGAGCCCAGGCCTGAAGCAGGCGCGCCCGGAGTCGCGCGCAGACCAGGTCTCAAGCCGCTGCCAGCCTCAGCGGCCCAACTCCCAACTCTCGCGAGGCCCGCCCAAGCGCGGCTGCGTTTCTTCGAGGGCCACGCCCCGCTATCCGGAAAAAGCCCTTCCGGCGCGTTGCACCGGAAGCGGAAATGTGGCTTCCTATCTGTCAGAAACGCGGTGCTGCTCGGTGGTCCTGAAGTCTAGGAAAGTCGTTTTTCACTCATTTTCCGTGCCTGTCGAGCACTTCCCCCCGGCGAGTGGGAGTGCAGATCCGGAAGTGCAGGATGAGTACCATGTTCGCGGACACGCTGCTCATCGTGTTCATCTCCGTGTGCACGGCTCTTCTCGCCGAGGGTGAGGGCTCGGCTTCTTGGACGTCTGAGCTGTTCCCGAGGGGAGGGTCCCAGGCAAGGGCTCACCGGCGCCACATCGAGCAGTTCGTCAGTCCTGCTTGCTCGGGGGCTAATGTACTCTACCCCAGCAAACCTCGGCGACTCGTGCACGACTCGGGCGGGAGGGATCGTGTGCACGCTGTGGCCGGGTTTCTTTGGTCACTTAAGAATCTGCGGAGATGTCTTGTTATCACGTTACAAGTGTTTTTGGTTAAGAGTCCGTCATTTTAACTACTGGCACCTATATAGCAAAAGAGTTGAAATCCTTCCTTACCCAACCGTGGCCACTAATGACGGTTATTGGAACTGTTGCAAACATTTCTCCATGAGCACCTTGCACTTCATGTTGCAGGTATCACCTGGGTTCTGGTTTACAGGACAGACAAGTACAAGAGGCTGAAGGCGGAAGTGGAAAAACAGAGTAAAAAATGTGAGTATAGCAACTCCCTTCAGAAGCAGTTTCAATGGGTCAATTTCATTGAAGCACATGTTAATAGTGAATAGTTGAGTAGCACCAGTCCATACAAAAAGCTTGTAGGGACACAGAGATGATTCCAACTTGAAGTCTAATTAGGAATGTGGCTTTTGTACAAAATGTCAGTGATGTGAGAGGCATGTATTGTGTGCAGGGAAACCTTTGTGATGCAGGAGACCTTACAGCCCTTCATGGGTGGTTAGAATTTGAGGGGAGGATTTCTAGATAAAGCAAATAGCATAGATGCAAAAGGAGGGGTATTTTAAGGACTAAGATGTGTTTGGAGAACAACAATCACTATCATTGGTATCAAGGTAAGTGGTGTCCTGGGGAAGAAGTCATGTTTCATTTGGTTGAAGATATGTTTGATGAAAAGGTTAAGAACAAGTAGAGCTTATTGTCTTTGAAATAAAGAAGGAATTTCCGAAGGGCTTTATGTCTTATAAGAGCCTGATGTTTTTGTTCGTACAATGTGTCATTTGATCCACATAACAACCATTTGTGGTCAGTTGTATGAATATTATCCTCCTTTATAGGAAAGGAGATTGAGGCTTAATAAGGTCACAGAACAAATAAAGAATTGGACAAACTCAGGATTTTTAAATTACAGCTTACTCTTCCTTCCCTTATTATTGACAGTGCACCCTAACATATCTAAACCCAGGTTCATTATCTTTACCTTCACAGGTGTGATCCTCTCTCAGGATTTCCCTGATTGTGGAAGGTACCTGCATGCTCCAGTAGTGCAGGCCAGAGGTCCTGGACACCACACTCCTTGGTCTTGCTTTCCTCTGGCTGGTCATTCTTTTACATTTTTTTGTTGGTTCCTCTTCTTGACCTCCTCTTGTTGGGGTTGATTTCCAGTGGTGAACTCATATGTGTGCTGTTTGCCAGTGACCTCCAAATTTATGCTCTCTCTCTAATACAAGATTAATATTCTTAACTGTCGAATCACTTGGATGTCTAATACACATTTCAAACCCAGCACATTCAACCAAACTCTTGTTCCTCCCTTCCAAGCCTGCTCCATCAGTAACTTTCATGCCTGTGCTCAGTGCCAATTCTGTGCTTCCACTTGTTCAGGCCATCATCCCTATGTGGTGTACTTGACTCTTCGCTCACAGTCTACATCCAATATTGTTGGGCTGCCTTCAGATATATCCAGAATCCTACTACTTTTCATCACCTCTACTGGTCCTCCATGGTCCAAGGCACCGTCATCTTTACATGATAATTGCAATAGCCTCCAACAAGGGTTTCTGTCCCCTTATAGTCTGTTTTCAAGATAACAGCCAGAATAATCCTTTCAAAAGCCTATGATATGATGTCCCTCTGTTCATAACCCTATGATGGTGTTCTATTTTCTCTCAGAGTAGCCAACATCCTTCTAGTGGCCTTAGCAAATTTGGTTCAGTTTGCTTCAACCTGCAGACCAAAGGGTCCCAGGTTTGATTCCAGTCAATGGCACATACCATCCTTGCAGGCTCCTCCCCAGCCTGGACCATGATTGATGCTCATGAAGGAGGTAACCAATGGATGTGTTTCTCTCACATTAATGTTTTTCTCTGTCTTTCCCTTTCTCTTCTACTCTCCTAAAAATCAATGGAAAAAAATTCTTAGGCAAGGATTAATTAACAAAATCCTTCTATTGGCCATAATTTTCCCCTGTTATCACTCTGATACACTTTCCCTGCCACTCACCTGTTCCACCCACACTGATTTGCTTTCTTTGAGAGAACCTGTACCGCTGGGATCATATACAAGTCGGCGATCATACAATAGTGTCTATTGCACACCTTTTTAAAAAATTTATTTAATAAATCCTTATTGTTCAGATTATTACATTTGTTCCTCTTTCTCTCCCCCCTCATCCCCCGCACATAGCTCCCTTTCACCCGGCTCCCACCCCTCCCACTGCCCTTATCTCCCCCCGCATTATCCTTATCCATAGGTATATGATTTTTGTCCAGTTTCTCCCTGCACCCCCCTGATCCTTTTCCTCCTGAGAATTGTCAGTCCACTCCCTTTTATGCCCCTATTATATTCATCAGTTTATTTTGTTCATCAGATTTTTAATTCACTTGATTTTTAGATTCATTTATTGATAGATATGTATTTGTTGTTCAAAATTTTTACTTTTACTGTTTTCTTCTTCCTCTTCTTCAGAATACCTTTCAGCATTTCATATAATACTAATTTGGTGGTGATGAACTCCTTTAGCTTTTACTTATCTGTGAAGGTCTTTATCTACCCTTCAATTCTGAATGATAGCTTTGCTGGGTAGAGTAATCTTGATTGTAGGTTCTTGCTGTTTATCACTTTGAATATTTCTTGCCACTCCCTTCTAAGGCCTGCTTAGTTTCTGTTGAGAAATCAGCTGATAATCTTATGGGTGCTCCCTTGTACGTAATTAACTGTTTTTCTCTTGCTGCTTTTAATATTCTCTCTTTGTCTTTTGCTCTTGGTGTTTTAATTATGATGTGTCTTTGAGTGGTCCTCTTTGGATTCCTTTTATTTGGGGTTGTGTGCACTTCCTGGACTTGTAAGTCTATTTCTTTCACCAGGTGAGGGAAGTTTACAGTCATTATTTCTTCAAATAGGTTTTTAGTATCTTGCTCTCTTTCTTCTTCTGGCACCCCCATAATTCTGATGTTGGTATGCTTGAAGCTGTCCCAGCGGCTCCTTACACTTTCTTCACATTTTTGGATTCTTTTTTCTTCTTGCTTTTCCAGTTGAGTGTTTTCTGCTTCTTTGTATTTCAAATCTTTGACTTGATTCTTGCATTCCTCTAGTCTGCTGTTAGATCTCTATATAATATTTTCTATTTCATTCATTATATATTTAGTTTCTAGTTGGTTCATTTTCATCTCTAGTTGGTCTTTTTCATCTCCTCTTGGGTCTCACTAAATTTATCACTCTTTTCTAGGAAATTCTTGAAAAACTTTTATAACCATGGTTTTGAACTCTATATCTAGTCGTTTGTTTTCTTCCATTTCTTTCATTTGTGATCTGTTCCTTTGTCTCCACATTTTTGCTATGCCGGGAGAACTTCTGTGCTGGAGTCAGCCTTATGATATAAGACTTGCAAAATTGCAAAAGCCTCTCTGTTGAGCATGGATGAGATGGAGGCTCACAGCTGAGCAGAGACAGCCTTGGCTTCCAATCAGCACCATCCTACGAGGCCCCTGGATCTCAGTGCCTCTCAGTAATCGCTGCAGCCCTCTCTGTGTGCACACATGCCTCCAGACCTCTGGCTTTCCAGTTCCTGTGAATCTGGGTCCCCAGGGTCTTGCCCAAAACTGGGGTTCAGTGCAGTTGAGAGGTTCTGTCTCCCTCCCAACTAGAGAAAGCCAGTAGCACAATCAGCAGTCCATCCTCTCTGCATGCAGTGATGTGCACGCCTCCAGACCTCTGCCTTTTCGCAGCTCCCCTAAGTTTCCGTGCACTTCTCCTTTTTCACGACAATCCTGACTCACCCCCCGCCCCCCCACGTAAGAGTCTCCCTGGAACAGGGGTTCAGTGCAGTTGGGATTTCCATTTCCTTCCCGCTAGAGGAAGCCAGCCAGGCACTCCACTGCCCACCCTCTTGACCTGCGTGTCTCCGTACCTCAGCTTTTTGCAGCTCCTCTAAGTCTCTTTGAGCCCCTCTCCTTCCTTCTAGTTGTAAAATTTCCACTCAGCCAGCTTTCCTGTGGTTTGGATGATGTTCGTTCTGTGTTTTTTATAAAAAAATAATTACTTAATTAATTTTTAATTAAATCATTATTATTCAGATTAATACATTTGTTTCTCTTTCCCCCCCCCCCATATCTCCCCTCCACCTGGCTCCTACCCCTCCCTCTGCCCTTACCTCTCCTGCATTGTCCTCATCCATAGGTGTATGATTTTTGTCCAGTCTCTCCCTGTACACCCCTCAGCCCTTTCCCCCTGAGAATTATCAGTCCACTCCCTTTCCGTGCTCCTGATTCTATTATATTCACCAGTTTATTCTGTTGATCAAATTTTTAATTCATTTAATTTTTAGATTCACTTGTTGATACATACGTATTTGTTGTTCATAATTTTTTATCTTATACCTTTTTCTTCTTTCTATTCTAAAAGAGTACTTTTCAGCATTTCTTATAATACTGGTTTGGAGTTGATGAACTCCTTTGGCTTTTTCTTATCTGTGAAGCTCTTTATCTTCCCTTTAATTCTGAATGATAGCTTTGCTGGATAGAGTATTCTTGCTTGTAGGTTCTTCCTATTCATCACGTTGAATATTTCTTGCCACTCCTATCTGACCTGCATAGTTTCTGTTGAGAAATAAGTTGACAGTTGTATGGGTGCTCCCTTGTAGTTAATTGACTGTTTTTCTCTTGCTGCTTTTAATATTCTCTCTTTGTCTTTTGCTCTTGGTATTTTAATTATGTTGTGTCTTGGTGTGGTCCTCTTTGGATTTCTTTTATATGGGGTTCTGTGTGCTTCCTGGACTTGTAAGTCTATTTCTTTTCACCAGATGTGGGAAGTTTTCAGTCATTATTTCTTCAAATAGGTTTTCAGTATCTTGCTCTATCTCTTCTTCTGGTACCCCCACAATTCTGATGTTGGTATGCTTGAAGCTGTCCCAGAGGCTCCTTACATTATCTTCACATTTTTGGATTTTCTTCTTGCTTTTCCAGTTGAGTGTTTTCTGATTCTTTAGTGTTTTGACTTGATTCTTGCCTTCCTCTAGTCTGCTGTTAGGTGTCTGTATAATATTTTTTATTTCAGTCAGTGTATGTTTAATTTCTACTTGGTCCTTTTATATCTCTAGTTGGACTTTTTCCATCTCTAGTTTGTCCTTTTTCATCTCCTCTTGGGTCTCACTAAATTTATCCATCTTTTCTAGGAGATTCTTGAAAAACCTTATAACCGTGGTTTTGAACTCTATATCCAGTTGTTTGTTTTCATCCATTTCTTTTGTTTGTGATCTCTTCCTTTGTCTTTACATTTTCACTATGCTGGGAGAACGTCTGTGTTGGATTCAGCCTTATGATACAAGAGTTGCAAAACTGAGGAGTATCTAAGATGGCGGCATAAGTAAACACCTACACTGCTGCCTTGCACGACACTTTCAAAGGTACAACTAAAAGACAGAATGAACATCATCCAGAACCACAGGAAAGCTGGCGGAATGGAAATTCTACAACTAGAAGGAAAGAGAGGGGCTCACAGAGACCCAGAGGAGCTGTAAAAAGCTGAGGTACGGAGATGCACACGTGGAGAGAGCGGGTGACGGTGAACTTGGCTGGCTTTCTCTGGTGGAAGGGACACGAAGACTCTCAAAGGCATTGAACTCCTTATCCTACAACACTAAACCCAAGATCCAGCCGAAACTCATTTGGGGGGGAGTTTGGACTGTGAAGGGGGAGAAGTGCATGGAAATTTAGGGGAGTTGCAAAAGATCAGAATTCTGCTGGTTCACATGGCACTGAGTGCAGAGGACCGACTGTTGATTGTGCCACTGGCTTTTGGGAATGGGCGGGAGACAGACCCTCCCAACTGTGCCACTTCCAACTCCACTAAACCCCAGTTTCAGGCAAAACACTGGGGACCCAGACTCGTGTGGTCCTGGAGTACAGGGGAACCGGAGGGGCAGCAGTCTAGAGGCACTGCATGCTAGAGAGCGCACGTGCACAGGGACTGTTCCAGCGATTACCCAGTCAGATGAGACTCCGGGGCAGTGGAGGGCGGGGCTGACTGGAAGGCAAGGCGGTGGTCCCTTAAGCCCTGAGACTCCACCCATCCCACGCTCAACAGAGAGGCTTTTGCAGTTTTTCAAGTCTGGTATCATAAGGCTGAACCAACACAAAAGTTCTCCCAGCATAGTGAAAATTCCGAGACAAGGGAAGGGATCACAAACCAAAGAAATGGAGGAAAACAAACGACTGGATATAGAGTTCAAAACCATGCTTATAAGGTTTTTCAAGAATATCCTAGAAAAGTTGGATAAAGTTAGCGAGTCCCAAGAGGAGATGAAAAAGGGCCAACTAGAGATGCAAAAGATCCAACTAGAGATGGAAAAGGACCAACTAGAGATGATAAAGGACCAATAGAAAATAAACATACACTGACTGAAATAAAAAATATTGTACAGAGACCTAACAGCAGACTAGAGGAAGGCAAGAATTAAGTCAAAAATTTGAAATATAAAGAATCAGAAAACACTCAATTGGAAAAGCAAGAAGAGAAAAGAATCCAAAAATTTGAAGATAATGTAAGGAGCCTCTGGGACAGCCTCAAGCGTACCAACATCAGAATTGTGGGGGTGCCAGAAGAAGAGATAGAGCAAGATACTAAAAACCTACTTAAAGAAATAATGACTGAAAACTTCCCACATCTGGTGAAAAGAAATAGACTTACATGTCCAGGTAGCACACAGAATCCCATATAAAAGGAATCCAAAGAGGACTACACCAAGACACATCATAATTAAAATACCAAGAGCAAAAGACAAAGAGAGAATATTAAAAGCAGCAAGAGAAAAACAGTTCATTACCTACAAGGGAGCACCCATACAACTGTCAGCTGATTTCTAAACAGATACGATGCAGGGCAGACAGGAGTGGCAAGAAATATTCAATGTGATGAATAGGAAGAACCTACAAGCAAGAATACTCTATCCAGCAAAGCTATCATTCAGAATTGAAGGGAAGATAAAGAGCTTCACAGATTAGAAAATGCTAAAGGATTTCATAAACTCCAAACCAGTATTATATGAAATGCTGAAAGGTACTCTTTTAGAAGAGGAGTAAGAAAAAGTAAAAGATAAAAAATTATGAACAACAAATACGTATGTATCAACAAGTGAATCTAAAAATTAAGTGAATTAAAAATTTGATCGACAGAATAAACTGGTGAATATAATAGAATCAGGAGCACAGAAAGGGAGTGGACTGATAATTCTCAGGGGGAAAGGGCTGCGGGGTGTACAGAGAGTGATGGACAAAAATCATACACCTATGGACTCATCAATGGGAGGGGGAGGTAAGGGTAGAGGGAGGAGTGGGAGCTGGGTGGAGGGCAGCTATGGAGGGGAAAAAGAGACAAATGAAATAATCTGAATAATAAAGATTTAATTAAAAAGAAATAAAGAGTTGCAAAACTGCAAAAGCCTCTCTGTTGAACTTGAGATGGGTGGAGTCTCGGTTTAACAGACCACCTTGCCTTCCAGTCCGCCCCACCCTCCACGGCCCCTGAGTCTCACGTGACTGGGTAATCGCTGGAGTGGTCCCTGTGTTGTGCATGCTCTCGCAGTGCTTCTACACCGTTGCCTTTCCGGCTCCCCTGTGCTCTGGGACCATATGAGGCTGGGTCCCCAGGGTTTCGCCCGAAACTGGGGTTTAGTGGAGTTAGAAGTGGCGCAGTTGAGAGTCTCTTTCTCCCGCCCACTTGTGAAAGCCAGTGGCACAATCAGCAGTCTGTTTTCTGTGTGCAGTGCTGTGCAATCCAGACTTCTGCCCTTTTCTGACTCCCCTAAATTTCTGTGCACTTCTCCCTTTTCACAGTCCAAACTCCCCCTCTATCAGTTTTGGCTGGACCTGGGATTTAGTGTCGTAGGATAAGGGATTCAATGCTGTTTGGAGTCTCCTTCTCCCTCCCGCCAGAGAAAGCCAGCCAGGTACTCCGGCACCCGTTCTCTCCACGTGCGTGTCTCTGTACCTCAGCTTTTTGCAGCTCCTCTGGGTCTCTGTGAGCCCCTCTCTTTCCTTCTAGTTGTAGAATTTCCACTCTGCCAGCTTTCCTGTGGTTCTGGATGATGTCTGTTCTGTCTTTTAGTTGTAGTTTTGAAATTGTTGTGCGAGGCAGTAGTGTAGGTGTTTACCTATGCCGCCATCTTGGATTCTCCCATTCTGTCTTTTAATTGTAGTTTTGAAATTGTTGTGGGAGGCAGCAGTTTAGGTGTTCACCTATGTCGCCATCTTGGTTTCTCCTCTGTATACATCTTTCATGTCATGTGTCAATGAGAAGCCTTAGGAAACAAATTCCATTTAGCTTCACATTTATTTGGATAATATTCTCTCCCTTAATTATTCACATAAGTAGCTTATGAGCTTCTTTAATTCCTCTCTAATTGCTTCATTTCTAATTATCTGAATTATAGAAATCAGTTGCCTTCACTCTACACCCAAATTCAAAGTAAAGTAGTTGCCAGGCAAAACTCTTATAGGTGTACTTTTTAATATAATCCTTTACTATGCTTCTGTGAAGGTAGTATGAGGTAGGCTGATGATTAGAATAACTCCTGCATTTCTCAGAGTCTCAGGTCCTCTAGTTTGGGGATCTATGTAAACTCAGTAAGTGTGTATTACTTGCATGTCTGTGATCAGTTGACATTTGATAGCATGTTGTGTGTAGAGTTAATCATGATGAGTACAATCCTATATAATAAAAGACGAATATGCAAATCAACCAAATGGCAGAAGGACCCATCTGTATGATGCTCACAGACCATCAAGGGGCAGATACTCAATGCAGCAGGTGCCCCCTGGTGGTCAGTGTGCTCAACCAGATGCGGGCTCATGGCTGGCGAGCCAGACAGCAGTGGCAGGGGCATCTCCCACCTCTACGGCAGGGCTAGGGACAACTATATACAAGCCATCAGTCACATAGCCCCTGAGGGCTCCCAGACTGCAAGAGGATGCAGGCAGGGCTAAGGTACCCTCCTCCCGTGTGCATGAATTTTGTGCACTGGACCTCTAGTCTATAATAAAAGCATAGTATGCAAATTGACCGAACGCCCAAACAGTGGACCGATGCTGCAGATGTCCTTCTGAATGACCTTCTGGATGGAGTTGGGGCTGCAGCTGTGGGATGAAGGCAACCACTGCAGCTGGGAAGGCCTACTCTTGCACGAATTTTGTGCATCGGGCCTCTAGTGCAAAATAAATGGACATGGAGCCTGTCTTCTAGATAGTTTTAATCAAATGGTCAACGATTATATTGAGCACAGGAGATGTTTCATAGGAAGAAATAAGGTAAGTTTCTCTTTGAACAAATGTCTTAGTTGCAAATACATTATCTCTTCTGACATCCTCTATTCAGAAGGTTGTGTGGATGTAGGTAAAAGTTTGTAGGGCCTTTGAGAAATACAAAAACATAAATGATTTGACTTCGGATTAGATTCTTGTGCTGATCTGATCCTTGGCATTATTTGGGGAATACTACTGATATTTTCTAAAAAGCTGCCCTACTGTTGCTGGGCTTTGACAAAAGATGCTCTTTTAAAGGCACCCAGTGGGTTGATTCAGGTGCTCTCTGAATATCAGTAAAGTCAAGTGCACTCTAAAGCTCAGAAAGTTTCTTTTCCTAGTAGAGACCAATGAAAGAACATGTCAGTAAGAGAAAGAATAAAGTATGTGTAATTCACTGCTGTAACAATTATAAGGGAACATTTACTGAGTACAAATTATTATGAAGTGTGAAGTGCTTCCATTGTTTGCAGAAGAACAGGCTGAAATTTTTTTTAGTAATTTATAGCTGAGAGAATTTGAAACTCAGAGTGCAGCAATGCCAGGTCATGGAAAAAGTGCATTTCAGGGTGCTCATTTTATGCCTCAACTCCAGCATCTCTGCTGCTAGTTATAGGGCAAGGCACTGGTGAATAAATATCAACACAAAAAGGTTAGGAAAACAGGAGAGTAAAAGATGATCATATCCCTAGAGAAAAATGTCTCAGTTCACTCTGCTAGAAGACCACCTAGTGCTTGGGGAGTACCTTATTTTCTGTTCCCTGTCCCTCTGTCTCTTGCCCCCTTGCTTTTTACACCATTAGAATTAAACTAGAGGCCTGCTGCACAAAATTCGTGCATGGGGGTGTGTGTCCTTCAGCCCACCCCTGGTAGGATCAGGCCTAAATGGGCAGCCAGACATCCCTCTCACAATCCAGGACTGCTGGCTCCCAACTGCTCGCCTGCCTGCCTTCCGGATTGCTCCTAACCACTTCTACCTGCCAGCCTGATCACTCCCTAACCATGCATGCCCCTGGCAGCCTGATTGATGTTTAACTGCTCCCCTGCCAGCCTGATTGCCCCTAACTGCCCTCCACTGCAAGCCTGGTCCCCCCCAACCGCCCTCCGCTACAGACCTGGTCACCCCTAACTGCCTCCCCTACAGGCTTGATCACCCTCAACTGCCCTCACTTGCTGGCCTGGTCCCTCCCTTTTGCCCTCCCTTGCTGGTCTGATCACCCACAACTGCCCTCCCTTGCAGGCCTGGTCTCTCCCCTGCTGACCATCTTGTGGTGGCCATCTTGTGTCCACATGGGGGCATCCATCTTTGACCACTTGGAGGCAGCCATCTTGTGTATTGGATGATGATTAATTTACATCTTACTCTTTTATTAGATAGGATAGAGGCCTGGAGAATGGGGGGGGGGGGGAGGGTGTCAGCTGGTTTGCCCAGAAAGGTGTCCGGGGTCAGGATGAGGGTTTTCTTGAGGCATAGGGTGGACTGGGCAAGGGGTCTATGGTGGTTGGCAGGCTGGCCACGCCCCCCAGCGGTCCAAGCAGAGGCCCTGGTATCTGGGATTTATTTATCTTCTATAATTGAAACTTTGTAGCCTTGAGTAGAGGCCAGGGTGGGTGGGAAGCTTGGCTTCCTCTGTTGCTGGGGATACTCAAGCCTCCTGCTTGATCCATGGCTGCAGCCATTTTAGTTGGGTTAATTTGCATGATCGCTCCTGATTGGCTGGTGGGCATGGCTTGTGGGTGTAACAGGGGTGCAGTCAATTTGCATGTTTCTCTTTTATTAGTGTAGATGCCATGTAGTTAGTCCTGGGTGGGAAAGAAATATTTTTGTTTCTTTCCTTAATAATAATGATACAGAGTAAACCATTCAGATTCTGTCCTTTTTAAAAAAATGATATTTCTGCCCTAGCCAATTTGGCTAAGTGGATAGAGTGTTGGCCTGCAGACTGAAGGTTTCAGGTTCAATTCTGGTCAAGGGCACGTACCTCTGTTGCAGGCTCTACCCGGCCAGGGCTCTGGTCAGGGCTCATGCAGGAGGCAACTAATGGATGTGTTTCTCTCACATTGATATTTCTCTCTTTCCCTCTCTTACACTCGAAAAATCAATGGAAAAATATTCTTGGGTGAGGATTTAAAAAAAATATTATTTCTGTGGCATCTTATAAAATTTGACTTAACTTCCTTTTATGATGTGTTCCTAAATAGGTTTATTCTAAATCTCTCTTTCTCCCTCATAGTGTTTTATCTTTTTAAAAAAATGTGTTTTTATTGATTTCAGAGAGAAAAAAGGAGAGAGAGAGAGAAATATCAATGATGAGAGAGAATCATGAATTGGCTGCCTCTTGCTCGCCCCCCACTGGGAATCAAGCCCACAACCTGGGCATGTTCCCTGATCAGGAATCGAATAGTGATCTTCTGATTGATAGGTTGATGCTCAACCACAGATGCCCAATATGTGCACGTGCGTGTGTACGCGCACACACACACACACACTCTCTCACATTTTCACACACTTTATTTTAGTCAGCACTTCACCATTTAATTTGCAGTATTGCAGTCCAATCGAACTTTATACCTTCATAAAGCAGGAATACCAACTTTGTTTGTAGAATTCAGCAGCACATTTAATATAATGAGGGAAAGTATCCTACCTGCCAGTTCTCTCTCTTTTTTCCCCCAATATATTTTATTGATTTTTTACAGAGAGGAAGGGAGAGGGAGAGAGAATTAGAAACATTGATGAGAGAGAAATATCAATCAGCTGCCTCCTGCACGCCCCTACTGGAGATGTGCCCGCAACCAAGGTACATGCCCTTGACCACAATCGAACCTGGAACCTTTCAGTCCGCAGGCTGACGTCATATCCACTGAGCCAAACCAGTTTCGGCCTGCCAGCTCTCTTTAATGCAACTTTTAGAAATAATGCACTGTATTGTTTCCTATTGAAGGAAGTATACTGAGATAATATATGGAACAGATCATATAAAGAAACCAAGTGAAGGTCATTTTTGACATGTTTATTCTTAATCTATTCAATGGAGATTAAAGATAATTACTATAAAATATAAATATATTTCACTATTCCTCTTTAAATACATCTGGTTACTCTATCTTCTTAATTGAAATACATAAAAAAAAAATAGTTGGTCTGCCCTGGCTCAATTTGAGCATCATCCTGTGCACTGAAGGGTTGCGGATTCTATTCCCAAGTCAGGCCACATATAAGGTGGCGGGTGTGAACCCCAGTCAGGGCACATACAGGAGGCAACCTGTGATTGCTTCTCTCTCATGTTGATGTTTCTCTACCTCTCCCTTCTTCTCTAAAATCAATTTTTTAAAAATTTAAAACATTTGTAAAGTTGGTCTTAGCTTTTTTGGCTCTCATGCTCTTCCTACCCAGTGCATGTGTCTATCTTGCCTATTTTCTAGACTATAATTGTTATTTCATTATCTTCCCTCACAGGATTGCTCTTTTTTTTTTTAAGTTGTGTGGACATACATATTTTTTATTTATTTTTATTTTTTTATTAATGTATTACATGAATACATATCTTTCCATCGCACCTCCCACTCCCATGCATACCCTAACCCCCCAGTGTCTTGTGTCCATTGGTTATGCTTATATGCATACATACAAGTCCTTCGGTTGATCTCTTGTCTACTCCACCTCTCCCTAACCTTCCTGCTGTAATTTGACAGTCTGATGCTTTACTGCCTCTGTATTTATCTTTTTGTTCATCAGTTTATAATCTTTTTTATTATCCATAAATGAGTGAGATCATATGGTATCTTTCTTTCATTGACTGGCTTATTTCACTTAGCATAAGGCTCTCCAGTTCCATCCAGATTGCTACAAATGGTAAGAATTCCTTCTTTTTTATGCCAGCATAGTATTCCATTTAATAGATGTACCAAAGTTTTCTGATCTACTTATCTGCTGACAGGCACCTAGGCTGTTTCCAAATTGTAGCTATCATAAATTGTGCTGCTGTGAACATAGGGGTGCATAGATTCTTTCTGATTGGTGTTTCTAGTTTCTTAGGCTATATTCCTAAGTGTGGGATTGCTGGGTCAAATGGGAGTTCCATTTTTAGTTTTTTGAGGAAACTCCATACTGTTCTCCACAGTGGCTGCACCAGCAGTGCACTAGGGTTCTTTTTTCTCCGCATCCTCGCCAACACTTGTCGTTTGTTGATTTGTTGATGATTGGTGTGAGATGGTATCTCATTGTTGTTTTGATTTGCATCTCTCAGATAATTAATGACTTTGAGCATGTTTTCATGTGTCTCTTGGCCTTCCTCTGTCTTCTTTTGAAAAGATTCTATTTAGGTCCATTGCCCATTTTTTTATTGGATCATTTATCTTTTATTAAGTTGTATAAGTTAGCTGTAGATGTTGGATATTAAACCTTTATCAGTGATAACACTTGCAAATATGTTCTCTCATACAGTGGGCTTTCTTGTTGTTTTGTTCATGGTTTCTTTTGCTGTGCAGAAGCTTTTTATTTTTATGTAGTCTCATTTATGTATTTTCTCTTTAGCTTCCATTGCTCTTGGAGCAGTATCAGTGAAGAAGTTCCGTCAGCATATGTCTGAGATTGTGCTGCCTGTGGATTCCTGTAGTATTTTTATGGTTTCCTGTCTTATGTTTAAATCCTGTATCCATTTGGAGTTTATTTTTGTGTATGGTGTAAGTTAGTAGTCTAGTTTCATTTTTTTTTGCATGTATCTGTCCACTTTTCCCAACACCATTTATTGAAGAGACTGTTTTGACTCCATTGTATATTCATGCCTTCTTTGTCAAATATTAATTGAGCATAGTGGTTTGGGTCAATATCTGGATTCTCTATTCTATTACATTGGTCTATGTGTCTGTTCTTCTGCCAGTACCAGGCTGTTTTGAAAACAGTACCTTTGTAATACAGCTTGAAATCTGGTATTGAGATCCACCTACTTTATTCTTCTTTATCAGGATTGCTGTGGCTATTCGGGGTCTTTTTTATTCCAGATGAATCTTTGGAGAGTTCTTTCTAGGTCTCTGAAATATGTCGTTGGTACTTTAATGGGTAATGCATTGAGTCTATAGATTGCTTTGGGTAGTATGTACATTTTAATGATGTTGATTCTCCCAATCCATGAGCATGGTATGTTCTTCCATCTGTTTACTTCTTCCTCTATCTCTTTTTTCAGTGTCCTGTAGTTTTCTGCATATAAATCTTTTACCTCCTTAGTTAAGTTTATTGCTAGGTATCTTAATTTTTTTGGTGTGATGGTAAATGGATTGTTTTTTTAGTTTTTCTTTCTGTAAGTTCACTATAAGTGTATAGAAATGTCATAGATTTCTTGGCATTAATTTTGCATTCTGATACATTGCCAAATTCATTTATTAAGTCTATTATTTTTTTTATGGAGTCTTTCGGTTGTTTTATGTACAGTATCATGTCATCTGCAAATAAGGACGGCTTTACTTCTTCTTCTCCAATTTGGATGCTTTTTATTTCTTCTCCTTGTCTAATTGCAATGGCTAATATTCCAGTACTATGTCGAATAGGAGTGGTAAAAGTGGGCATCCCTGTCTTATTCCTGTTCTTAGGGGAAATGGTTTTAGTTTTTGCCCATTGAATATGATTGATGTTAGCTGTGGGTTTATCATAGATGGCTTTTATGATGTTGAGGTATGAACCTTCTATTCCCACCTTGCTGAGTGTTTTTATCAAGAAAGGGTGCTGGATTTTGTCAAATGCTTTTTCTGCATCAATTGATATGACTATGTGATTTTTATCTCTCAATTTGTTTATGTGATATATCACATTTATTGATTTGTGGATATTGTACCATCCTTGCATTCCTGGGATGAATCCTATTTGGTCATGGTGTAGGATCTTTCTGATGTACTGCTGGATCCGATTTGCTAGAATTTTGTTGAGGATTTTGGCATCTATGTTCATGAGAGATATTGACCTGTAATTCTCTTTCATTGTGTTGTCTTTATCTGGTTTTGGTATTAGGGTGATGCTGGCTTCATAGAAAGTGTTTGGAAGTGTTCTTTCTTCTTGAATGTTTTTGAATATTCTAAGGAGGATGGATTTTAATTCTTCCTTGAATGTTTGGTAAAACTCTCCTGTGTAGCCATCTGGTCCCAGGCTTTTGTTTGCTGGAAGCTTTTTGATGACTGCTTCAATTGCTTCCATAGTTATTGGCCTGTTGAGATGTTTAGATTCTTTCTGATTGAGTTTTGGAAGGTTATATTTTTCTAGGAATATGTCCATTTCTTCCAGGTTGTCCAGTTTGTTGGAACAGAGTTAATCATAGAATTGTTTAACAATTCTTTGTATTTCAATGGGGTCTGTTCTTATTTCTCCTCTTTCATTTCTGATTTTGTTTGTTTGGGTCTTCTCTCTTTGCTTCTTGGTGATCCTGGCTAGAGGTCCATCAATCTTGTTTATCCTTTCAAAGAACCAGCTGTTGGTTTTGTTGATCTTTTGAATTGTTTCTTTGGTCTCTGTCTCATTTATCTTCACTCTGATCTTTACTGTTTCCTTCCTTCTGCTTACATTGGGCTTTTCTTGTTGCTCTCTTCCTAGCTTTTTGAGTTGTAGAGTTAGGTAATTTATTACCATTGTTTCTTGTTTTTTGCAGTAGGCTTTTAGAGCTATGAACTTTCCTTTCAAAATTGCTTTCACTATGTCCCATAGATTTTGGATTGTTGTGTTTTCATTGTCATTTGCTGCCATGATGTTTTTTATTTTTTCCTTGATCTCTTTGGTAACCATGTGTTTGATTTTTTTGTATTGTTTTTATTGTAGTTGATTTGCCACTGTGATCTGAGAAAATACTTGATATAATTTCTGTCTTCTTGAATTTGAAGAGACTTTGCCTATGACCCAACATATTGTCTATCTTTGAAAATGACCCATGTGCACTTGAGAAGAATGTATATTCTGTGGCTTTGGGGTGAAATGTTCTGAAGATGTTAATTCCATCTGGTCTAGTGAGTCATTTAGGGTTGATGTTTCTTCACTGATTTTTTGTTTAGAGGATTTGTCCAGTGGTGTTAGTGGGGTATTAAAGTCTCCTACTATGATTGTATTGCTGTCAATCTCTCCCTTGATATTCTCCAGTTTTTTTTGTTTTGTTTTTTTTAATGTATTTAGATGCTCCTGTATTGGGTGCATATATGTTTACCAGAATTATTTCTTCTTGTTGGATTGCTCCCTTTAATATTATGAAGTGGCTTTCTTTATCTCTTGTCATGTCCTTCACTTTGAGATCTAATTTGTCAGATATAAGTATTGCAACCCCAGCTTTTTTTTCATTTCCATTTGCCTAAAAAACCATCTTCCATCCCTTCACCCTCGGTCTGTATGCATCTTTTTTTCTGAGGTGGGTTTCCTGTAGACAGCAGATATATGGGTCATGTTTTCTTATCCAATCTGTTACCCTATGTCTTTTGATTGGAGCATTTAATCCATTTACATTTAAAGTTATTATTGATAGGTACTTATTTGTCGCCATTTTTAATCTTTACCCCTGTGTTCCTTCTTAGCTTCCTATTTCCTTTTTTACAGCAGATCCTTTAGCATTTCTTGCATTGCTGGTTTGTTGGTAATACATTCCCTTAGTTTTTTGTTTGTTTGTTTGTGAAACTCCTGATTTCACCTTCAGTTTTGATTGAAAGTCTTGCTGAATATAGTATTCTTAGATTCAGACCCTTCCTTTGCATGACTTTGTATATTTCATTCCATTTCCTTCTGGCCTGATGAGTTTCTGTTGAGAAATCAGTCACTAATCTGATGGGGATTCCTTTGTAGGTAACTTTCTGTCTCACTCTGGCTGCTTTTAAGATTATTACTTTGTTGTTTGTATTTGCCAATTTAATAATAATGTGCCTCGGTGTCGGTCTTTGGGGTTCATTTTGCTTGGGACTCTGTGAGTTTCTTGGATTTGTTTAGATTTTTTTCTTCCCTTTATCAGGGAAGTTTTCTGCCATTATTTCTTCAAACAGGTTTTCTATTCCTTGCTCAGTTTCCTCTCCTTCTGGAATCCTTATTATGAGGATGCTGTTTTGTTTTGTGTTATCCCAAAGTTCCCTTAGGCTCTCCTCCCGCTTTTTAATTTTTTTTCTAGACGTTGCTCTACTTGAGTATTTTTCCTACCGTGTCTTCTAGGTCACTGATGCAGTCCTCTGCTTCTTCTAATCTACTTTTGATTACAGCAGCGATGTCATTTTTCATTTCTTCTTGATTCTTCTTCATTTCCTCTTGGTTCTTACTCATATTGTCGAATTTGTCTTCCTTTCTTTTCAGCCACTGTATGACCATTTCTCTGAATTCTTTCTCTGGCACGTTGCATGCCTCTATTTTATTTACTTCCTTTTCTGGTGATGCCAGCTTTTCTTTCATATGCAGGCTGTTTCTTTGTCTGCCCATGGTCTCTCTTCTCCAGGTGTCTATTTATGTAGTTTTCTCTCATGTGTTGATTTAAAGGCACTAAGTACAACACAACCAGGTACAACGCACAAAGCACTGAACAGAAATCTATTCATGATCTTAATAACCACAAAAATGGTGACCACCAAAGAGAGACAAATTAGGGGAAGTAGAGAAAGAAGAAGAGAGAAAAGACAAAAAAGAAAAGAAAGGAGTGCCAAAATGAAATTGGGAGAAGGGAGAAAAAAGAGGAAAAAGAAGAAAAAAGAAGAAGGGAAAAAAACAATTAAGAGAGAAAAGAAAGAGAATAAGAAAGAAAAGGGAAACAAATTATATATATATGAGAAGAAAACTCCAATAGAACAGCCACTAATCCAAATAAATGCCGGCAACAAGTACCTGGAGATTAATACAAACTACAAATAACTAATATCAAGGGAGGGAGGGAAAACATAGATTAAAAAAACAAAGTAAACAAAAAGCAAAATAAAACAAATAGAATAAACAAAAACAGTCTTACAAAAAAGTATAAAAAATCAATATAATCAACGTTTAAGCAAACACCAACAAAAGGACATAGAGAAAAATGATTTTTTGGATGGTAAAGACGGAGAATAGAGAGGTGTGTATGGACTTGGAGTAGGGGATTGGACATTAGATATATACGTGGGGTGAAATTTTAACTGGGTAAAAAGGAAGAATAGGGAAAATCTAAAGTAGGAAAAGGGTAAGAGAAACAAGATCTCAGAATTGGAAAAGTTAGGAAGAGAGTGATGGCATAAACGTAGAGTTGAGATAGAGTAAAATGATGCTAAAGGAAAGATGAAAATAGAATGTAAAACTCTAATCCCAAAGTAAAATAAAGAGAAAATAAAATGACACTTTTTTTAAAAAAAAAAAAGGTAAAATAGTAGTAGTAATAATACTGGTTGAAAATAAACATGTAATAATTAAAAAGGTAAAATCAATTGAGGAAAAAAGAAAAAATAGTTTTTTAATTAAATGTTGAAAAAATTAAAAAATAAAAATAAAGAAACATAAAAAATAAAAGAATAGAATGTGCAGTAGTGAAGGTCATTCACTTCCTCTATTGTTCTGTTTGGCATGCCTGTTTCCCAGTCAGGAAGGTATTGCAGTTCCCTGCGTTCCACTGCTGCTCAGTGTTGTAAGCCAGTCCTTATTGTTAAGCAGGCGGTGTGTCTTAATCTCTTTATTCTTTTATGATTGTGCAAAAGTCAATTTGTGAGTCATCCCCTGGGTGGCAGTGTTTTGGAATTGACCTCCAAGACTGTAGGTCCTCTCTAGCCTGTGCTTAGATCCTGCTTTCCCTGTGGCACTCAATATCAGTTTGTGGGAGTGGGTTGTCCCAGAGCTGGTTCTCTGATGGTTATTTTGCGCTCTGATCCCCAGGTTCCAGAAGAACAACTTCCCCCTGCAGTCTCTTAGGATGTCCTCAATTGAGTGATCCTATGCATTGGGCTTAGCAATCAGAAGTGAGAATCTGAAGAGAAAGAACACAAGTCTACGTATTCCCCCTTCCCTGCTTCTGTTCAAGCAGCTGGCACACTTTAATAACTCCCAGGCTGTCCTTCTGCCTCAGATCAAAGTGGGTTGCTTTCTAGAGATCCCCTCTGTTAGCAGCTCTGAGGGCCTCCTTCCACATTCAGGGATCATGCCCTGCCCAACATCATGGATTTCTCTAGGTGCAGCTTTCCCCCATCCAGTTCCTACAGTGTGCCATCTCTCTGTTCTGCAGGACCAGAGACCTCACCTTATCCCAGGTGAAATCTGACTTTTCAGTATGGCGTGTAGATCTCCTCTGAATCCTAGTGTTTGTGCCGATTGGGGAGCGGTGTTCTGGGTCTCGTAGCTATTCAGTGGGTGCCTCAGCTGTAGCTTTTCATGCTTCTGTAAACATCCATTTTCCCCTTCAAGATGGCACGGTCTCTGCCTTTGCGCTGGTGTCAGTGGGGCTGCCCCGTCCAGCAGTCCCCCACTTTCTCCTGGAAGATAACTGTCCCTTACCTTGCCAACAAACACTCCCAGTGCGACCCTCAGCTGTTTTTTCTGTCTGCTCAGTGACAAGTCTCCAGACATATCCATTTATTCTGCTGCCATTTTTTCCCATCTGGATTGCTTTTTAGAGGACATGTATCATGTTTATCTTTTTATCTACCGAGAACAGTGCCTGTTAGGTAGGCAGCCAATAGCTGAATGAGTGGGTCCTATCTTCTGTAGTGAACATGAGAATGTATCTGCAATTAGACATAGTTACGTGAGACTAGAACTCAAAATGTGCTTGAACTCTTGTTCCTGAGGCTATCACCCTCCACTGGTGGTCTGAAAACTCACTGTTTAGATTATGATTGTGTTCTACAATCCTTCATGGGTATTTGATTGAAGATGCTACAATATTGCTGTTTTAGTCTTAGAATGTTGCTTCCACCTTTTACTGTCAGCAGGTGTGAGAGCAGACCAGTTGATTTAATCATGATCATAATCAAAGTCAGCGTGTAACTTTCTTGTAAGCTTCTTCCATTGATTCAGTTGTGGTAAAGGAGCTTTTGTTTCTTTAGTACAATAAGCAATTAATTTGTTACTATGTTGTTTACAGTGGAAAAGAAGAAGGAAACAATAACAGAGTCAGCTGGCCGACAACAAAAAAAGAAAATAGGTAAGATGAGTTATTGGTGTACACAAAATTTAGGTTTTCTTGGAAGAAGTAAATTCTCAGGTGATGATGCTATGTAAAGATGCTGACCGTGGTAACTTGTGTGTGCATGTGTTAGTGTATGGTTCACTGAGCACTTGCTATGTTCTCTTACTCGATTCTCCCAACTGTTCGGTGGGACATGTTCAGGCAGTTGTTCCTTTTGGGTCTTTGCTTTGAAATTTCAGTTTTAGTAAATGATATTGACAGTTGTGGTTTTTGAACTTGCTGAGGGTTCGTCAGGTAGTTTGCAAAAGTACATTGTTTTTAATACTTGAAATGATTATTTCCAGGTAAGTCTGAGCTACTTCTGTTAGTGCCGTGGCTTCCTTGCTGAGAATTGACTGGTGATAGAAACCCACCAAGGTTTGGAAATTTTCTAAAGAATTTTTATATCATCTGAAAAATAATGACGTGACTTAGGTTTTTCATCATGTTGTAGAATTTAATTACCGAATGTAGTTCTGTTCCAAAGAGACCATTTGTAAGTGACTAGATGTGCTTTGTACTTATGATGCTTCCTACCTCTGAAATAAGGGAAAAGCATGTATTTGATTCAGAAGCAATGTTTCTGTAACCAGGTCACTGCTGTTACATCCCAGCAAGGAGTCCTGCCAGGTGGACCTCTGCCTGGTCCTCTCTGGGACCAAGGGTGCTTCTCAGCTTAGTGCAGGGGTAGGGGTTTCTATATGACTCGCTCATCTGGGTCCCTGGCAAGATGCTATTTACATCTGCTCTGTGTGGGTCAATCATGCTGGTAGGCACTGGAGAAACAAGGCAGAGAAAGCTCTGTCCTTTAGGAAGTCTGTGCAACAGCGAAAACAGACCCGGTGCAGCACTATGTGTTTGTGGAGACACATTCTGATGAGAGAAAGTCTCTCCAAACCAACCCACGGGGTCAGGTTTTTGTGAAGAATTGATGCTTTAGCTCAGTGGTCTGCAAAGTGTGGCTCGGGAGTCACATGCGACTCGCAAGCCACGGTTCGCCGCTCTGTTAGCTAATGAGTTTGCCGACCACTGCTTTAGCTGAATCTTGAAGCTTTGGTGTGAATTAGCGAAATCAAAATAGAAACAGAAGCGCTGGTCAGTATTATTGAGCAGTCACTCTCTGCAACATTGACGTGAGCCCTTTACATACTTTTATTTTTTTTAATATATATTTTTATTAATGTCAGATAGAGGAAAGGGGAGATAGAAACATCAATGATGAGAGAGAATCATCGATTGGCTGCCTCCTGTATGCTCCCCACTGGGAATCAAGCCCAAAATCTGGGTATGTGCCCTGACCGGGAATCACACTGTAACCTGTTGGTTCATGGGTCAGTGCTCAATCACTGAGCCACTCCAGCCAGGCACTTTACGTACTTTTAAATTCTCTTAACAGCACACATGGTTGTGAAGGGTTACCTCATTTTCACAGATGGGAGACTGTGGTTAAAGTGCTTAGTGGTATAAGGTGAAGTCCATGCAGAGCAGGGCTACAGCCTGGTCCTTCGTCACTACAGACTCTGCACTTATAAGCCCTGTGCTCTAGGCACAGAGGGGTCCACAAGCACATGTGGAACTGGAGGGGGTTTAATATAACAGATAAAAGAAGCTGTGGGAAGGACAGGCAGAGGAGCTAGAGGAAGTAGCTGGAGAAAATAGGTGAGGAGGGTAAGGGCATTGAACTTGCCTCCCGAGGGCTTCCTGTAACCATTAAGGGATGTAAACAGGCTTGACATCAGATTCTAAGGAAGACAAGTCTGGCAGCAGCATGGAGTATAAACTGGAGAAGGGATTGTTTTGGAAGTAGGAAATTCGTAAGGCTTTTTAAGTACCCCAGGCATAAAAATGGCAAGAACCTGCACTTGGGCCGTGGGATTGGAGTAAATGTTAGATTCAGCAGATATCAGAGAAGTATAGAAAGAGGGCAGAGGAGCCCAGATCTCCAGTTTGGAGGAAGAAGTATTGGACGAGGAGCAGATTGGGGTGGGGAAGAGATTTCAGCCTGGCCAGTGTTGCTCAGTGGTTGAGTGTCAACTTACGAACCAGAAGGTCATGGTTCTGTGCCTAGTCAGGGCACATGCCCAGTTTGCGGGCTTGATCCTCAGTGGGGGGGGGGGGAAGGGGGGGAGAAGGGGGGAGGGGTCCTGCCGGAGGCAGCGGTCAATAACTCATCATTGATGTTTCTATCTCTCTTCCTCTCCTCTCCTCTCTGAAATCAATACAAATTTTTTAAAAAGAGAGAGAGAAGGAGATTTCAGCTTTGATCATGTAGGACTTGCTGTGCCATGTGACAGTGGGTACACAGTGGATGGGTTGTGGAGCTGGCAGGGAGGTAAAGGCTACAAGGAGATTTTTAGAATCATATGCTGATAAGTGGTAATCAAGTCCACCAGGTACATGAGATCACAGGGAGACTGTCTAGACTCTAGAGCAGTGGTTCTCAACCTTCCTAATGCCGCGACCCTTTAAGACAGCTCCTCATGTGGTGGTGACCCCAACCATAAAATTATTTCTGTTGCTACTTCATAACTAATTTTGCTACTGTTATGAACTGTAATGTAAATATCTGATATGCAGGATGTATTTTCATTGTTACAAATTGAACATAATTAAAGCATAGTGATTAATCATAAAAACAATATGTAATTATATATTGTGAAATATTTATTTCTAATTACAAATAAATGAACTTTTGTCTTGAATCGTGGTGTAGCATGGGTAACAGTCTTAATATGACTACATTGCTACATTTTGCTACACCGAGGAGTGGTGTGTTGGTTCCCAAGACCATGGGAAATAGGTGTTTTCCAATAGTCTTAGGCGACCCCTGTGAAAGGGTCGTTCGACCCCCAAAGGGGTTGCGACCCACAGGTTGAGAACCGCTGCTCTAGAGTAAGAAAAGCTAGGCTGTGGGCAGAGAGTCCTCAGGAAACAGTGTCTGAGGGCTGCAGGAGTGGAGCTCTGCAATGGCACAGCCCAAGCAGTTTGACAGGGGAGATTGAGGGGAGAATTTCAGGGACTGGAGCTGCTGAAGGTGGGTGTAAAGTGCCTGCGGGGCAGAATGGAGGCTATTGGTGACTTAGCAAGAGTGATTTCTGCAGCACAGCATGGTAAAGGCAGGAGCCAGATTGGGTAGGTTATGGAGAGCAGGCAAGGTGAGCAACTGACACCTTGAACATAGACAGTTCAAGTAGCTTTGCCTTTAATCGATGGCACAGGACCTAAACTCAACATTATCTTAACATGGAATGAAGCCTTGAATGTTTGCTCACCAAAAAATATCATTAAGAGTGAAGATAAATAATATTTTAGAAGAGTTGAGTATCAGAGTCTTATCAGGAGTTAAAGATAATATTTATCAGGCACTGCTTACAAGAAAAACAACCTATCCTTTTCTAGTTTGTAAGTTTTACTCTTAGATTCAGCCCGACTCTTGGAAATCTGTAACTTAAGCTACTTTCTTTTGGACTTGATAAAGATTCTCCTGCCCTCTGGAGTCCTACTCAGCATATTCGTGAGAGTGTTGTCCGGTGCACCCATGGTGCTCTTTTACAAGAAATGGTGGACCTTTTGATCAGTTAGTTTTCAATGATAAGAAGAGCAGTGCTTCTCATTAATTGTTACCTGTGGACACTGAACTGATGGATGTTTGCCCGGCTGCTGGTGAGCACGGCAGAGGGGGTGTGGAGTCCGTGCATTTCTGTGCTGACTGCATCCACAGTGCTGCTCTGCACCTTCCTCTTCTCTGGTCAGAGTCCCCACTTGAGCTAGTTACAAAAATATGCATAGTAGTGGGTGGGCTGTGCAGGATGATTCTGTCCTGAAAGAAGCGGTTTTCCATAGAGGGGACTGGTGGGTAGTGTCCCGTGCCCAGGGAAGAGATGCCGTGAACTTTACCTGAGGCTCTTTGACAGAGCACGGGTAGAGCAAGTAATTTGGAACCAAGGTGCCTGCACAGACATGGAGGATTGTGTGGCCCCCCCTGTTCTTACTTTCCGTGCAGGGCTGTGGCTATTTTACACCTCCCTCTCGTAGAAGGGGAACTGGTTTACTCATGGTACATGGCTTTGATTTCACTCTGTGGGCTGCAACCATGTTACCTAAAGCAACGAGGGATGTATTTTAGGGGCATATGTGATCCAGACTCAGGAAAAGTTGAACTGACTGGTTCCAGGAAGGCAGGACTGTGTCAGGCCAAGCGAGCCTGGAGGTGAGGCCACCAGGGTGCTTCTTGTCTTCAGGGCTCCACTGCCAACACTCGCTTCTCCCTCTCTGATGTCCAGCTGCCCCACGGCCTCGGTGGTGCTCGTCTAGAAGGCACTTGCCTTCACCTGCCTCTGGTGTCCTGGAGCTCTTTCTGCACCAGCACTCCTCACACGGCTCTGTGGCCACTATGTCAGTATTTCCCCAGACACTTGTTAAAAGTTTGGGGCTGAGTTGAGTCCCAGGCTTTACTGAATCACCATCTGGGTATGCGGCCCAGGAATCTGCTTTCTTAACAAGCTTCTCAAACAATTTGTAGGTAAACTGAAGTTTGAGAACCAGCATTATATTGTAATTTTTCTATTTCTGCTCCCAGTTAATTGACATAATTTCCCTATTTAAATTCTTTTAGATACATTTTTAAAAATTAATTTTTAGAGAGAGAGAAAGGGAGAGGGAGATAAAAACATAGACATTGATTAGCTGTCTCCAGCACGCCCTCCACCATGTGTCGAGCCCTCAACCCGGGCATGTGCCCTAACAGGGATTCGAATTGGCAACCTCTTGGTGCATACAATGATGCTCAACCAACTGAGCTACACTGGCTGGTTGAGAGAAGGAATCCAATGGGCTCAACTCATCATTTAAAATACATATATATTATTTCAGAGAGAAAAGGAGAAAGAGAGAGAGAGATAGGAACATCAATGATGAGAGTGAATCACTATTGGCTACCTCCTGCACACCCCACCCTGGGGATTGAGCTCGCAATCCGGACTGAGAATCGAATTATGGCCTCCTTGTTCATAGGTCAGTGCTCAATCACTAAGCCATGCCAGCCAAGTTCGGCTCATATTTTCATGCCAGAAGTTGTGGATTGGTTACCTCAGGTCAACAGTGGTGGGAGGAGGGTACTGGGAACATTCCCATCTGACCTTCAGCAGAGCCCATGGCTGGGGACAGAAAAGCAGGCATTCTGACCTTTGACTGAGTGTGAGAGGATCTCCTTTCCTAGAGACTTGAAATTATGGTAGGACATTGCTGAGATTTAATTTATATATTCATTCTACGCCTTTGTGTCCTATCTTCCACAAAAGAAGGCTGTATCAGGCAGATAATTTAAATTTTGCTTCTTCTTCATTGCAAATCTTCATGACATTCCATGAGATATTATAAATTATTCTTCCATTCGAGACAGCTCAGAATGCAGACTGTTGTGGGATACCTGCCCTTTTTTACATTGGTTCCCGTTGATGTATTACAAGAGTGAATTTTCGTGTATAGCGTTAAAACAATACCAGAGGCAGTTTTAAAAAGTTAAACTTGGACCCGACTGGTATGGCTCAGCAGTTGAGCATTGACCCAGAAATCAAGAGATCTCGGTTCAATTCCTGATCAGGACACATGCCCAGGTTGCAGGCTTGATCCCAGAGGGAGGGGTGCAAGAAGCAGCCGATCAGTGATTCTCCCTCACCATCCATGTTTCTGTCTTTTATCCCTCTCCCTTCCTCTCTCTTAAAAAATAAAAAATCAGTGAAAACACAAAGTTAAAATAAAGTTAAACTTGAAAGAGTTTTATTTCTTTGATTGAAATATTCTGGTGCTCTGGTGCATGTGCGTTTTCTGTTAGTACAAAGTACATCATGTGCGAGGTGTTCTGCTCATCCTGTTGAAATAAGCACTAGTGAAACAGGTGTGTTTGTGTCTGCAGCCAGTGATGCTTTAACCTCGACCATGTGCTTAGCACTCTGTGTATTAACTGTCCTGTCACTTCTTTTCAGAGAGGCAAGAAGAGAAGCTGAAGAACAACAACAGAGACCTGTCCATGGTGAGGGTCCCAAATATAATTTCCTGTAAACATAATGATTTTTAGCAAAACATTTGCATTAGGTACACCACACTCACCTTTTCAGAACTGCAGAGACTGCATGCTGCAGATAATAGTGCGTGTTCCTGGGCCACCCGAGTGCAATGGCTGTGGGCTGGGACCTTGCTCTGATTATGTGAACAGTCCTTAGGCTGACCCAGAGTCATTGTTGATCCTTTCATACCATTCCTGATTGGCTCCCCTTATCTTTACCTTCTTATGTTAATGCTGCACCTTTGGTTTTCTAGTGAACAGGGTTGGAGTGTTACAGGGGCCTTCTCTGTTGCCTCTTTTCTGCGAGAGCCTCTGTTCTGAGTAGCAGACTCACCATAATGTGTGAGGAAAGTGATTTCATTGTCCATTTGCTCGTTTATAAAGAGCACACACGTTCTGTCCAAGCATGTCTGTTTGAGGCATCAGCAGGCTATGATATGGCGTACCCAAATTTTCATTTCATTTCTGTATATATAACATAGGATATTCTAACTTTCCAACAGTTATCTTTTGCTTAGTGAGAGCCCTTTGCTCTAAATCTTTATCTTGAAATTCTTACTAAGAAAGATTATAATTTAGAAGTACGTTTTTTAAAAAGGGCTTTTCTTGCCCTCGCTGGTTTGGCTCAGTGGATAGAGCATCGACCTGAGGACCGAAGGGTCTCTGGTTCGATTCTGGTCAAGGGCAGGTACCTCAGTTGCAGGCTCCTCCCTGCTCGGGCCCTGGTTGGGGCTCGTGCAGGAGGCAACCATGCAATGTGTTTCTCTCACTTCGATGTTTTTCTCAGGCTTTCGCTCTTTCTTCCATTCTCTAAAAATCAATGGAAAAATATCCTCCCATGAGAATTAAAAAAAACTTTTTTAAAAAGGCTTTTCTGTTGACATAATTACTACACATTCACTATAGCAAATTTGGAAACTACTGAAAAGAGATAAATGAAGGTCCAGATACAACTACTGTTAAGCTTTCATCTTTGTAATCTTTGGTTTATTTATATTTTATGACATAATGATTAAGAAAGAAGTTAGCTTCAAGTAACAATACTTGACTGACAAAGACTTAAGCAGATAAAGGGTTTTCACTTGCTCCAGAAGTCTGAAGTGGTGTCGTGGGCTGGAGTGGCAGCTCGGATGTCAGGATGTCACCAATGCAGGCAGACGTCTAGATCCACTGAGCTGCACCGCCAGGCACCATGCTCCATCCCGGCAAAAGGAGTGATCATTAGGCCTGAGGATGGCTGCTCACCACGCCTGTCCCTTTGCAGGTCCTTCCCACACTGTGCTGTCTCCTGGCCCCCAGCACTTCCCTGGCAGGTAGCCAGGAGAGGGCTTGTAGGTGGGTGGTAGCCGGGAGACAGCTTCTGGCAAAGGGCCTCCTTTAAAAATGGTATGAAAGCAACTTGGGTGTGCTCCAGCAGTGGTTTCTCTGCAGTGTGAAATGACAGTGTGTTGGTCTCCTTACAGGTTCGAATGAAATCCATGTTTGCAATTGGCTTTTGTTTTACTGCCCTGATGGGGATGTTCAATTCCATGTGAGTATCCCTAACTGTTGCTCTGTGATAATATTGTATTTTTATATTTTAAATGTACAGAAAAGTTACAAAAATAGTATGTCCATTATCCAGATTCACATATGTTAACATTTTGCCCCATTCACCTTCTCTTTTTCTCTCTCTCCCTATCATGTATGTCCTCTTATGTACATGATTTCTGTATTTTTCTGAATCATTACAGAGTATGCTTCATGCTCCTTTATTATAACTTGCAAGTGTGTGTTCCCTAAAGACATGGATATCCTCATACTTAATCTCAGCCCAGTTATCGAAATCACACAAATTGAATTTTGATAGAATACAATTTATATGATAACTTTTTCATGGCCTTAATAGTGAGGATATTTTATATACAAGGCAAAGACTGGGTATTGTGGGGCCTTCAAAGGGAGGGTAGACATAAAAGATGTTTTCACTCTTAAAATAGAGTTTTAACTGTAATCTCGTTAATGATAGCCAGATTACTGTGTCTGACCAGCACAAGCGGACCGGAGTAATGGCGGAGCTGCTCTAACTGGCTGGGCAAATGCTCAGATGACAGGCACCACTTATCACCCCCAGAGCTCACTGGACCCTCCCATGAGGATAGAATTGCTCTCACCCTTCTTTACCTTTCTCGTACTCTTCCTCCCTGGCTTCATTTCTGTCTGTCAGCCCAATAAATTCAACAAAAAAGTTTAAAAAAAAATCTGTTTGTCTCGCCCTCTCCCTATACCCACCCCCCCCCGCCGCATCTGTTCTTCTCTCCCCATCTGTTAAGTGCCACTTTGTGCCAAGCATGATGCCAGGTATTATATAACAAGCCAGGTGTGCCCCTGCCCTTGGTGATACCAACATTGTATGGGAAGAAAAGACAGACAGATACATGATGGACATTATAACAGAAATGTGTGTATGGAGTACAGTAGGGGGAAGTGACTGTTTTTGCCTAGAGGAGGGGCCAGAGAGAGTCTGATGGTTTTCATGCAGAATTTCCCCCATTACTAATGGAGGACTTTTGGAATATTCAACAACTTGCCCAAGGTTTCCAGAAGTCTTGTAATTTCTAACATATAATCTTAAATTCAGTGTTGTTTTTTTCACTGCAATGCTTTCTCTCATTTCTTTGGTGCTTATCTCTGTGAATGAACAGATAAACTGAACACTGAACGAGTGTTGATGAATACACTTCATTGGTACTCCAGTACTCATGTATTCTTAACCTTGGCACATTCTGGCTCAGTGCTTACTGTAGAGGTGCTAAGTACTCAAACTTCTGATACTTTTTAAACTTTTTTATTGAATTTATTGGGGTGACATTGGTTAATAAAATTATATAGGTTCAGGTCTACAATTCTATCATACATCATCTGTATATTGTATTGTGTGTTCATCACCCCAAGTCAAGTCCCCTTTCTCCACTCACACTTCTGATTTTAAAATAATATTTTTATAGCTTTAGTGGCATGTATGTAGTTTTTATTGTGTGATTACTGCAACAGGTTTTGGGTCCTTGTTTTGCTTGAAGTTCAGTATTTTATTTATTCCTTAGTCATATGTACAGATGAGTTCTAATGAAATAGACTGACTAGGAAATAACTGGCCATTTCTGTCAGTAGTAATACTGCCTTATATTCATGCGATTCCCCTCCTTAACATTGTTTATGAACACAATGCACTAAACAACCTTACAGTCTCAGCCAGCATGTGCATGCACACACACATCTGAAAGGCTGCTCTATGGGAAGGGCTTCGAACCTCTGCCAGGATCCTGATACTGAAAAAATTAAGAGTCACTAGTTTAGAAAAAGATTGACGGGAACAGTTTACATCCTTCCTTACCTCCTTGTACGTCAGGTCTTTTTTTTTTTTTAGAATATCATCTTGTTTTTTTAAAGATCAAAAGACTTAAAGTTCTGTTTCTGTTCCAGATTCTTCTTGGGAACTAAGAGGCTAGTCAGGCTTCTAAAAATAACAATCTTTGTTTTTTCCTTTTCAGATTTGATGGCAGAGTGGTGGCAAAGCTCCCTTTCACGCCCCTTTCCTACATCCAAGGACTCTCCCATCGCAATCTGCTGGGGGATGACACCACAGACTGCTCCTTCATCTTCCTGTATATCCTCTGCACCATGTCCATTCGGCAGGTGAGTGACTCTTAACACAGACAGCCATATCAGACTTGGGAGTAATGACAGACCACATGTATGACATCGGTATGTCACAGAGCCTAGGTGTGTAGTTGCTGCACCATCTAGGTTTGTGTAGGTGCCCTCTGATGTTTAGATGATGGGGACATCACCTAAGGATGCGTTTCTCAGAATGTGACCCATCGTTACATACTGTATCCCTGTATTAACTTTTGCTCTGGAACACTGCGGGTGTCCCCTGTTGCTCTGCAGCCCTCTAGATTCTGTTTTAGAACTCCAGTGCATCATCTAGAGCTGCCTTAAATGTGTGTGGTCCAGACTAGTAAGCCTTAGGACTGGGCAGTGGCTGGAAAACCAGACGCTCTCAGACTCCTTCCTTGGGGCAGCTGTCCGAAGGTACAGGAGTATGGAGTGGCTGCCCTTCCTGCTGTGATTTCTTCTTTGTGCCTTTGTCCCTGTAGGAGCACAAGTGAGCGGAATGCTTTGGTCACTCTAAGTTGTTCATGGTTGAGATCAAGCCACAATAGGACCAGACATTCATAGTGGAAATGAACGAGGGCTGAGGGAATGAACAAGGCCGAGGGAGCCTGGGAGACAGACCTGACACTCAGTCAGTGGGGGATTCAGGCAGGAAGGGCCAAGGTGAGATTTTAAAAAGTGACAGGGTTGCCCAGCCAAAGTGACTCAGTGTTGAGCGTCGACCTATGAACCAGGATGTCACAGCTTGATTCCTGGTCAGAGCACATACCGAGATTGTGGGGTCATCTCCAGTAGGGAATGTGCAGGAGACAACTGATCAATGATTCTCTCTCCTCACTGATGTTTCTATCTCTCTCTCCCTCTTCCTTCCTCTTTGAAATCAATAAAAATATGTATTTTTAAAAAGTGATGGGTTAATTAAGTCTCAGGTTCAAGAATTCTATATTTTAGGGTGTTGTTCAGTGTTCAGACAGCATTGCAGTGAATGTGAACACGATTCTTTCTGTGTCTTTTGCACGGTGATTCTTTCAGAGCTATTCTTGTTATTTTCATTAATAGTCTTCTCCTCTCCTCTGAAACATTTTTAAGGCAGTGATTTCTTAGTTTGTGTGTCCCGTAAAGTGCCTGTGTAATTACAGCTATTAATCTTATTGTGGGAAAATGGACATAAAATTGACCTTGTCACCATTTTTAACTGTACAGTTTTGTGACATAAAGTACATTCCACATTATTGTAAAACCACTCTTCATCTCTAGAACTTTTAAATCTCAAATGGAAATCTTCTCCATTAAACACTAACTCTCCATGTCCCCTCCCCCAGCCTCTGGCAACTACCATTCTACTTCTGTCTCCATGAATTTTACTATGCATATTTATGAATTTGACTTCATATAAATAAAACTAGAGGCCCAGTGCACATATTCATCAGTGGGTCCCTCAGCATGGCCTGCAGAGATCAGGCTGGAACCCGGCAGTCCAACGCTGCCTGCCTTTCCTGCCTGCTGCTCCTGCTCATCCGGCCCTGCTGTGCCTGCTGCTGATCCATAGGCTCACTGCCATTCTGCTGAGGTCTCCAGGCTGTGAGCCCTGTGTCTGGTGCCCATCCGTCAGCCGAGTTGTGCTCCCGCTGTGGGAGCACACTGACCAGGAGGGGGCAGCTCCTGCATTGAGTGTCTGCCCCCCTGCTTAGGCTTTTACATATATAGATCATATAATATTTTTGTCCTTTTGTGACTGACAGTATTTTAAGGTTTATCTACATTGAAGCATTTCAGAATTTCCTTTCTTTTTAAAGACCAATACTGTTTCACTGTGTGGATGTACCCACCGCATTTTGTTTATCTGTCCATGAATACTTACACTATTTCCACTTTTTTGTTGTTAATACTCACTGGAGGATATGGTTGCCTCCCATACGCATCCCAGCTCCAGGCTGGGGATGAAACCTGCAACTGAGGCATGTGCCCTTGACTAGAATTGAACCCAGGACCCTTCAGTCCACGGGCCAATACTTCATCCGCTGAGCCAAACCAGCCAAGGTTCTGTTTCCACCTTTGAATATCCGAGTTCTTATATTCAGAGGTGGAATTGCTGAGTTACAGGGCAATTCCATGTTTAGTTTTTGGAGGAAACACCAGAGGCTTTGTGCAGCCACTGCACCCTTTTATCCAGCACTTCACCTCCAGTTTGGGGCTGGGTTTTAAAAGATGCAAGTAATTTCTCATCTTTTAGTTTCAGTGAGTGGAAACCATAATTTCGTTTATTCGGGTTAATGTTTATGCTTCATGTTAGAAACTATATATATTTTATGCAGTTCCCTCTGCCACTGGACATGGCCTTGCTTGTTTTAATGGGGAAGTCTTCCCTCCAGTGAATTAGAATAGAGTACAGGAGAGTGTTGTTAAAGTGTCTACTGAAGGGACTGGATACTTTGACTACCAGGTTTCCTGAATTTATGTTTGTCAGAGTCTTTTACTTGTGAAAGATTATGACTACACTTACACGTATGTATAGTTAATAACCTGTCTACGGGTCAACCAGAACCCATTTCGTCTAGTGCCTGCATGAAGTTTGATTAAACAGCGAGCTCCGCTGGCCCCTTCATACAGGAATGCTGTTACCAGGAGGAGTGATATTAGGTTGAACTAAGGGTAGCCATCTGCTTCTGTCATTTCCCCCTGTCCATACGACTGATGATCAAATTAGTAATGATTCCCTGTCGGTTCATTTATTCATTCAACAGAATTGAGCACATGTACCAGACTCAGTCCGGAGGATCCGTGTTCAGTTGTAGACAGACCAACATGTGGTTATGGTCCTTGCCTTCATGGGGCTTGTTTCTTTTGAAGTAAAAAGTTTAATTTTCCACCTGTAGCTTCACTTTTTAAAATATCACTATTGAATATGAGAACATAGAAATATATCTAAGTTTATTTGTTATTCTAGGGAAATTAAACAAAGATTAAACGAAGTGTTTATGAATCTGGTTTTCATCTATTGCATGTCATTTTGCCTTTCTAGGATGTTACTGAGTCTATGGTTTACCACTGACTTAAGAGCTTTCAAGGAAAATAAAATAGTATTTGCTTGTCATATAGGGTATGGCAAAAGTAGGTTTACAATTATGAGTATGTGAAACATCGCTAATTCTTATATTCTTATTTATTAATTATTGCATTGTTTCCCATATGAACAATTATCAACCACCTTTTGCCCTACCTGTGTAATGGAATTGAAGCCCCATTTCTACTTTAATATGGTGGGGAGAGGGAGAACACATTGTGAGGCTGAGGAACTGCAGCATTTGCAGGTTAGAATCGTTTTTAAAAATATATATTTTATTGATTTGTTACAGAGAGGAAGGAAGAGGGATAGAGAGTTAGAAACATCGATGAGAGAGAAACATTGACCAGCTGCCTCTTGCATAATTCCTACTGGGAATGTGCCCGCAACCAAGATACATGCCCTTGACCGGAATCGAACCTGGGACCCTTGAGTCCGCAGGCCGACGCTCTATCCACTGAGCCAAATCAGTTAGGGCTGCAGGTTTGAATCTTGCTCCCACTGATGTGGAGTGTCCTGGGGAGTCCTGTAACCTCTTGGAGCCTCTGTTTTCATGGAGGTGACATGGGGTCCATGGCAGCCTCCCCTTGTGTGACCATCAGATGGCAGTCTGGAACGGAAACAGTTCCTACGGCTGCATTCTCTCCCCACACCCCGCATCCTGGGGGTGTTTTTAAAATTTATATTTGTTCCCAGCCCAAGATAGGACCATGTTCCTTTCCACAGATTAAAACATGACATGTCATATTAACTGAAAATAAATGTAATAACCTTTGCTCATTTTATCTTTCTCCTTTTGTTTACTTCCTTAACGCCTGGTGATTAACAGTTAGCTGCCTTGACCTTCATACCCCAGCTATTTCCTTTGTGTGCATTTGTAGCAGTGGAAACAGTAGGTCTGCCAACTTCCCTGAAAGGTGTCAATAACAGTCCAGGGTGGTGATGGGCATTTCCTTAATTTCCTAATTAAGGCACTTTGCTTTTTTTGTCCTTGTGAGTCAGTTACTTGGTTAAATGGTTATCTCTATATAAAGTGCTTTGCCTCTCATCTCAAAAAAATCCAAGTGAACCTACCTGTCAATAGCTGGGGAAGGCAAGTCTCTTCTTGTAGATCCATGAGGTTGTGAAATCCAGAAGGATTTGTGGTTCTGAGGAAATGTAGAACAAAGCTTTTCTTCTCTTTTTTCTCGAACCTGAGACCCTTCAGTCCGCAACTCAGGTGCATGCCTGGGTTGTGGGCTTGATCCCCAGTAGGGGGCATACAGGAGGCAGCCAATCAGTGATTCTCTCTCATCATTGATGTTATCTCTCCCTCTGTCTTCCTTTCTGAAATCAATAAAAATGTTAAAAATACACACACACACACACACACACACACACACACACACACACTAGTGGCCCAGTGCACGAAATTTGTGCACTGGGGTGGAGGTGGGGGTGAGGAGAGTTGTCTCTCAGCCCAGCCTGCACACTCTCCAATTTGGGATACCTCGAAGGATGTCCTACTGCTGGTTTACAGGCAATAGGCCTAAACCAGCAGTTGGACATCCCTCTCACAATCCGGGACTGCTGGCTCCTAACTATTCACCTGCCTGCCTGCCTGATTGCCTCTAACCACTCTGCCTGCCAGCCTGTTTGCCCCTAACTGCCCTCTACTGCTGGCCTGCTTGCCTCCAAATGCCCCCCTGCCAGCCTGATCACCCCAACGGCCCCCCATGTCAGTGTTCTCACCCCCAGCTGTCCCCGCCCCCGCCGGCCTACTTGCCCTCAACTGCCCTCCCCACTGGCCTGCTTGCCCCCAACTGCTCCCCTGCTGGTCTTCTCACTCCAAACTGCCCCCCGATCCTGATCATTCCCAACTAACCCCCACTGACAACCTGCTCACCCCCAACTGGTACCTCTGCTGGTCTGCTCACCTCCAACTGCCCCCCCTCCCACCACCAGCCTGATTACCCACAACTGCTATCCCATCTTGGCCTAATCACCCACAACTGCCCTCCCCCCTTGGCCTCTAACCGCCTCTCCTTGGCCCTGCCACCATGGCTTTGTCCAGAAGAATGTCCGAAAAGTCTCTCAGTCTAATTAGCATATTATCCTTTTATTAATATAGATAGAGGCCTGATGCATGGGTGGGGGCCAGCTGGTTTGCCCTGAAGAGTGTCCTGAATCAGGGTGGGGGTTTCCTTGGGGCATGGGGTGGCCTGAGCAAGGGGCCTGTGGTGGTTTGCAGGCTGGCCACACCTCCATGAGGTGAGGATCCTTGCTGGAGGTGTGTGGCCAGCCTGGGTGAGGAGTTGAGGGCTCTTTTCAAGCTTATCACACCCCCTTCAGAGTGGGGGTTCCAGTTGGGGTGCCTGGCCAACCTGGGTGAGGGGCTGATGGCTGTTTTCAGGCTGGCCATGCCCCCCATTGGGGACTCTTACTTCATGAGGGCAACCCAAGCCTCCTGCTTGCTCCAGCTCCATGGCTGTCACTATCTTTGTTTGGTTAATTTGCATACTCGCTCCTGATTGGCTGGTGGGTATAGTGGAGGGATGGTCAATTTGCATGTTTCTCTTTTATTAGTCTAGATAACCTCTTATGTGTAAGATGTAATCTGAAAAAGTATCAGTGAGAATCTAACATGGTCTCCTAAACCAGGTGTGTGGTCAGGACAGAGATGACGGTACACACACCTTATTTTCCTCTTACACTTTTGGCTTTCCTAGGGAGACACAGGATGTTGATATGCCTGGATATATGTAAGAACAGGTTCTGGTTATGTCATCAGGACAAGGGAAGATCTCCTACCATATTGGGCCTCATTGTTACTGTGGCCACTTTACTAAGGCATAGATGGTAAGTCTTCACTGCCAGTGCAGCTCACCTGCAGGCAGGCGTCTTCATGTGGTGGTGGGCTTCACAGCAGCTAGTGATGCTGATGGCTGATTGACAGTGTATACAGGCGTCATCTGAGCCACTCCTTGAGAACTGCCCAGTGCTTGAGTTGGGCTCATTCAGATGTTTCCTGTCATGGCTGAACATTGATGCAAGTCTGTCCACCATGGCAAGAATTCTTCTCTGATGTATTCACAAGGGTGTCTCATCTTGTGGAACTAGCAATGGGAACAAATCCATAGTAATTGAAGAGTGTGATTTTGTGTGTGTGTGTGTTTACACTGTGAAAAACATACTATGGACATATGGTAGCTTAAGTGTGACAGATATCCACCCTTTGACCCCTTCCACCCTGACTCCTCTCCAGGCCTTCACCACCCCATTGTCTGTGTCCATGGTTTTGCATATAAGTTCTTCGGTTAATCTCTTCCTCCTCCCCATTCCCTCTGAAATATGTCAGTCTGTTGCATGCTTCAGTATCTATGCTTCTTTTTCTTTTCTTAATGACCTTCTGGTTCAGAGTTCAACGCTCAACCACTGAGCATACTGGCCAGGCTCTGGTTCTATTTTATCTATCAGTTTATTTTGTTCATTAGATTCCACAGCAAATCTTTTTTCTTTAAGGATATTTTCACTGTCTACAATGTACTGGGTTTATTGTTTTTGTTTTAATCCTTTCAGCATCTTAACATGCCTTTCCACTATCTTTCGCCTCCATTAATTCTGATGAGAAGTCCGATGTATGTCTGTAGATAAGGTCGCTTCTGTTTGGCTGCTTTCAGACTTTGTCTTTGAGTTTGGTTTTCAGCAATGGGAGTATGATGTGTATAGTATTTAAAATAATTTTTTTATACTACCTAGATTTTCATTAAATCTCAGAAAATTTCAGGCATAATTTTTTTTTCAAATATATATATATTTTCAAATATTTTTTTCTGGCCCATTATTTCTTCTTCTGTGATTCTAGTTATATGTTAATCCTTTTGGTATTGTCCAATAGGACACTGAGGCTCTATTTAATTTTTTAAAATATTTTATTTCTGTTCTTAGGATAATTTGTATTAATCTGTTGTCAGGGTTACTAACTCCTCTGTCATCGCTAATATGAGTAAGCCCCAACTCCATCCAGTGATTGTTAAATTTTAATATATTTTCGGTCCAGAATTTTTTTGTATCCTCTGCATTCTGTATTATGGGAACTTGATGAGCAATTGTAATCAGTTGTGAGAAGCCTGATTGCCAGCTGCCAGTGAGACAAAGAGTGAACTGACGATTTCCATGGCTGAATTATTTTAGCTAAATGGCTAAGGAATAAAACTTAGCAGAATGTGTTTATTGTCAGTGACCTGGTTCTTCCCAAAATGTCCAGTAAGCAGCAAGCCACTTCCTCTTCTTAATCATTGGTCCTGCCTTTGCAAAGAGAAAGGAGTGCAGATCCTGCAGTGGCATTTGTCTGCATTTCCTGCCAATACAAGGTGTGATTATAGGAAAATGCTTTTCCTTCTGACACACACTCTTCAATTGTGATCCTGTTACACAGGACTGGACAGAAATTTAAAAAATAAAAATGTTGTATATTTCTCTAAAACCTGTGCTTAGTATTGTTTTACATCATCTTTATAATATGTTAAAACACCTGTCTTCTAGCAGAATTCACGTTTCTAAACTCAATCTTGCTAATTATGTGGGCCTGAAAAATGGCCTCCAGGAGGAGCATTGAGGGCTTGGGTCCGCAGTCAGGACAAGTTTAATGGAGGAGTTACTGGAAGATGTACAGGGTAACATGCCCTCAAGTCCCTGCCATGCTCAGGGATAGGGGCTCCAGGGTTGATGCTCAGGGAGTGCTGACAGACAGCGGTGCCTTTTACTTATCTGCACACCAGGGTAATAGAAAGCCTCTTCATGGAGTTGTGAGGATGTAAATAAGATCATGTGCAGTGCTTAGAAAAACTCATCTTCGTTTTTTTTTTATTTATTTTAAATAATATTTTATTGATTTTTTACAGAGAGAAAGGGAGAGGGATAGAGAGTTAGAAACATCAATGAGAGAGAGACATCGATTAGCCACCTTCTGCACACCCCCTACTAGGGATGTGCCCGCAACCAGGATACATGCCCTTGACCGGAATTGAACCTGGGACCTTTCAGTCCACAGGCTGACGCTCTATCCACTGAGCCAAACCGGTTTCGGCTCATCTTCGTTTTACATTATCCTGTTCAGCTATACTTCAAAAACTTGGAGACAAGGAATAAGAAAAGGGCAGACAATTGTTATTAATACAACTGTTATTTTCTGTATATTCTTACAGTCTTTATATGTGTTTTTTATAGACCTTGTATTTAGAGCAATTTTAGGTTCACAGTGGTGTGCTCATACAGAGTCTTCAAAATTGTGATTAAAAAATAAAATAGGCCTGGCTCTAGCCAGTTTAGCTCAGTGGATAGAGCATTGGCCTGAGGACCAGTGGGTCCCGGGCTTGATTCCAGTCAAGAGCATGTTCCTTGGTTGCAGGTTCCTCCCCGGTCAGGGCTCTTGCAAGAGGCAACCAATCAATGTGTTTCTGTCACATTAGTGTTTCTCTGTCTTTCCCTCTCTCTTCCACTATCTCTAAAAAAAACAGATCAATAGGAAAATGTCCTCAGGTGGAGAGTAACAACAATAACAACAACAACAAAAAATAAGCCAAGCTGCTATAGGGTTTTTATTGCTGAGATCAAGACCTGCTGGAGAGAAGTGCCTTCACCAGGGTCAGCTGGGCTTGGATGGTCAGTCAGTTCTCTCCTGACTTGTGGCTTCTCTCTACCACCACTTTCTCATCTCCAAGATGAGGACGACTGAGGACCCACATCTGTCCTTAGAACTATTTGTAGACTTGAAAGTACGCAGAATTGTAGGCTGTTGCTTCCACGGTGGAGAGAGCATGATGTTGGTCCTGCACCTTGGCCTCTTGTATCTGCAGGCTCTAGGCGAGTTCTTCACATGTTTCACAGGAATAGGCTTCACTGACAGGGAGCAGGGGGACTTCTATTCAGGAAAAATCATCCTGAGACCTGGCTCACTTGTGAGAGTCCAGTCTAGGAATTTAAATAGACTACTTAGAATTCCCCTAAAGGAAATTGCAGAGCAAATTGTGTTTTGTTGCAGAGCAATTTTTATTAAAACACAAAAGCTTGAGTAATGGAGCATTGATAAACTTACTTTAGTGTCCCTAATGAGACTCTAGCAAGAGTCACAAGGAGAACAAAGCACAGGGCTGCCTGGGATTCTGTCACTCCAGGCCTGGCTGCTGACATGCCTGGGTTCTGACATCCGTGTGGCTCTGTGGGTCCTGTTAGGCTTTCCCATCTGGAGCAGTGCTCCCATTCCACAGCCAGTTATGTTTCCACTTCATAAATGAGACTGTTAACAGTTTGCCCTTCAAAAAGAATGCCTTCTGTGGCTCTTCTTTCATGTGTCTTCTTTCCCTCCCTCCTACTGCCCCTTTCCACAGAACGGCCTCTGTTGTCTTCTGTAGACCACAGTCAACTCATAAAAGGGCATCTGAGGCTTTACTGGCCTTTATCTCTAAATGATAATGACCACAGAATAACCAAGCAGGGGCTTGTTTTGTCTAGACTGTATTATCATGTTTGTTGACTAGACAAGCGTGTTTATCAGTAGCTAATCTGGTAATGTCTTATTATTTCAAATGTTATCTTAAAGTAACTTCTCATAATGCCTTGCTTAAATTAACCCTGGATACATTGTAGATGGTGGGTAAATATTTACTAACTAAAAGAAATTGGAAATTAATGACATTGTATTTTGGGTCTTCTCTTTGCTTTGCCAATGGATTTTACAGAGGTGGACATGTATAGCTGTTTTTATTATGAAAATAGTACACACGTTTTCCAGATTTACTAAGGAGGAGTAGCCCGATCTACAAATAATCCGTTTTCTTGTTTCCAGATTTCTTTTTAATGTAGCGCATGAGTTATAGTATTGTGAATAAATCAATCAATGAAGTATTTACAGTCAATATAATTCAATAAATTCTTAAGGCTACCTTCATATTCTATTACATTCTGTTGTAATCTGACAGGGGTTATCTCAAATATATATACACGTCTGCATTGGTCAGCATTCTTAGAGATGGAATGTCAGGGCAGCTGGCTCTGGGATTCTTGCAGTGCCTCATGCACAGCTGGCCCTCAGGGACTGTCCAATAATGAGTGCAGATGCGCAAAATTGTAGCACCCTCTTCTAGAACTGTAGGACTTGACGCTCCCTGACTCTCCACGTGGAAGCCCCTCCCTTCCCTCCTGAAGAATCCCCATTAGTCCCCATCATGCCATGCTCCCAGGATCATTAAGGAGTCTGCCCACCTACCCCTGTCTTTCCCACAGTTGAGTCGTTGTCTTCCATGATTGTGTCTGTCCCCAAACTGTTTATGCTGGATTACTTGTTGGATTCTTGTAATTTAATGTTATATTAACTGATGAAATCTGAGAATAAAATAGTTGTTTTTATGAGAACTAGTTTTATAAGTATGAGTTTCTTAAAAAAACTATTGAATCAGGTGTAAGTGAGGATCTGAGAAAGCTGAGAGGCAGTACTCAAAATCCAGGAGGGCTCTGGACTCAGGTTTCTTGGCAGGATTCTTACTTCTCTTGTTCTTTTGGAGAAATGGAATCGGAATATTTCAGTTTCCACTTAGATGGTGCAGCAGTGAGTAAGTCCAGACAGCAGACCCTATCCAGGAAAAGGTCTCTTTAATACAGAGTGTTAAAACACACTGTATTAAAACAGAAGGTCAGCTCTGGCTGGTTTGGCTCAGTGGATAGAGTGTTGGCCTGTGGACTGAAGGGTTTCCGGTTCGATTCTGGACAAGGGCATGTACCTCAGTTGCAGGTTCCTCCCCAGCCCAGGCCCTGGTCAGGCAACCAAATGATATGTTTCTCTCACATTGACATTTCTGTCTTTCCCTCTCTCTTCTGTTCTCTCTAAAAATCAATGGAAAAGTATCAGGTGGGGCTGAAAAAAACAAAAACAAAAATCTTTTTTTTAATTTAATAAATATTTATTGTTCAGATTATTACAATTGTTCCTCTTTTATTCCCCCATAGCTCCCCTCCACCTGGTTCCCACCTCACCCTCTGCCCTTACCTCCCCCCGACATTGTCCTCATCCGTAGGTGTATGATTTTTGTCCAGTCTCTTCCCACACCCCCACACCCCTTTCCCCCGAGAATTGTCAGTCCACTCCCTTTCTATGCCCCTGATTCTATTATATTCACTAGTTTATTCTGTTCATCAGATTTTTCATTCACTTGATTTTTAGATTCATTTATTGATAGACATGTATTTGTTTTGTTTTGTGGGGGCTGCGTTTATGGGGACGACCTGACAGAAGGCATGGTCCCTACAAAACTGGAAACAATACATACATATATGTATTATATACAGAGTCACAGTCCTGCAGAGGGCGGGATGGGGACACCTGCCAGAGAAACCGGAAGCACCTACAGCCCCATCTGCCTGGCTCCACCCCCTCCATTTGCGAGGGCATAGGTGAAGTGCATGGGACAGCTCTTTCAGGGATAGGGAAATGTCTGGAGACAGGAATGGGAGAGGGAAGAAATACCTATGATGGCATGGTCTATTTATAGGGGATGAGGAGAAGCAAAAAACCCAGGCTGTGGCAGGGGCAGGAGCATGGGGGAGGGGCAAAATGAGAGATGGATTCTGAAAGGGGAGGTCCTCACCTCCCTTGGTCAAAGCCCCAATTTGGGGTTAAAGAGAGGAAACGAGTCTATTTCACTTAAAAAGCGGGCTGTCAGCAGGGCAACCCTGGTCTCCAAAAAGCTTAGTAAAATGTTGCCCTCCAGTCAAAACATTGGAAGGGTGTGGGTGTGGGTGGGTGAGGCTGAATCTCTGGTGCTAATACAAGGCTTATGTGGCCCTGGGTAGGGCAAGGCCTGGCTCTCAGTAAGAAATGTTTCTCTTGCCTAAGACCAGGTCTCTGCAGCCAGCCTCCAACACTGATTCCCTGTCTTCCCTAGAATTACCAGGGCTGGACAGGAAACGACCCCAGAGTGGCCACAGAACAGTTCGAGGAAGAGGTTATGGCTATTTGGCACCAGGGAAGGGATTGTGGGAGGAACAAGGAGAAATTGAGGACTTCTGCCCCCCTTTCCCTACTCTTATTCCCCTTTTGCTGAAGGGCACATGAGAAATCAGTGCAGGGCCAGGCCCAGCCTCCAGGCTCTGGGTGGAGGCAACCCCTCCAATAGGAGGATCAGAATGAAACAGAGACAGCACAATGATAGGGGAGGGGAAGGGCCAAGAAGGTACAATCTCAAATCAAGGAGCCCTGTGGGCAGGGAGCAGCCTCCAGGTGGTGAAATGCTGGGAGAGCCCTCAGCCCCATTCCAGTCCAGAAACAAAGGCTGGAGGTTGTGAAGTCTGACATTTTGGTCTGCAGATCCTTGTGTCCATCCATCGCCCAGGCTGGCCCTCAGCATCCCTCGGCTTCTGTCTCAGCCCCATGAAGTAAGGAGGCCATGCTTCCAGGCACCTGTCTGCCCGAGCCACCATAATGGGGCCTGTGATATGGGCCCTCTGGTCCCTGAAGCTGGGGGAGGTGGGGCAAAGGGGTGGGGGAGTCTGGGCACCTGTCCCCAGGCTGTTAGGGGGTGGGGTGAAGTATTGAGGACAGGAGGGAAGACAGTGGGAGGGGTTAATTATTGTCTGGTCAAGGAAAGATTCCTGCTAAGTAGATTGGAATTCCTCAGTGTTTGCAGGTTTCCTTCCAGTTCTGAGATCTTGTCCAGGAGCTTGTCCATCTCCTCCTTCCTAGCCAGCTCCAACTCCTCCAGAACCCGACCTTGTGCAGTCTCCTTTTTCAAGAACTCTATCTCCTTCTGCTGGTAGTCCTCGATGAGGCGCTTGGCCTTGCTGTACATGCGCTCCAGGGCCTGGTACTGGGCCTGGGTCTCCCGCAGGTGCTCATCCACAGCTTGGCACAGACTCTGGGCCTCACCCCAGTAGCCCTCCAGCTTCTACTGCTCCAGGCTTTGCAGCTTTCTTTTTAGCTGCTGGATCTCTGCCTCAGTCACAGCATGCTTGATCTGGAGCTCCTTGAACTTGTGCAAGCAGCTCTGAGAGAAATCCGCCTTCAAGTTCCACCATTGCCAGACAATCCAGTTTCTCCCCAAATGAGTCTGGGTTCCCAGAAACTTGCCCAGAACTGGAGTTCAGTGCAGTTGGGAGCCTCTGTCTCCCTCCCGCTTTAGAAAGCCAGCCGCGTACTCAGCCTCCGTGCACTTAGCAGTCAGTCCTCTCTGCGCATACACGCCTCCGGACCTCTACCTTCTGCAGCTCCCCTGAGTCTCAGTGTGCTGTCTCTTTTCCTGACAGTCCAGATTCCCCCCGAACGGGTCTGGGTTCCCAGAGTGGAGCCTAGAACTGGAGTTCAATGCAGTTGGGAGCTTCCATCTCCCTCCTGCTTGAGGAAGCCAGCTGTGCACTACTCAGCCACAAAGTGAACAGGAGACTTGGGTTTCCCCGACAATGGAGAAAGCCAAGCTTCCTGCACACTCTGCTGAAGGCTACAAAGTTTCAATTATAGAAGATAAATAAATCCCAACACAAATGACTGCAGCCACAGAGCAAGCAAGAGGCTTGGGTTTCCCTAGTGATAGAGGAAGCCAAATTCCTGGCCTGCCTTGGCCTCTGCTGAAGGCTACAAAATTTCAATTATAGAAAATAAATAAATCCCAGATACCAGGGCCTCTGCTTGGGTCAGGGTGGGGGGGGGAGGCGGGGGGGGGGCCATGGCCAGCCTTCAAATCACCACAGGCGCCTCCCCCGAGCTGCCTCATGCCCCAAAGGAACTCCCACCCTGATCCAGGACACCTTTCAGGTCCCCACCCATGCACCAGGCCTCTATCATATCTAATAAAAGAGTAATATGCAAATTGACCATCACTCCAACACACAAGATGGCTGCCCCCATGTGGACACAAGATGGCCACCACAAGATGGCCAGCAGGGGGGGGCAGTTGGAGGGGACTCAGGCCTGCAGGGGAGAGCAGTTGCGGGGGGACCAAGCCTCCAGGGGAAGACAGGGGTGACCAGGCCTGCATGGCAGGGCAGTTAGGGGTGACCGGCCTACAGGGGAGGGCAGTTAGGGGCAATCAGGCTGGCTCAGGAGCAATTAGGTATCAATCAGGCTGGTTGGGGAGTGATTAGGGTGTGATCAGACTGGCAGGCAGAAGCAGGTAGGGGCAATCAATCAGGAAGGCAGGCGAGCAGTTGGGAGCCAGCAGTTCTGGATTATGAGAGCGATGAAAGCACATCCTTCCTACCAGGATCGGGCTAAACAGGCCGTCAGACATCCCTCGAGGGGTCCCAGATTGGAGAGGGTGCAGGCTGGGCTGAGGGGCACACCATCTTGTGCACGAATTTTGTAAACCGGGCATCTATTTAAAAAAATAAAACAGAAGATCACCTCTTTTTGTGATTCTGAACTTCACAAGGCTTCAGCTTCTTTGGTTAGTAGGCTGAAGTCCGTCCAGGCGAGAGGCTTTGTGATCCCCATTGTGTTGCAGGTTTTACAACAACACAGAGCAGCCATCCTGTTGGTGGTCATAAGGGCACTCTCAGCTGGGGCATCTCTTCCTGTGAGGTCTATGGAAGGCACTTCTGTAGCTCATATTAAAACCTGCTTTCATTCCTTTTTCCTCAGAACATCCAGAAGATTCTCGGCCTTGCCCCTTCACGAGCTGCCACCAAGCAGGCAGGCGGGTTTCTTGGCCCTCCACCTCCTTCTGGAAAGTTCTCTTGAAATCAAGAAGAACCTGTAATTCCTGCCACTTTTTAAGGTCTTCAAATTAGAGGAGCAACTATTTTGTAGCAAGAGCCACCGGCAGCCTTGGCACTCGGGCCACTTTCTCGCTTTGTTTCTAGACTTTGTGGATGTGATAGAATGCGAATGGCACACAGTGAACCAGATGGCAGCATGTCCACTAGATATGTGGAGGGGCGTCTGTGATGAGAAAGTGTCTTCTTGTTTTGTTTACACGAACATTTCCGAGGGACCGACACGAGAGGGCTGTGTGCGAGGAAACCGCTGTACGAGCCTTTAGCAGTCAGAAAGGAAAGTCTAGTTTCCAGTAGTTAGTTATGACTCTTAATCATGTGGGTTTTTAAGACAAATCTCTGACCTGTGATCAATAAAGAGGCCAAAATTTTCGCTGTCTCACCTACAAGGGAGGTATGTCTCATTTCGCCACATGTCTAGGTCCCTGTCTCGGTGATGTGGACATGAAGGTAAGCACTGCCAGTGGAGCTAACGCTCAGTGTTTGTTGCCCATTTGCTCCACAAAGTTGCCCCATCATAGGAAACAGAAAGCCTGAGGGGGAGGGAAGCAGGGAGTCCAGAGTAGCTGTGCGGCACCCCAGTGGTGCCCCACCCACACAGTCTGCTGGGCTCCCATGAAGAGGTTCTGGCAGGAATGTCACACAGAAATAAAGCTACCTCGTCTCAGCAGGGTCCACACGGGAAGCAGTAAGGCCTACAGCAGCCTCCCAGTTTTCTTAATTACTTGCCCTAAAAAAATGTGAAGAGGAGTCATTTGACCAATACCCAAGCAAACTATCACTGAGTTATTGGCGCTATGCCCAGCCTGAGACGCCCATTCTCTTGACCAATATTTGGCTGCTCAGCCTGTTTAAAGATAGCATGTCCCCTTCCAGTTAAAAAATAAAGCACTGTCCATCCCTACAGTAGCTCCCAGGTGCACTCATACTATGCCGGAGTAGCGGAGGTCTACCCAGTGTGGGAAGGCTGAGTCCTCACCAGGCAGCACCCAGAGCAAAGGCACTGGAAGGTGGAAAGCACATGTGAGTGCTCAGTTCTGACCAACCAACCGGGTGTGGCTTGTCATCTTCAGCAGGTCACACACTTAAAGCGGCACCCAGGACCTCCTTGCCCCAAATCAAACTTGTACGTAGTAGGGCTTTGTACAGAACACTTTCATGTATTTCACTACTGTCCTCAACACAAGTACAAGTACCAAATACTTTCTCCTTTTTTGGATTAAGTCTTTTGTTTTCTTTTATTGTTTTCTTTGAGTTTTAAGCTTTTAGAATGGAGAAATATCACAAAAGTTTTTAAAATTAAAGTATAAAGAACACCCAGATACCCAATATTCGATTTTAATTATTAACTCACTAGAGGCCCGGTGCTCAAAATTTGTGCACTCAGTGGTGTCTCTCAGCCTGGGCTGTGTGCACTCGCAGTCTAGGAGCCCTCAGGGGATATCCGACTGGTGGCTTAGGCCCACTCCTCATGGGCCTAAGCCATCAGTCGGACATCCTTAGCACTGCTGCGGAGGTGGGAGACTCGCTACTGCCACTGTACTCGCCAGCCGTGACCTCAGCTTCTGGTTGAGCAGCACTTCAACCCACTGAATTTTCCTGTGGCTGCTCAGATTGTCCCTTTTCTAGCCATGAGAAGCTCTGTAGTGGCTCCCGGGTCTGCTTGAGGAGACCCTCACTGTCACTGGTGGATCTTTGCTGAGTGGCATGCGACGTCCAGGCCATCCTGCCTGCCCAAAGGCAGCACTTTCTCCATAAGGTCCGCTGCTCAGCACCAAGAGAAACTCACGGAGCCAGATGCCAGGTGTCCAGGTCTCTGTGGACCAAGGTAACATGTTTCATCAAGATAAGCTGCATCACACATTAATACTGAGGCTCTATTCCCCCATAAGTTCAGGGCTGCTGAATTTTTACTTAATTTGTTTGATCTGTACCTCTTGTCTGATACTAAGAATTCTAGTTTTCAGTCCCAGGAATGATAGAATTAGAATATTGCATAATTACTTATTAGCATAATTCCAGTTGTCCACTTCATAGTCTCAGAGTATCAATCCCAACATCACTACCAACAGCTGGAACCCCGGACTGTGTGGTGGGAGGGTGTTCTCTCAGATCCTGCTTTGGTCAGTCCAATTGCTTCATTTTCAGTCACCAGATAGTTTATTTTCTGAGTCGACGCCACCAAGTGGATAAATATATGTTTACACTCACTTGTGTGATTTTATTTTCAACTTTTAGAGCCTGCTCTTTTTCTTTAAATTATACAGACTGTTTTAAGGGGGTTCTAGGCTAGCCTACAAAGGTGTATTTAACCTACTCAAGGGTGAGCACCGAACTGCCCATCATCACACTGCTTTCATGCATGGAGCCCACTTATAAGCCCAAAATGTAGAAAGATGGGCAGGAACAGTTATGACTGGAAACCATTATGTTTTATCTTTTAAAATACATTTTTATTGATTTCAGAGAGGAAAAAAAGAGAAATCAATGATGAAAGAGAATCATTGATCAGCTGTCCCTTGCATGCCCCACATTGGGGATCGAGCCCACAATCCTGAACATGAGCCCTGACTGGGAATTGAACCATGATCATTGAGCCACGCAGACCGGGCAAGAAACCATTTTATTTTAAGCTAGTATTGGGATGCAGGCCCTGCATGACATTGTCCCCCATTCTTCCCCACACACTGACGAAGGCAGGGCATCCTGTGGGGATAGGATACAGCAGCGGACGTCACCAGTCACTCCCTTGGGTCCTCATCACTGTCCCCTGGCTTTCCTTGCAGTGGCTCTCTACAGGCTCTACACTCGGGTCCCTCCTTGCGCCTTCCTGGCGACAAGCTTTCTAAAAAAGAAGTCAAATCGCATTGCTCCTCCCATAAAAGTTGTTTAGTGGCTCCCGCAGCCATTAAGGAAATGTGAATGATTTAACAGGAAACCATTCCAGTTCTGCACCCCCGATCCCTCAAGACACACACATACACACACACATCCCAGTGGAGACAGGCAGATTAGCCATCAAATTCTGCATCCTTCACCTTCTTTTTGGATGTTACTGCCTTTGTTCTGTCTGCTTGGGATGGGCTTCCTCTTATTTGCCTGATTTTCTCCTACTACCTTCTCAACTCTGCCCAAGCATCAATCATGTCCCTCATAAATATTTTCTCTGGCCTTGACATGGCCTATATGACTCACTCATTAAAAATGGGCCAAAAAAAAAAAAAGTATTAGCTTTCTGAATCTCATCTGGAAAATGAGGTCCATACTTCTCAGAGTCCTTTATCCACCCTGCACTTACTAAGTCTTCAGGTGGCCTTTCTGTCCCCATCACCAAGTGCACTGCCGGTCCTGCCCTGCGCTCTCCACCCAGCCTTGAACTGCAGCTTGTTAATTATATAGTATGTAACATACATAATTAGTGGGCCGTGAATGCAGTGAATGGCTCCTGTGGAAACTAACTTGAATAACTTGATTAAAGCAACTTGCTAGCAGTAATTGCTTTGACATATATGGGTAAAATAACAGAGGCTGCAAAAGTAAAACCGATTTAGGGAAATTCCGCTTAGTGTGTCAGTTCTTACTCCACATAAAAGAAACCAAAACTGGAAATCAGAGGTGATAGATTTTGCTTTTTAAAAATACATTTTGCCCTGACCAGTGTTCTCAGTGTACCTGAGGGTCTCGAATTTGAATCCTGGTCAAGCCACGTGCAGGAGGCAGCCAGTCGATGTGTCCCTCTCACGTCAACGTTTTTCTCTCTACCTGTACCCACCTCCCTTCCACTCTCTAAAAATCAACTGAAAAAAATAACCTCTGGTGAGAATTAATCACAAAAACAACCCATAAAACATTTTAGGAAAACATCTATCATGAAACATGGAGTTTTCATCATCACAAATTCTGTTTAAATTCTTCCAATTTTTGGAACCTTGATTTGAGCTGCAAATGTTTGATTTTATTGTACTAATGCTAAAATGTGCATAGAGAACAAAGATAAAGATTCTTTGCAATAAATGAACCAGAAATGATGAATAAAAAAAAACAAAAAACCCACACCAAACATAAAAGATGATACATTTCGGGTTTGCTTTATGCAAAAAAATAGCAACCAAAAAACCAGAAAAAAAACAGCAAACAGTGAGAGACTCCAAAGGATGGACTCCTACTGGAGGGAAAGCCTGGGTCCTGCCCTGGCCATGGCTCAGGTGGTTGGAGTGTCATCCCTACACCAAAAAGATTGTGGATTCCACTCCCTGTCAAGGCCTGTGGGAGGCAATCAATCATTGTTTCTCTTTCTCCCTCTTCCTCTCTCCTTCTCTAAAATCAATAAAAACATATCCTTGGGTGAAGATTTAAAACAAAACAAAAAACAACAATCTTGGCCCTACATCCAAAGTGAATGGCTACATGTATGTTTTAAGTCTACTAAGACGGAGGCTAAACATATTTTTTAATCCATAAAATTATATTTGGATCATGAATGTAATCAAGGCCTACTTTTACACAATTGATTTTTAGTTTTATAATAGTTACTCCAACTGTTTGATGAACAGAGTCAATTCAATCAAAACAGAGATCATACAAAACAACACGCAGAGATAATATCAAGAAGGTTGAACAGTCTGCAAGCTGCTGGGTCTGGGGACAGGCGAGCACGGGGCTCCCCCGGAGCAGGCTTTGAGACTGCTCAGCACAGCCATGGTACACATTTCCTTACCACAGCCCAGGTACAGCAGTTTCATGGGACGGTATTTGCATCCTATGTGCACTCTGATAATCTATTTCTTTTTTAAAAAGTAGCCGACAGGGCCCTGAGGCAGCTTGCCCAGACCTGGAGGCTCTGTGTGGCTTTTGCTGCTCCTCCCACTCCTCCTCCCCTCCTGCACTTTCTGATGAAACCTATTTTCCCTACTGGCAGGAAAAAGAAGGAAGGCTTTTGTTCCATTAGGCCTCTTTTGAGAAACCCATTTCCCAGAAGATCCTCAACGTCCTCAGTGTCATGGCTAGACCTGGCCACATGTCTGACCCCAACCCTAACAACGTTGAGGGGAAGATGGCTGCCTTGGCAGGTGTGTCTCCTGGGTGGGCTTGTCTCCTCAAGAGCTGTCCTTGTTACTGAAGGGGGTGGGACTTAGACACTTGGAGCAAAACCAGGGCTCCCCAGGGCTCCCCAGCCTGGAAAGGCTTTTGGGTAGAAGATAACTATTAGGGGTATGACAATGGTTTAGAGGCCATTCCAGGTGGAAATAAATGAGCCAGAAATGATGAATCAAATATATATATTTACACTCATTTGTGTGATTTTATTTTCAACTTTTAAAGCTGCTCTTTTTCTTTAAATTATACAAATGACACAGACTGTTTTAAGGGAGTTCTAGGCTAGCCTACAAAGGTATATTTAACCTACTCAGGCTGAGCACCGAGCTGCCCATTATCACACTGCTTTCATGCGTGGAACCCACTCATACCCCTGACTGTCAGAGATATGACAATGGTTTAGAGACGCCATTCCAGGTGGAAATAAATGAGCCAGGCTGGGGAGCCCTGGGGAACCCTGGTTTTGCTCCAAGTGTCTAGTCCCACCCTCCCCTGCCTCCCTCAATAACAAGGACAGATTAACATAAGGTGCATGTCTGTCTTACTACTGGAGAGTCGGGATTTACAGGGCAAGCACAGGAAATGTGGAGGCACTCGGTAGCAGAGCCTCCAGGATCCTCTATGTCTTTGTAGTGCGTTTTGACCTCAGCTTAAGAGCTGGGTCAGTCAAAACCCCCAGAAAACCCGACCTGGGCAGTGTGCACCACAGTGTTGCTTGGGGTTAGAAGGACGGCCAGGAGGGAACCATGGGTCGCAGTTATGTGCACACATGTGCTCTGGCGCTGCAGCCTGATTTCCAGTGCCACGAGCAGGCCCAGCAGGTCTTAAAGGCAGTACGTTCTTTCTTGATTTTTTAAAATTTGATTTGAGAGTCTGAGACAGAGAAACATATAGGCTGCCTCATGCATGCCACCTGCTGGGGATGGAGCTTGGAAATGGGCATGTGTTCTGACCAGGAATAGAACCAGCAAACCGGCCAGGGCTGCCTGTCCTTTGAGACTTTGCTGCCCCTGCCCCGCCCTGAGGACTGCGTTCTCAGGAGAGTGCAGGCGCTCCACACCCTCCTGAGCAGAAGCTACCATTCCCCACTTGGCTTTCCCATCTGAGGACCCAGAGGCAGGTCAGCGCCCCACCCTCTAGTTTTCAAAGAGCCTCTCTTCTTTTCAGACTTAGTCACCAGTTATAATATCCCCCTTCTTAAAAATAATTTTTTAAAAGAAAATAATATATACAAATACTTAGATATATAAAATTGCTAAAGTCAACACCTCTTCCCCAAGCTGTCCTGGCCCTTCCTTCACTGCCAGTTTCAAGCAGACCCTTTAATGCTGGTTTGTTTTGTGGCAGCCTGGTTGCGGTCCGTGGTTCCCTCAAAAGCCCCGAATTGTCTAGGTGTGATGAACATTTACAATCAGCAGATTCTGGGAAATGCAGGCTACCTTCCTTAATGGGACTGGAAACTCTTTCAAGCAGCTGAGGCCTTAAAAGTAAAGACTGAGATTTCCCAAATAAGAAGGAATTTTCCTGAATTCTGTAACATGGAGACATGGGCCAGATTTTCAGTGGGCTGCCCTGTGGAATCTGGCATCCAGACTGCAACAGCAGGTCTCACCTCAACCTCCACCCAGACAGCCAGCCCGCCTGCCCGCCTGCCCGCCTGCCCTGTGGACTCCAGGCTTGCCAACCCCCTGGAGAAACCTGACTCCCCAGATCTGTACTTTGCTCTCCCTGGTAAGTAACTGTGAGTTGGAGTTTGGTGTAGCTATGCAACCAAGCTCTCCTCACTGGAACCGGAAGAGAAGTGACAGAGCCATCTGCATGCATGCCCCATCTCACCTTCTTTCTCCCCCATCTCTGCCTTCTAGAGGTGGCTGCCCTCTAAGAGCCTGCTGCTCCTTTGGTCTTCCTGTTCCTGTGGCCCTCTTTGCCTCTGAATTTTCACCCTGATCTTGCAGAGCTGGCAGCACCACCCTCTGTAGCTTCTCAGCTGCTTGTGGAATATTGCCAACCAGATCTTCTCATGAAGCATCAAGTCCTTCAAATCTTCCCCCCAGGGCCAGCTTTCTGAGTTTCAAAACTCCCAAATAAGAGTGAATTTTGATGGCAGCCTTCATGAGGACAGCATCTGGACCTGCAGTGAGGGGAAACTTGCTTTGGGCCTGCACCTAGACTGCACCCCAGGTCCTCCCTCTAAGGGAGGACCTTTAATACAGTTCCTCATGTTGTGGTGACCCCCAACCATAAAATTATTTTCGTTGCTACTTCATAACTGTAATTTTGCTACTGTTAATGAATCGTAATGTAAATATCTGTGTTTTCCGGTGGTCTTAGGCTCTACAGCAGTGGTTCTCAAGCTGTGGGTTATGACCGACAGATTGAGAACCGCTACTCTAAGGGGTGAGGGAGGAGGGGGAATGTTGTCAACTTTCTGAGCTGGTTTCCTTATCTACACCAACGATGAGCAAACCAACCTTGCAGAATTACACTGAGCTATCTGGGCCGGTCTCCTTCTCTTTCCCAGGGTCACAGAAAGTATTCATGGAGAAAATAAGTGTGGGAGCGCTTCATACCCTGTAGAGCTCTGTCTACATGTTGGCTTTTGTTAGTAATATTTGAATAACCCTATCTAATAAAGAGGGAATATGCTAATCGATCATCATACCCTCACAAAGATGGTGGCTCCCACAGCAAATAAGGAGGGAATATGCTAATTGACTGTCACATCCTCAAAAATGGCGGGGTCCACAAGCACAAGATGGTGGTGCCCAGTCCCCTCAGCATTGCTTGGGCAGCAGATGCATGGCACAGCCAGACTCGCCCCCAGGTAGGTCCGACCACTCCATGCACCTGCCTCTGGAACCTCCAGTCTCTTCAGTCACCCAGCCACCCAGGGCCAGCCCGAGGTACAGGCAAATCTCCGATGGCCGCTGCCCAACCACCCAGGTGCAAGTCTCAGGTGGTGACTGCCCAGCTGCCCAGATATAGGCAAGCCTTGGATGGTGGCTGCCCAGTTGCCCAGGGCTTCCAGAGGCTCAGGTAACCAGGGCCAGCCAAGGCTTGCACTGCCAGGAGTGGCAGCAGCAGAGGTAAGATGGGGCATCACCTTTCCCTGATCACCAGTTCGCCTCCTGCTACTGAGGTCTCCTGGACTGTGAGAGGGTGCAGGCCGGGCTGAGGGACCCCCTCCAGTGCATGAATTTTCATGCACTGGGCCTCTACTGCTAATAATAAAAGCACAGATAGTTAAGATGAACAGCTAGATATTTGGGAAGAGGTTTGTCATTTTGTAAGCTATGAATTTCATCAAAGGACATCATGACCACATTTTTAAACAAACTTCAGGAATCATGATTTGTCAGAAGGCCTTCGTTGGGGCAGAGATTTTAACAGGAATTGCACCTCAGGCCTGATTTGAGGTGTGTGGTCTGTATACACACACACACACACACACACACACACACACACACACACAATCACCCTTGTTCTGCCACCTGAGATCTACAGTGCTAGTCCCAGCTTCTCATTGCTTCATTCCTTTTCCAATGGACACTGACAGCAAAGGCAGTGGCTGAGGTGGCCCTGGGTTCTGAGTTGAGGGCTGAATTTCCACGCCAAGGCCAAGACCCACAATCTCAGTGGCACTGAGCGAGGTCAGAGTGGCACAGAGCACTGGAAAAGGGACTGGTGTAATTTCTTTCTACTCTAACCCTGCAAACCACCCTAATATTGTGCTGGTGGGACAGGACGGACCCTAGGAATGACTGAACTCCCTGGTGAAGAAAGAAATGTACAGCTGAGTATCCATGTGGCCAGTTTCTGTTCGTGAACATGCCCATGGACTCCGGCCCAGACTCCTGGAGTGCAGCAAGGCGCCAGGGGACCCCTGGGTGTGAGCCATGCCTGCTGGGAGGGGCCTTTGCTCGGTGCAGCCCAGGCACCCCGTGGCTTCTGTGTGCACAGTGCCATGGAATTTACAAAGCAGTTGCACACTGTGGGTCTCCTTGACCATCCTGCCCTTGATCTGCACAATAATGAAGGCATGGAAGCTTAAGAGTGAAGTAACCCCCAAACTAATGTTCTTGGTACCTCAACCCTCCGCTTTCTTTGGAGGTAGGGTCAAGAGTGGGATCCCAGGGCAGTGACCTGCAATGAAGTAGCTGGAAACTCCTGTACTAGCAGGTACTGGTCTGGAAGAAAGAAGTGCACCCTCTGGTGTGTGTGTGTGTGGGGGGGGGTGTTGAGGGGTGGGGAGGGAGAGAGAAAGGGAGAGGGAGAGAGAGAGGAAGCCCTAGCTGGTTTTCTCAATGGATAGAGTGTATATATACAGAGAAGGGCCCTAACTGGTTTGGCTTAGTGAATAGAGCATCAGCCTCAGCCTGCAGACTGAGGGGTCCCCGGTTAGATTCTGGTCAAGGGCATGTACATTGGTTGTGGGCACATCCCCAGTAGGAGTGTTGTATTGTACCCCAAATCTCACAAAGGATGCCTCAAAAAGTTGAATTATGGAGTCATTTATTAAAGACCAGCAGCTATGAGAGATATGCTCCAGATCTCGCAGTCCTGAAAAGCTCTCCACATCTAGTTTATATTGGCAGAATATCACAAAGGTATCGATTATATCTTTGGGTTTGGAATGAGGAACCTGGTTTGCACAAAGCAGTTACAGAAGTGAAATTGAGAAAGTTAGTTATAAAGATTAAGTATAGTTTTGGGTCTATGGATCACTGAATCAACAGAAACACATTATCTGGAGCCACTGAGACAATTTAGGTTAATTGAGCTGTCCTGGTTCTCAGGTACAGAAGAATGTGCTTTGATAACCAGTAAGATTACTCAATGGGATATTCAAACCACCATCAATGGAGTATTCAATTGATTGGAATAGCATGCATAAGTTCAGAAAATCAAAATAATTTTTCTATTGTTTTAGCAAGCAAATAAGTGCAGAAGTCAAACAGCAGGTTTAAAATATTAAACAGCAATTTTTACCCAAGCAGGGTTGCTACCATGCTTCAGGTGTGCAGGAGGCAGCTGATTGATGTTTCTCTCTCCTTGATGTTTCTAACTCTCTATCCCTCTCACTTCCTCTCTTTAAAAAAAAATTAATCCAATCTAATGAAAGAGTAATATGCAAATTGACTGTACCCCCACTACACTCACAAGCCTCACCCACTAGCCATGCCCCCCAGCCAATCAGAGTGAGCATGCAAATTAACCCAACCAAGATGGCTATGGCCACAGAGAGTGCAGGAAAGAGGCCTGGTTGCCACTGGCGATGGAAGAAGCCAAGCTTTTTGCAAAGCCTGACCTACAGGGGTTAAGACAACAAAATTTCAATGGCTGTGCCAGCAGAAGGCTTGGCTCCACTTCAGGCTACAAAGTTTCAATTGTAGGAAATAAATAAATCCCAGATACCAGGGCCTCCACTTGTGTTGCTGGGGGCATGGCCAGCCTGCAAACCACCGCAGGTCCCTCGCCCAGGCCACTCCAAGCCTCAAGGGAACACCCACCCTGATCCAGGACACCCTTCAGGGCAAATGAGATGGCCTCCACCCATGCAGCAGGCCTTTATCCTATCTAATAAAAGAGTAATATGCAGATTGACCATCACTCCAACACACAAGATGACTGCCCCCATGTGGACACAAGATGGCCACCACAAGATGGCCAGCAGGGGAGGACAGTTGGCAGACACCAGGCCTGCAAGGGAGGGCAGTTGGGGGTGACCAGGCCCACAGGGTAGGGCAGTTAGGGGCAAACAGGCTGGCAGGGGAGCAGTTAGGCATCAATCATGCTGGCAGGAGAGTGGTTTGGGGGTGATCAGGCTGGCAGGCAGAAGCTGTTAGGGGCAATCAGGAAGACAGGCAGGGGAACAGTTGGGAGCCAGCAGTCCTGGATTGCAAGAGGGATGTCCGACTGCCCGTTTAGGGCCTAAACGGGCAGTGGGACATCCATCAAGGGGTCCCAGATTGGAAAGGGAGCAGGCTGGGCTGAAGGAACCCCGCCCCCCCCAACCCCGATGTATGCGTGCACGGGGCCTCTAGTAAAATATATTTTTTAAAAAAAAGGAGGAGGGGAGGGGAAGGAGAGAAAGAGAAGGAAGGAGAGGCGAGGGAAGGGGGAGAGAGAACGTGTGTAGGCTCACCTAAACTCCCCGCTAAGCGAGGGCTCCCAATAGTCCCGCAGACCCTCCCCCAAGACCCGAGCCTCGCAGAAGATTCCTAAACTCAGGACCCACCCCGTCCCCTCCGTGGGCCCGCCCCCCGCTGGCCCGCGCCTCCGTGGGCCCGCCCCCC
>JAAGEH010000042.1:2474916-2582991 GCA_011751065.1 Lasiurus cinereus | reverse complement strand
CGCGCCGGCCGGGCCGCGCTGCCCCCGCTGCTCCGCACTCTGGGTCCCGCTCCTGCCGCCGCCATGAGCACCGGCAGCTTCGTGGTCTCGCAGCCGCTCAACTACCGCGGCGGGGCCCGCGTGCAGCCGGCGGACGCCTCGGGCTCAGAGACGGCGTTCGAGCCGGCCACCGGTGAGGGCGGCGGGGCCGGGGGAGGCGGCGGCGCGGGCCCGGGGCGCGGGGCGACGGGGCGAGCGGCAGGAGGCCGAGGCGCCGCGAGCGCTCCAGGACCGGCCCCCCGCGTCCCGAGTTCCTGCGAGGGGGCGGGAGGTGGGGGCGGGGGGCGGCGTGTGCTCCCGGCGCCGCGCCGGAGGCTGACGGCGCGGGGGGCGGTGTTGCGGGCCGGGCTTTGCTGGTTCTGTGGGTCATCTTGGGGAGATGAAGGTGACGTTTGTGCAAAACAGAGAGGCCTGCGCAGCAGCGCCCGCTGACTCGCGGCGGCCTGAACGGGAACTGGGCTCCGCGCTCGCACGGGGCCGCCCAGCGGGCCGGGCGGGGGGCCGCCCTCCGCGGGGCAGCGCCTCCGCCCCCTCTGCGCCCGCCCCCCGCCCAGATTGACACACCGCAGGACCAACCGTTCTGTTAACCGTCTGCGCTGTGGCCTGGGCGCTGCCTTCACTGGCTGGCTGTTTGTAACGGAACCCCGGGAAAGGCGCTGCCCCCGCGTGCGGAGCGGGGAGGCGCCCGACTCCCTAATCCCGGAATCGGGTGGGCAGCCACAGCCCCGGGCCGGGCCGGCCCTGAGCCTGTTTTGCCCCAGAACAGGGACAGGAGTAAGGTTGGGGGAAGAAAAGGAGAGGCTGGCTTTTCTTGTTTTTAACATTTGAGGGGAACACGCTCCCTTGCGTTTTGGGATCTCTTGCTGGCCTTGCTGGTTATTAACCGTGCTCACCAAGTATGAATACTCGGAGGTAGTTTATTTATATAGGACGTAGACGTGGGGTTCAAAATCAGCTATTAACTCAGGAGACTGCACTTTGCACCTTGATTTTGCAAGATCTCAGCTTCTCAAGCATCGTTAAGGAGCTTTGCAAAGTAATTGCCAGTGAACCGCCTGTAAAACAGCAAGTTCTGGGTGTGCTCAAGTTCAGGGTGTGCTCGGGCAGGGGCATGATCTCAACAATTATGTGATATAATTATATTTCTCTGCAGAGAAGCCTGCAACTTTTATTAGATTCTTAAAGTGGCCAGTAGCCCCAAGATAGAGTTCAGAAGGACTGGTAGAGGGGTGGCCGCATATTTAAAGATGAGAAGGGGATGGTGAAGAGGCAGTTTGAATGCATGATGCTTATTTAAATGTGTGCCACAGGTGAGTGACACCGACTCCCTGCTCTCCTAGGCCGGGTGATAGCCACTTTCACCTGCTCCGGAGAAAAGGAGGTCCATTTGGCTGTTCAAGATGCAAAGGCCGCCTTCAAAATATGGAGTCAGAAGTCGGGCCTGGAGCGTGGCCGGATCCTCTTGGAGGCCGCCAGGATCATCAGAGTGTGTTCCCTTTCTCCCCTTCCGGAAGAGCTTGCTGTCCTTGCTCCAGGGTGCTGCCTGCCGGGTGGTGTGTGGGTGGACTTTGGTACAGTATTAGGTTATGACTTGTTATGAAACCGGAAAGCATTTCCACCTGCTCACCTGGGCGTGTGCAACAAGCCTTCACGCAGGAGTTCATACGTGGATCTTGGCTCTCTGTGCTCACTTTGGGATGGGTTTCTTTTCCATGTTTGTTTGAATTACAACATGTGCTTTGTAGCTTGTCTCTTTTTCTTTTCCTTTTTTCTGGTAATTTTTTTAAGGGGAGGAGAGAGAGAAACATTGATTTCTTATTCCACTTATTTATGCACCCATTGGTTGAATCTTGTATGTACCCTGACCTGTGATAGAACCCCCAACTTTGGCGTAGCAGGGACAGTGCTCTAACCCACTGACCTACCTGGCCAGGGCTCTCCTCTCTAACTCTGTGCACTTGACTCTTTGTAATTTTTCCTCTGATGACCCTTAAGTCCTCCAATCTTTCTCAGATTTTTTACCTTAATTGCCTGGGAAGATTTAATCAATTCATACATGTTCCCCTCTTCAAAAACAGTTAAACTTTTTTACACTTTTACAAAAGCAACCATGCTAGATGCTCGTTACAGTTCATATATATATATATATATATATATATATATATATATATATATAATTGGTTTTTTTACAGAGAGGAAGGGAGAGGAATAGAACTTCAGAAACATCGATGAGAGAGAGAGATCAATCAGCTGCCTCTTGCACACCCCCTACTGGGGATGTGCCCGCAACCAAGGTACAGGCCCTTGACCGGAATCAAACCTGGGACCTTTAGTCCACAGGCCGACGCTCTATCCACTGAGCCAAACCGGTTTCAGCTCGTTACAGTTTTGATAAAACAGTACTCTCTTTTCATTTGATTCATCTTTTCTGTACAGGTATTGGCCCTACTGTTTATTTTAAATTGAATTCATAATAGTATCTTTCTCTTACATATTCAGTCCTGTCATCTTCTTTGGGAGGGAGAAAGGCATTCTTTAGCTTTTCTTTTTAGGTGTAATTTTCAATATGTCCCCATTCATCCCTGAGCATCATCTCCAGCATCTTTAAGTTACAGATACGACTGGAAAAGGTGTATGAAAAGAGAGAGTTCTGAGCATTAGAAAATAACACTGCATTTCTTCTTCTTTTTATATATAATTTTTTTTCCAGATGAGAGAGAATCATTGATCAGCTGCCTACTGCATACCTCACACTAGGGATTGAGTCCCCAACTACAGGCATATGCCTTGACCAGGAATTGAACCATGACCTCCTGGTTCATAGGTCAATGCTCAACCACTGAGCCACACTGGCTGGGCAATGCTGCATTTCTTTTGGGGAATTAAATCCTTGTGTGCTTATAACCTCTTCACTGTCAAGCATGTGGTTGCCTATTTTACATAACCTCTCTAAGGATTGTTCTTTCCTGTATACATATAAACACATACATATGTATTCATACATGTATATAATATTCACTTTTTGGAGTATTCTTTTTCTAAATGATCTTGAAATGGGGTATTGGTCTTGGATAGGAGAACAGGGTTGCTGTTTTGCAATAAGCTTTTTTTTTGTTTTGTTAATCTTCATCAGGATAAATTTTTCCATGATTTTTAGAGAAAGTGGAAGGGAGAGGGAGAGAGAGAGAGAGAAACAGATGTGAGAGAGACACATCGATTGGTTGCCTTGCACACACACTCTGACTGGGGCTGGGGATCAAGCCTGCAACCAAGGCACCTGCCCTTGACCAGAATCGAACCCGGGACTCTCAGTTCTCAGACTGATGCTCTATCCATTAAGCCAAACTGGCTGGGGCTCAGCAATAAGCTTTTATCTCTCTTCCCAGTGTAAGACTCATTCCTTTTCATTTAAATAAAAGTATTTCACCCTAGCCAGTATGGCTCAGTTGGTTGAACATCGTCCCATCCACCCAATAGTCACCAATTTGATTCCCAGTCAGGGCACAGACCCAGGTTGTGAGCTCAAACCCAGGAGGGCATGTAGGAGACAGTGATGGATATTTCTCTCTCATCGATGTTTTTGTCTCTCCCTCTCCCTCGAGCTCTAAAATCAATAAAAATGTTTAAAAAAATTGGAGTGGTTGCATCTGTGAAACCTTAAAAGAATAAATGTAACATTATCAAAAAAAGATGTTTTTATTTTTCAAAACATGTATTTTGTCTGAGTGTTGACTGCTGTGGAGTATGGTAATGTGTCTTAAATCTAGTCTCTATTGCCCACAGGAGCGGAAGGATGAAATTGCTACTGTGGAGACCATCAACAACGGCAAGTCCATCTTAGAGGCCCGCTTGGACATTGACACCTCCTGGCAGTGCCTGGAGTACTACGCGGGTTTGGCGGGGTCCATGGCCGGTAAGCCCTCCCTGGCCTTCCTCCATCAGCTGCGGGAGGGAGAGAGCAGAGCCTAGGTCACTGGTGGGCAAACTCATTAGTCAACAGAGCGCCAAACCGCGGCTCACGAGCTGCATGTGGCTCGAGAGCCGCAGTTTGCCAACCACTGGCCTAGGTAGAAGGGCAAAGATTTTGGGGTAAGACAGGCCTGGGTCTCCTCAATTCATGCCACCTAAGTCATCTGCTGGGTGCGGAAAGGGCCTCAGAGGAGTAAGTGAAGTGGGGTGACTGTGCAGGAGAGAGTAGGTGACAAGAAGGGACAGGAGAGTGCAGGCGGGGGCACTGCACTGTGAGCAGCCTGGAGGCAGGTGGAGCCCCAGGTAACACAGGTGTCGGTGGGGCCTGGTGGCGAGCAGACCTCCTCCTCTGTTCCTGTCTTCCCTTTAGGTGAGCATATCCAGCTCCCAGGCGGGTCCTTCGGTTATACCAGACGAGAGCCGCTGGGCGTGTGTGTGGGCATAGGAGCCTGGAACTACCCCTTTCAGATCGCCTCCTGGAAGTCGGCCCCTGCTTTAGCTTGTGGTAAGAAAGAATTGTTCCTCCACTGTGAGTAGGGTCCACTGTGTGGCCTCTCCCCTCACCTGTGCGTGCACACTCACACACACGCATGCACGCGCACACAACTAGCACACACTCTTAACACACATGGATACACTAACACACACTTCACATGCACACTCATAAACACACACTCGCACACTCATACACTCACACTCATATTTACACCCCCACACATAAACACACACACACTCACACATTCAAAATCACACACTCACACACACGCAGGTGCACACACGTACACACACACTCCCCATCAGAAGGCCCAGGTGCGGCATGCAGAGCCTTAGAGGGCACGTGCCCATTCTCACCGGCCCGGAGAGAGTCTGCATGTAGTGATGCACACAGATTGGTCTGTGTTGTTCCTGCTCGTGTTCATTTCATTTATTTCTGCTTATGGGAAGGAAGGAAGTTGTGGTCTGAGAGGTCTTATTTTTTACTGTCAGATTAGATTAGATTTGTGTTCCCTGTAAGTTTCCCTCCTTTCTGGTGATGACTTTCTGTGAAGGGTGCCTGGCTGGCGTGGATCAGTGGTTAGAGAATCAGCCTACAGATTGAAGGTTCCCGGGTTCAAATTCCAGTAAAGGGCACATAACTTGGTTGCGTATCTACCCTGGCCCTGATTGGGTCATGTTTGGGAGGCAGCCAATCGATGTGCCTCTCACATCTATGTTTCGTTCCCTCTTTCTCCTCTCTCTCTCTCTCTCTCTCTCTCTCTCTTCTCCCTCCCTTCTTCCCTCTTTTCCTTCTCTCCCCTTTCTCTCCTCCCCTTCTTCCTCCCTTCCACTCAATGGAAAAAATATGCTCCCGTGAGGATTTTTAAAAAATTAAAAAAAAAAACTTAAAAGAAAAAAGGAAGCAGAAGATAAACTTCCTCCTCCATTTGTGTGAAGAGAAATGACACCCAAGGCTCCCATCACAGAAGCTTTGGCTGACGGACTGAGACCTCTCCTCCTCCTATTTACAGAGAGGAGTCTGTGGGGAAAGAAGGCTCAGAATGGCTGTGAGGTGGGAAGGGATGCGTGTGGAGGCACAGCTGCTTGCTTGTTGCCTGCCACATCCTTTGTTCACCGAGGGATGGAGGAGAACTAGATGTCGTCCCTGGCTTTTGGGGACTCTTCTCCAGTTTCAACTTGTAAAAGGCACTAAGCCTACTTTTCATGCTGCTTTCCAATGGTATAGGTGTCAGATGAGGTGGTGCCGGTGAGAGACCTGGACACGCAGTGTGGGACTGCTGGTGACTGACACACGTGGGGGTGTGGTCTGGTTAATGAGCGAGACCTAGGGGGAGGGCGAGATCCTGTCCTGAGGCATCTCCCACTTGAGTCCTCTATGTGTTGGGCTTGCGCAGGAAACGCCATGGTCTTCAAGCCGTCCCCCTTCACGCCCGTGTCTGTGCTGCTGCTGGCCGAGATCTACACGGAGGCGGGGGCGCCTCCTGGCCTCTTCAACGTGGTGCAGGGGGGGGCCGCCACGGGCCAGTTTCTGTGTCAGCATCGTGACGTGGCCAAGGTCTCCTTCACCGGGAGTGTGCCCACTGGCACCAAGGTGAGATCACGTGGTCAGGTGAAGGCGATGGCATCTAGCTGTGGGTGTCGGCCCACCTGAGCCTGTCGTGCCAGGAGGGAGGCCCTGGGTGTCATCCATAGGGGTCTGACGGGGACTTCAAGGGGCGGGGAGTGCGCTCGGGCGCCATCAGCCTGGGCAGTTTGATGACTTCACTCGCCTGCCCCAGCCACCTCGGGAGGAAGGTGCTTCTCATTCCATTTCACATTCATTGTTGTGACCTTGATCGGCACCCAGAGCTGTCAGCCTTGAGCACAGTAACAGTGATACATAGTTTCTGCCCTTGGCAGTCAGGTGCGGGGACAAGATTTTTAAAGTGAATTCCCTCCTGAGAATGTTGGGTGCGGCTCTGTGGTTCTCGGAGCCTGGAGAGGAATGTTAAGTGACGGAGCACTATGTGTGCAGAGGGCAGGGCTGCGGAGCTGCTGCCTGTGGAGGTTGGGGTCTGTCACCTGGCGTGTGACTCCCTCGTTAGACCCCTGATGGTGGTCATTCTTGTTCCCAAGATCATGGAGATGTCGGCGAAAGGAATCAAACCTGTCACCTTGGAACTTGGAGGCAAGTCTCCCCTCATCATCTTCGCAGACTGCAACCTGGAGAACGCAGTGAAGGGGGCGCTGATGGCCAACTTCCTCACACAAGGCGAGGTGCGTGCCTGCCCTGGAGCGGCTGGAAGGCATCCCCACGCCCGCATCCAACAGTGGGTTTTAAAGAGGAAATAGTTTCAGACTTAGAGGAGAGTTGTGCAGATAGTACAAAGAATTCACATGTTCCTTTGAGCCAGGCTCCTCAAATGTCCACATTTCATTATGTTCATTAAAACAGTTTTTATATGTTTTTATTGATTTAAGGAGAGGGAGAGAGAGGTAGAAAAAGCAATGATAACAGAGAGTCATGGATCAGCTGCCTCCTATACGCCCCACCCTGGTGATCAAGCCTGCAGTGTGGGCACCTGCCCGGACTGGCCATCCAGTCCTGAACCGTGACCTCCAGTTCATAGGTCGACGCCCAACCACTGAGCCACGCTGGCCAGGAAGCCCTTCTACATCTTTTAGCTCACTTTCTACTGTGAGAAAGAGCTTTCCTGGCCCTGTTTTTCATTCCATGCATCCTACATCCTTCTCTGTGTAACCACCCATTATTTGATGTTCAAATGATGTGACTCAGCAGGCAGGACCCCTCTCTTTAACCTTTTGATTCATCTTCATGCTCCTCTGAGCACTTGACCTCCTGGCACAGCAGGTCTCTGGACACACACTCTTCCCCTGGCCGAGATCTGCAGCAGCCTTGCTCTGGGGGCCCTGGGCCCATTTACTGGTAAATGGTGTTTAGAAACCAAGGTCTGGGTGCCAGGCAGACTCCTTACTGGGTGCCACTGTCTCTAGACCCTCCCGGAGGCCAGAGCTGGAATAGATCTGTGTGTGTACTTTTATGCAGGACGCACACACATGTATTTCTGCCCGTATCTGCGTTAGTGACCACAAGTTCATACACGTATTTCTAGTCATTTCAACACTGCAGGGTTGTGTTCACCTTCGCCCTTCCATGTTTATAGCTCTCTTCTCTGGCAGAGAGGTTGGGCGTCCATCCCCCACAATCTGTCTGTGTAATTGAGTCCTAGAATACATTTGTAGTACTTCCAGGTTTGGGAAAAGTAAGTTTTCCAGCAAGAGTTCATATTTTTCACAGCTCTTGTCTTTAGCTTGAGGTCCATTCTTCCTTCTCCCCGCCGCATTGTGGCAATGATACTCATTTTAAGTAACAAGTTCAGGACTTCTGTCTTATTTCATTTGAGATTTACTTCCTCCTCTTATTGCTGGTGTTAAAAGTTTTGTTTATTGTGATTATTAGGGGACATGCTAATGGTTCTAAATGGCAGAATTTTACAGAAGCCACACACAGATGTTGGTTCCCCCAATGCTCCCACCTGGTCCCCTCCTATTCCCCCCACTTCCTTCCTCCTCTCCCCTTCCCCCAGGAGGCCGCCAGCCCATCTGTTTCCGCGTTTTCCTTCCTGTGTTTCTTTTCACACAAGTGAACAGGTGCTGGTTGGCTTCTTATTCCCCTTCTTTCCTGGGCAAGTATAGAAGTTGGCATCTCAGAGGCACTTCCTTGCACTTTGCTTTCTCCTCTAACATCCTGGGGTCCCTCCATTTCAACAATGCCACTTTCTCTTCTCCATGTTTTGTAGCTGCCCTCCATAATCCTTGTGCGCTGGTAGCATCTGAGCAGTCTGGGAGTTCACGTCTATGGGAGAGTCTGAATACTCATTATTTATGATTCTGGAGAAAACATTGACTATGAAATGCTCTGGGTTTTTATTAGGCTCGAGCCCTGGTTCTTGACTGTTTTTACTGTCCCATTCTTACCCCTCACTCTTAAATATGCAGCCAAATTGAGAGCTATGTGAGCAAACAGGAGAGAGTCTGGGGTCCTATGGTCTGTTAACGGCCTTAAGAAAATTTAAACAAACACCAGAAGATGTCAGTTACCTCATAGTCAAACAGTTTGTGCTGCAGGTGTGATGTGTCCAGTTACATGTGGATCCTTGTTAGTACGGGGGAGCTTTTACAAACGGAACAAACCTTTACAAAGGTGTAGTGTGTTCTTTTTAAGCTTAAACCTATAGGATTTTTTCCCTTTCCCTTTTTTCTTTGCATGCTGATAAATTTTTGTCTCTTTTTCAGGTTTGCTGTAATGGCACAAGAGTGTTTGTGCAAAAGGAAATTCTTGATAAATTCACAGAGCAAGTGGTGCAACAGACCCAGAGGATAAAAATTGGAGACCCCCTTCTGGAAGGTACCAGGATGGGCCCTCTCATCAACCGACCACACCTGGAGCGAGTCCTTGGGTTTGTGAAAGTGGCCAAGGAGCAGGTGAGGAAAGGGGCGGGGGAGCTGGGCCGGGGATCGGCGGGGCGAGGGGAGGGCAGTTCCTCCCACCACCAGGCACAGGGCCCTTCCTGAGGCCGTAACCCCTCCAGTAGCTCTCTGGGCTTGGGCCAGGGTCCCCCTTTGTCCTTGCGATGGATAACTAAGTCTGTTTGTCTAGGACTGCACGTGGGGGTCGCTTGTTTAACGGAAAGTATGCCTTCTGTTTTCCTTTTTGGCAGGGGGCTAAGGTGTTGTGTGGGGGAGACCTATATGTACCCGAAGATCCCATGCTGAAGGATGGCTATTTCATGAGACCTTGTGTGTTGAGTATGTCCTCTTCTTGTTTGGTTTTCAACAGTTTGAATGAAATAGCAGATAGAAGAGAGTTTATATATAGCACGTGCATGACAGCAAGCGAGGGTTGGCAAATGTGTGTCCCCACCACTCAGATTTCGGAAGTGAGTTCTCCGTTACTGTCACAGACCCCTGCACCCGCCCCAGGGGCGAGCAGGTATACTCAGTCACCAGGACTCACTGGGTCTCTCCGGTTGTTCCGGAAGCAGAGCTCAAGAGAGGAAAGTGCACACTGGTAAAAAGTACTGAATTTTCCTTTGTCAGGAAAGGCGGTCAGGAATGCATCTTGCTTGGAACTATTTAGCATCAATATAGTAAAACCAATTTGTCAAGATAACATGGTAGCATTTATAAAAGTTGTCTTTTAAGAATTCTTAGCACTTCCTTTCAACCTCCTGGTCTGGACAGTCAGGTATAAGTTATCCTCCTTCCTCGGCCAGTTACCTCCGCCCTCAATCAGGGTGACCCTGCCCTGGAGGTCGCTGTCTTTCTTGTGCTTCCCCCGGTGTCTGAGGGACTGTGTGGGTGTCCCCTGGGAGCTGTGAGTTTTGTAGGCTTTGAAAAGCCACATGCAGGTTGGAGATGTTATATGATCCTTGCACCTTATCTTGAAGGAGACCCGGCGGGTTTTTGTCCTCCAGGTCGAGGTGGTCTCAGGTTCCCCACCTGTTTTGCGCACTCACTTGGGCTCTCACCCAGGAAGGTCCGAGTCTCAGAGCTGTGGCCTGACGTCCGCACCGGGGATTCACTGAGTGAACAGGAACCTTTTATTTTATTTTATTTATTTATTTATTATATTTTATTGGTTTTTTACAGAGAGGAAGGGAGAGGGATAGAGAGAAACATCGATGAGAGAGAGACATCGATTAGCCGCCTCCTGCACGCCCCCTACTGGGGATGTGCCGGCAACCAGGATACATGCCCTTGACCGGAATTGAACCCAGGACCTTTCAGTCCGTAGGCCGACGCTCTATCCACTGAGCCAAACTGGTTTCGGCGAGTGGCACCTTTTAGATAAAACATATAGTTGATCCCAAACCCATTCAAGACCCCAAATGTGCATGGAACAGGAGGAGCAGAGTCATCTCACAGTGTAACAGCTGCTTCTCTGGATGCTGGGGCTGACGGGGGTTTCTGTTATGCTTTGTGCACTGCTGAGTATTGCAGATTTTATGTATTTATTTAATCATCACCTGAGGATATTTTTCCACAGAATTTTTTTTTTAAAGAGAAAGTGAGAGGGAGGGGAGGAGAGAGAGAAACATCAATGTGAGAGAGACACATCCATCCACTGCCTGCCACACATGCCCTGTCCAACTGGGAATTGAACCAACAGCCCAGTTACATGCCCTTGATGGAATCGAACCCATGACCCTTCAGTGCATGACCCGATGCTTTAACCACTGAGCAACACCAGCCAGGGTTGAGTATCACAGATCTTAATTTTTCATTTACTTAAATTGGGGACTAAAGTCGAGGGAATCATGTTTCGGGCAGGAGCCTTTTCTTTTCTTGTATGTCATCTGCTCCTTCTCCGTCCTCTCTTCCAACTGAACCCAGAGCTCTCCGCACACTGAGCTGCATAAGATCAAAAATGTTTCCTGGGATTGTTGAGTAATAACATTTTGGCTAATGATTTCCCTAAAAATTACATGTGGATGACTAGTTTTCAAAGAGTGAGAACATAGTAAATCATGCTTAAGCACCACCTAAAGATCATTTAATCCCTAAGTATTCATCATTTCTTTGTAGATGTGTGAACAGCTGGTTATAGACTTTGGCTCCTACTGAGCTGGTGTTGGCAGGAGGTTCTCAAGCTGCTCTCTGGCCTCCACGCTGCTCACATCATAATACGCACGGCTTTAGGCACATATCTCCCTTCGTGCCGGGACCGCCGTGCCAGAGTTGTCTGGCCTTAGGGACAGAGCAGGCGGCACCACTCTCTCCAGAATCACCGGTCTCAGTATTCGATGTGTAAATAGATGCACTTCTCTGCAGATGCATGTTGTGAAATGTCAAGTGTGAGTTATATCGTTTTAAAGAATTGGCCTCTTGCCCAGCCAGTGTGGCTCAGTGGTTGAGCTTTGACCTAGGAACCTAGAGGTTTGAATCTCAGTCAGGGTTTTAGGCTCAGTCCCCACTTGGGGGTGTACAACAGACAGCCAATCAGTGATTCTCTCTTATCATTGATGTTTCTATCTCTGTTTCCCTTCCTCTCTCTCTAAAAATCAATAAAAAGATTTTAAAAAATGAAAGAATTGGCCTCTTGCAGGAACTTAAATACATTTTCATATCAAGTAAACACCCCATTGGTTATTTCTAAGGTTATGTTTTTATAGTGGAACTTTCTTTTTTGTATCTAATTCTATCACAGAGTCATTAAGAAAATGTGGGAAGGTATAAAAGACATTAATCATATATGTAAGATTTAACAGAAATTGGGACAGTCCCTTAACATTTGTATCTTTTTTAGTGAATGGTGCTTATTTTTAATGTTTTTAAAATTGATTACAGAGGGAGAGAGAGGAACATCAATGATGAGAGCAAATCATTGATCAGTTGCCTCCTGCACACCCCTCGCATTGGGGATTGAGCCTAAAATCTGACATGTGCCCTGACTGGGAATTGAGCTGTGACCTTCTGGTTCATGGGTTGATGCTCAACTACTGAGTCACAGTGGCTGGGCATCAGTGAATGTTCTTTCATGAGCATTTAATTAGTAAATCTTTTAGAAAATGTCACTTTGAGAAGCTTAGAGCCATTGGTCCCTGTTTGTGCCTGGTTCACGTGGTCCTTTCCTCTGCCTGGACGTTGGCATGTGGCCCAGTTGTCACAGCTGTAAGTGGTGACAGCCGTCCTTGTGTACGTGCTGGTCACTCATTAGTGGTCTCTTGTGATGAACTGAAACATGGAGTTAGTTACACAGAGGCTGTGACTCGAATACATACTATCATGTTGCCAATCTGTGGGAGTGTCATCTGGAGCTTTCTCAGGCTGTGTGTGAACGAACACGTTTTGGGGGCCGGAGCAGCGGCTCCCCACCTCATCCCATCTATCCCACTGCTCGCAGGTAACTGCAGGGATGACATGACCTGCGTGAAGGAAGAGATCTTCGGGCCCGTTATGTCCATTCTGTCGTTTGACACTGAAGCAGAGGTTCTAGAAAGAGCCAATAACACCTCTTTTGGACTAGCTGCTGGTGTCTTCACCAGGTACGTGGGGAAGGCCCCCGCTGCCTCTGGGAAGGTGGCTGGCTGCTCAGATGGGGCCTGATCTGGCTCCCCCGTGGGTCTGCCCCGTGCATTTCATCGGCGTTTCCTGTCAAGTCAGAAGATGCCCAAGTAGCATTGTGTAGTTTGCCCTCCATGGCCACAGTCCTGCTACTGAACTAAAGTGAGCCGTAAACTTGATGAAAATGCCAGCCTTCTTTATTGGTTTATGGAATAAGTATTAGGTGCTGACCCCAGGGTCCCAAAGCCTGAGTGTCTACGTCCAGGACTTGGGAAACCTGCGGCGTGTAAGCACTGGTCCGTGCTCCAGAATGGGGATGTGGGCTGCAGCAACTCCTGCTTGGGATTCACTGCAGCACCTGGAGCTGTTTTCTGTTTGTGCACATTTGAGTATTTCCAGGCATAGCCGCTGTGAGCAATGTCGTAACCGATGTCCTCCTGTGTGAGCTTGAACCACTGCAGTGAGAGTAAGAGGTGGTTTGGAAGCATAGTGTCTTTGCTTGATGATATGCAAACTGCATAGTTGTTGGCAGTTATAGGACATTTTTTTTCCCTCTTCTGTTTTATTTAAAGGGGCTCTAATGAGAAATCATCCTTTCCTTTTTTAAAATTTTTATTTATTTGTTTTAAAATTTTTATTGATTTCGGAGGGGAAGGCAGAGGGAGATAGAGATAGAAACATCAATGATGAGAGAGTCATTGATTGGCTGCCTTCTGCATGCCCCACACTGGGGATCGAGCATGCCCCCGGGCATGTGCTCTGACTGGGAATCGAACCCAGGATCCTTCAGTCCATAGGCCAGTGCTCTATCCACTGAGCCAAACCTGCTAGGGCTACTTATTTATTGATGTTAGAGAGAGGAATGGAGACAGGGGGAGCGGGAGAGAGGGAAAGAGCAAGATCTGTGTGAGAGTGAAACAGATTGGTTGCTTCCCATATCCACCCTCATGAAGGATTGAATCCATATCCTAGGTGTGTGCCCTGACCGGGAATCTCGCTGCAACGTTTGGTGTATGGGAGGATGCTTCAGCCAACAGAGTCATACCGGCCAGGGCTTCGGCAGTTTCCTAAGCCTGCTTCACATTTGGGATTTTTCTGTTTCTTTAGTGATAGACAAGGTTCTATTTTTTTGGTCACTTTGTGGTCGAAACCTGGAAAGCAAGACTCATGTCCCTGAGGACCTGATGTAATGGCTTCTGCTTGAGTCTGAGGAAGGGTTCAGGAGCTGCTGCTTTAAAAAACAACAGCCACGTAGCTCAGCTGGTTAGAGCATGGTCCCGATACACAAAGGTTGTGGGTTCAATCCCTGGGCAGGGCACATACAAGAATGAACCAATGAATGCATAAATAAGTGGGACAGCAATTTTTTTTTCAAATTAATGTGTTATTGTCTGACCCTCTCAAATGATTTATTTTCAGCATAAACATATAACCTTCATATGAGATGTCTAACTACAGCAAACACCACCAAGACCAAGACAGCATCTCTTCTATGGTTTAGGTGTTGCCCAGAATTCCTTTTACATGGCATAGCCCATACCAAGTCATTACAGGCACAACAAAACCTTGGGCTGCCACATGCATGTGAATCGGGTGAAGGGACATTTTAGTATTTCCCCTGTTCTTCAATTTATATAATCCATATGCAACAATTGCTCTAGAACCCACCATCCTAATAGGGACAAATGGTGCCTCTTTAGCTTTTCGGATAAATTTATATCCCTGACCTTCATCATATGAAGAAAGAGAAACATCTGTGCTGGATGACATACTGATCAAAGAATCTTCCAAACCCAATTGGACCTCTCAAACTCTAGGCAGCTTCTCAGGACAGCAAATTGATGCTTCTTTCTCATCTCTCCCTCCACCTTCCTCTCTCTCAAATCAATAAATTATAAAAACAATAACCAAAACAAACAATAGCCCTGGCTGATTTGACTCAGTGGATAGAGAGTCTTCGGCCTGTGGAGTAAAGGGTCTTGGATTCGATTCCAGTCAGGAGCACACGCCTTGGTTGCAGGCTCCTCCCCAGCCGGGACCTGGTCGGGGCTCGTGCAGGAGGCAACTAATCGGGGTCTTTCTCTCACATCAATGTTTCTCTCTTTCCCTCCCTGTCACTCTCTCTACAAATCAGTGGGAAAATACCCTTGAGTGAGGATTGACCAAAACAAAAACAATCGAACAAAAACTAGTTTTCAGAGTAATTTTAGGTTTACCATGATATTGAGAAGGCACAGGATTTCTCATCTGCCCCCTCCCCCACATGCACAAGCTTCCTTAATATCTACAGACAGTCCATTTGTTATAACGAAACTGTGTGACCATGTCATCACCCCAAGCCCACAATTTAACTTGGGTCTCCCTCTTGGCGCATCCTCTGTGGGTGTGGACAAAGGGCAGTGACTGGGACCCCCATTGGGGTGGCATATCGAGCATTGCCCCGTCCTGACGGTGGCTTTGAGCAGCTGCGCTGAGACTGCTCGAGGGGCTGTCTTGCTCGTGCTGCTGCCACGATGCAGGCAAAGGAGCTGAGCCTATGCCTTTACCTTTAACAGCTCGATTGGGGTCACTCATGGGCTGCACAGCTCACCCACATAAAGTGCACCCCTGAGTGGCTCTCTGTGTATTCGCAGAGCTGTGCAGCATCACCATAGCCTAAGGTTAAGGCATTTCCATCACCTCAGGACAGTGAGGCGAGCTTACTGTCCCCGCCCCCAGCCCCGGCAGGTCTCCTTCCTGTCTCCGGACTTGCTTGCTCAGAATGTTTTCTATAAATGGGACCACACGCCTTTAGCTTTCACTGACATGTTTTCAAGGGTCTCTGTGCTGTAGCAGGTGTCAGTGCTGCTCCTCCTCACTCCCCAGGAATTGCCCGTGCGGGTCTCTTCCGCACCGAGTCACGTTGGCGGGCATGTGGTGCCTGTACTTGTGGCTGCTGTGAGCGGTGGTGAGCGTTTGTATGTGATGGTGAGACTCTAGGTTAAGCCATGTCTTCCCTGCAGGGACCTCCAGCGCGCTCACCGCGTGGTGGCCGAGCTGCAGGCCGGCGTGTGCTTCATTAACAACTACAACGTCAGCCCTGTGGAGCTGCCCTTCGGCGGCTACAAGAAGTCAGGTGAGAGCTGGAGTTGGGCAGGTCACCACGTCTCCAGGGGGACTTGTCATTAGTCCTTGTCGACCAGAGTCCCAGCCTGTCGGCATCGTCACCGCTCAGGATCGGGGTTGCCTGTTGCCGGCTGATGTGCAACTTGGGAAGGTCTGTCATGTGGGGAGAGTTACTTTTCCTCACGGCTGTGAGCATCATGTTTATGGCCACCACAGTGCTGGCCGATGTAGGAACCCGGGTGCATGCTGATGAAGCGGTGGGTGTTAATCTGACAGTTTGATTTGGTCTCTCCCTGGCATTCCCTAATCACAGTTCACTAGTCATCCCCGTCCCTCTGGGAACTAGCCAAGCGGGATACACAGGCCAAGTGCAGAGCCAGAAAGGGGCTGTTTTGTTACTGTGTAACTGTCAGTGCGGGGAAGTTGGTGTGTGACCTGCAGCTCCATCTCATGGGTCCTCCCAGGCCACTCTTCCCTTCCCATCTGCGGCTTTGGAGTGGTGCCCACGGACATGTGGCACAGGCCATGCCCACAAGATGAGGGAGAGACGAAGGATAGCCAGCTCTGCTCAGGATTAGCAGAGGGCCTGGTCGGGCCTCTGTCACCTCTGAATGGTGCCCCCTGGAGATGTGCATTTTTGGGGACTGGGCCTTGCCCTTAGGAGGCGAGCCTACCTAAGTCTGGGGCAGGGTGACAGGAAAGGCTGAGCAGGGGACACATGGAGTCTGGTCCCCGGCTGCGGGCAGGGTCTAGGCCTTGCTGGCCAGGCCACTCCCCATGGTCGCTCACAGCTGGTGTTCCCAGGGGAGGGGTTTCTCTCTCAAACGTGCAGCTTCTGTGTTCCTCCGCAGCCTGAGGGCAGTGCCTGTCTCTGATGGTCACGGTGTCCTTTCAGACATGCTGTGAGGACTCATGGTCCCCCCTTGTCTTCCTTGCAGGGTTTGGCAGAGAGAACGGTCGGGTGACCATTGAGTATTATTCACAGCTGAAGACTGTGTATGTGGAGATGGGTGACGTAGAGTCTGCTTTCTGAAAGCCGGTGTGAACCCTGTGGACGTGCCCAGCTGAGCCCGTGAGACTGGTGAGGCCTCGCACGGCATCAGTGCGTCCCAGACATGGTCATGTGGGCCCATGCCTGGCTCAGCGTCACTCTCGTCACTCGGGCATCTTCCCTGAGGGTTGCACAAGTGCCTTGGTTCTAATGGAGAAGCAGTGAGTTCCCGCAGCGTGGACTCCACTGCCACCCTGAATCGCCTGAACCCCTTCTGGAAATGGACCAGGGCTGGGCCTCTGACCCCTGCCCTCTGCTGTCTCTCGCTTGTCTGGAAGAATGTGTTTCTTTTAGGTTCTGTGGACCCACGGCAGGTGTGCTTGGCTCATGACCTACCTTTAAGTTCTCATCATTTGACTGAAAGCTGATGATCAGGAAGGAAGGGCGGGTCAGTGGTGAACAGTAACTTGCAGTGAAAGATTTTGTTTCTTCGGGACTATGGGAGAGGATACTTCCTCTGCTTTGAACTCCAGCTGGATATATGGACGTAGAAGTTCCCTGTTAAATGTACAAATTATTTGCACATGTACTAGAGTCAAATAAATCACACTGTTTATCCTTCCAATGTCGTGTTTTGAAACAAAACAACTCTCAAGGTCACTTAGGACACGGGATGGGCTGACATGAAAAGCATGTAATAGCTCCTAGGCCCTGTGAGCCTCTAGGCTCTGAGTTCCTCCCACCATGGAGAGCTGTCAGGTCCTGGTGACCTCACACTGTGAGGCCCTCTGCTTCAACCTACATGGCTAGTTTCAGGATCTGAGGGAGGGGCTGATGCATAAATAAAAATGCTATACAAGAAATATGAATTTAGAAGGCAATGGAGGCCAGGTGGAGCCTCTTTCTTGAAAAGGCACACTGACTTTCTGACCTGGTCTGCCTTTTATTCACTTGAATACACATTTTCCCTTTAGCAATGCATTACAGGCATATCAAAGGTAAAGTTTGATAAACAGAAGAAAGATTATCAGGTTAGGGAATTGCCTTGAGCCACTGAGCCCAAAGCAGGGCAATATTATGCTAATTTTCAGCCCTGCTGAATATCAAAGTCCATTGGCCTTCCAATATTTTCTTTTTGCATTAAAATACTAACTGCTGTTGGCTTTAACCTCCAGAATTTCCCCCTTTTTGTTTTCTTTTTTAAATTTAATAAATCTTTATTGTTCAGATTATTAAAATTGTTCCACTTTTTCCCCCCCAAGCCTTCTTCTAACTGATTCCCACCTCACCCTCTGCCCTTACCTCTCTTGCATTGTCCTCATCCACAGGTGTACAATTTTTTTCCAGTCTCTTCCTGCACCCCCCTCAGCCCTTTCCCCCTGAGAATTATCAGTCCACGCCCTTTCTATGCCCCTGATTCTATTATATTCACCAGTTTATTCTGTTGATCAGATTTTTAATTCACTTGATTTTTAGATTCACTTGATAGATATGTATTTGTTGTTCCTAATTTTTATCTTTACCTTTTTCTTCTTCCTCCTCTTCTTAAAGATTGCCTTTCAGCATTTCATATAATAATGGTTTGGTGTTGATGAATCCATTAGTTTTTTCTTATCTGTGAGGTTGTTTATCTGCCCTTCAATTCTGAATGATAGCTTTGTTGGGTAGAGTAATCTTGGTTGTAGGTCCTTGCTATTCATCATTTTGAATATTTCTTGCCACTCCTGTCTGGCCTGCATAGTTTCTGTTGAGAAATCAGCTGACAGTTGTATGGGTGCTCCCTTGTAGGTAATTAATTGTTTTTCTCTTGCTGCTTTTAATATTCTCTCTTTGTCTTTTGCTCTGGGCATTTTAATTATGATGTGTCTTGGTGTGGTCCTCTTTGGATTCCTTTTGTTTGGGGTTCTGTGTGTTTCCTGGACTTGTAAGTCTATTTCTTTCACCAGGTGGGGGAAGTTTTCAGTTATTATTTCTTCAAATAGGTTTTCAGCATCTTGCTCTCTCTCTTCTTCTGGCACCCCCATAATTCTGATGTTGGTATGCTTGAAGTTGTCCCAGAGGCTCCTCACACTATCTTCACATATTTGGATTATTTTTTCTTCTTGCTTTTCCAGTTGGGTGTTTTCTGCTTCTTTGTATTTCAAATCTTTGACTTGATTCTTGCCTTCCTCTAGTCTGCTATTAGGTCTTTGTATAATATTTTTTATTTCAGTCAGTGTATGTTTAATTTCTAGTTGGTCCTTTTTCATCTCCTCTTGGGTCTCAATAAATTTATCCATCTTTTCTAGGTAATTCTTGAAAAACCTTTTAACCTTGGTTTTGAACTCTATATCCGGTCGTTTGTCTTCCTCCATTGCTTTTGTTTGTAATCTCTTCCTATGTCTCAGCATTTTCACTATGCTGGGGGAACTTCTGTGTTGGAATCAGCCTTATGATACAAGACTTGCAAAACTGCAAAAGCTTTTCTGTTGAGCTTGGATGGGTGGAGTCTCAGCACCTTGGCTTTCGGTCAGCCCTGCCCTATGCAGCCCCTGGGTCTCAAGTGTCTCTCGGTAATTGCTGGAGCCGTGTTGTACATACGCGTACGCGTGCCTTTAAACCACTGCCTTGCCAACTCCCCTGTGCTCCGGGACCCGTATGAGTCTGGGTCCCCAGGGTCTCGCCTGAAACTGTGGTTTTGTGGAGTTCGAAGTGGCGCCATTGGGAGGCTCTGTCTCCCACCCACACGAGAAAGCTAGCGGCACACTTAGCAATCCATCTTCTGGGCACAGTGGCGTGTGCGCATCCAGACCTCTGCCCGTTTGCGGCTCTCCTAAATTTTCGGTACTCCTCCCTTTTCACTGTCCAGACTCCCCCCATATGAGTCTCGCCTGGACCTGGGGTTCAGTGCTGTAGGATAAGGGGTTCAGTGCAGTTGGGAGTCTCGTCTCCCTCCCGCCAGAGGAAGCCAGCCAGGTACTCCGCTGCCCACTCTCTCCACACACACCTCTCCATACCTCAGCTTTTGGCTGCTCCTCTGAGTCTTCATGAGCCCCTCTCTTTCCTTCTAGTTGTAGAATTTTCACGCAGCCAACTTTCCTGTGGTTCTGGATGATGTCCATTCTGTCTTTTAGTTGTAGTTTTTTTTTTTAAATATGTTTTATTGATTTTTCACAGAGAGGAAGGGAGAAGGATAGAAAGTCAGAAACATCGATGAGAGAGAGACATCGATCAGCTGCCTCTTGCACACCCCACACTGGAGATGTGCCTGCAAGCAAGGTACATGCCTCCGACCGGAATCGAACCCGGGACCTTTCAGGCCTCAGGCCGACACTCTATCCACTGAGCCAAACTGGTCTCAGCTAGTTGTAGTTTTGAAATTGTTGTGCAAGGTAGCAGTTTAGGTTTTCACCTATGCTGCCATCTTGGTTTCGGTCTCAGCATTTCTGCTGCTTCCCTAAGTTGGTAGAGTAGCTTGTGTGCTAGGTGTCCTGTATGGCCCAGTAGTTTTGCCTCCCCAGTTACCTGAGGTGGACTTCCTTGGTGCATCCCTTTGTGGACTGTGTGTACAGCCTTGTTGTAGTTAAGTTTTGATTGTTGTTGGTATCCCTGGGAGGAATTGACCTCCAGGCCAATTGGTTGTGAGGATCAGCTTTGTCTATGCCGGGAGAACTTCTGTGCTGGAATCAGTCCTATGAGACAAGACCTGCAAAGTTGCAAAAGCTTCTGTGTTCAGCTTGGATGGGGTGGAGTCTCAGAGCTGAGCAGAAACAGCCTTGACTTCGCATTAGCCCTGCCCTGCGTGTCCCCTGGTTCTCAGTGTCCCTTGGTAATTGCTATAGACCTCTCTGTGCGCACTTGCGCTCACATGCCTCCAGATCTTTGCCTTTCGTGGCTCCCCTGAGTTTTCTGTGTGCTCTGGGGATCTGTATGAGTCTGGGTCTCCAGGGTTTTGCCCAAAACTGGGGTTCAGTGAAGTTGGAACTGGAGTTCAGCGCAGTAGGGAGGTTCTATCTTCCTCGCAGTGGTTCTCAACCTCTTTTAATGCTGTGACCTTTTAATACAGTTTCTCATGTTGTGGTGACCCCCAATCATAAAATTATTTTCCTTGCTACTTCATAACTGTAATTTTGCTACTGTTATGAATCATAATGTAAATATCTGTTTTCCGATGGTCTTAGGTGACCTTGCTAGCAGTTTTCAACCTATGGGTTGCCACTCACAAGTTGGGAACCACTGCTGTAGAGCCTAAGACCATCAGAAAACACAGATATTTACATTATGATTCATAACAGTAGCAAAATTATAGTTATGAAGTAGCAACGAAAATAATTTTATGATTGGGGGTCACCACAACATGAGGAACTGTATTAAAAGGTCACAGCATTAAAAAAGGTTGAGAACCACTGCGCTAGAGAAAGCCAGTAGCACAATCAGCAGTCAGTCATCTTTGCACGCATCTCCATTCCTTTGCCTCTCTATGTGTCTATAGAGAGATTGACACATCCATGAGAAAGAAACATTGATCAGTTGCCTCCTGCACACCCCCTACTGAGAATGTGCCCAAAGCCAAGGTACATGTCCTTGACCAGAATCAAACCTGGGACCCTTCAGTCTGCAGGCCGATGCTCGCTCTAATGAGCCAAACTGGCTAGAGCTGACTGTGTAATTTTATTGGTGTCTTTCCATCAGCATTACAAGTAAAAATATTTAAAGTAATTAAGGCATGGTGTAGTTTATCTACAAGAGATTTCTTCAGCATGCCTTTTCCCCATTTTGTTTTTCAAGTTGGTATTTTAGCCACTAATGTTGGTGTTCTATAATTGCCTGTCCTTGGGAATTGTATGGTATTCCTGTAATGTGTCTGTTGTAATAAAGTATGCATTTCCTTTTGTTAAAGGACCAGGCAGGGTGGTATGAACCCTAATATCTATAATAAAAGCATAATATGCTAATTAGACTGGACAACCACATGACATTCTGGGTGTCCTTCCAGATGAGCCATGATGGCAGGCACTGAGGCAGAGGCAGTTAGGGGTGATCAGGCAGGCGGGTGAACAGTTAGGGGTGATGAGGCAGGCAGGCAGAGGCGGTTACGGGCTCTCAGGCAGGCAGGCAGGCAGAGTGGTTAGGGGTGATCAGGTAGCCAGGCAGGCGAGTGGTTCGGAGCCAGTGGATTATGAGAGGGATGTCCGATTGCCGGTTTAGGCCTGATTCTAAACCAGTAGTCAGATATCACCTGAGGTGTTCTGGATTTCGAGAAGGTCCAGGCTGGGCTAAGGAACCTCCCTCCCTCATGCATGAATTTCATGCATTAGGCCTCTAGTAAGTAATATGAAAGGGATATTGCCTTTGCTGTACAATTTGCTGTACATGTTTAAATAGTATAAATAGCCTTTGGTCACTGAGCTATTTTAATTGAGCAGTCTTAAATTTTGTTTACCAGGCCAGCACTATAGGCAGAATCAGAAATAACATTGAGAAGCTTCTGGAAATTCTGCAATGCAGCCTTGATAGCTTCTAATTCAATTCTTTGCACAGAAGTGTGACTGGTCTGGATGACTCAGTCTGAATTCATTGTATGATAAGCAGTTTTACCATTAGATGAACCATTAGTAAAAACAGTTAATGCTCCAGGAATAGGTTTCTATCTGGTATTTTTTTGTATAATAATAGGGGTATAATACAAAAATTGTAGTAATTTGGAGAAACTAAGATGGCGGCATAGGTGAATACCTAAACTGCTGCCTTGCACAACAATTTCAGAACTACAACTAAACGACAGAACAAACATCATCCAGAACCACAGGAAAGCTGGCTGGGTGGAAATTCTACAACTAGAAGGAAAGAGAGGGGCTCACAGAGACTCAGAGGAGCTGCAAAAAGCTGAGGTATGGAGACACACGCATGGAGAGAATGGGCAGTGGAATGTCTGACTGGCTTCCTCTAGTGGAAGAGAGATGGAAACTCCCAACTGCACTGAACCCCAGTTCCAACTGCACTGAACCCCAGTTCCAGCCGAGACTCATACAGGGGGACTCGGAACTGTCATGAAAAGGGAGGAGTGCATGGATACTTAGGGGATACTTAGGGGAGTCATGAAAGCCAGAGGTCTGGAGGTGTGTGCGCAAGTGCACGCAGAGAGGACTGACTGCTGATTGTGCCGCTGGCTTTCACTAGTAGGAGGAAGACAGAACCTCCCAACTGCGCTGAAAACCAGTTCTGACTGCACTGAACCCTGGGGACCCAAACTCATATGGTTCCCTGAAGCACAAGGAAACTTGGGAGCTGTAAAAATCAGAGATCTGGAGGCTCGTGAGTGCGGGTGCACGCAGAGAGGGCTGTAGCGATTACTGATGGACCTAGGAACCACACAGGGCAGGGCTGACGGGAAGTCAAGGCTGTCTGCTCAGCCCTGAGACTCTGCCCCATTTAAGCCGAGCACAGATACCAACAACAATGAAGACTTAACTATAATAAGGCTATACACACAGTCCAAAAAGGAGTGCACCAAGAGAGTCCACCTCACATAACTGGGGAGGCAGAGCTACTGGCCATATAGGACACCTAGTACACAAAGCTACTCTACCAACTCAGGGAAGCAGCAAAAATGCGGAGACAAAGGAACAGATCACAAAAGAAATGGAGGAAAACAAATACAGAGTTCAAAATCATGGTTAAAAGGTTTTTCAAGAATTTACTAGAAAAGATGGATAAATTTATTGAGACTCAAAAGGAGATGAAAGAGAACCAACTAGAAATTAAACATACACTGACTGGAATAAATATTATACAGAGACCTAACAGCAGACTAGAGGAAGGCAAGAATCAAGTCAAAAATTTGAAATACAAAGAAGCAGAAAACACTCAACTGGAAAAGCAAGAAGAAAAAATAATCCAAATATGTGAAGATAGTGTGAGGAGCCTCTGGGACAACTTCAAGCGTACCAACATTGGAATTATGGGGGTGCCAGAAGAAGAGAGAGAGCAAGATACTGAAAACCTATTTGAAGAAATAATTACTGAAAACTTCCCACATCTGGTGAAAGAAATAGACTTACAAGTCCAGGAAGTGAACAGTACCCCAAACAAAAGGAATCCAAAGAGGACCACACCAAGACACATCATAATTAAAATGCCAAGAACAAAAGACAAAGGGAGAATATTAAAAGCAGCAAGAGAAAAACAGTTGGGTGGGAGTCTGAGGCATTATGTATGCTCTTGTTTTGAAATTCTGCTGAATATTCTGTTTTTGCTTAAGAAATATTCAGCAACTTTGTCCTGCTAAGCTTAGAGGCTGAAACCTTTATATCATTAAGAATATATGTATATAAATATAACACAGCTATTAATTTTTATTTGACAGTGCTTCCCACATGATTTCAAGTATATTAGGTGAAGCCCTGGGGACCCAGACTCTTGTGGTCCCGGAGCGCAGGGGAGCTGGAAAGGCAGCGGTCTAGAGGCACTGCGGCTGGCGCGAGCGCAAACAAGGACCGCTCCAGCGTTTACCCAGTCACGTGAGACTCGGGGGCTGTGGAGGGCGGGGCCGACTGGAAGGCAAGGCGGTCCCTTAAGCCCTGAGACTCCACCCATCCCAATCTCAATAGAGAGGCGTCTGCGGTTTTTCAAGTCTGGTATCATAAGGCTGAATCCAACACAGAAGTTCTCCTGGCATAGTGAAAATGCCAAGTCAAGGGAAGGGATCACAAACAAATGAAATGGAGGAAAACAAACGACTGGATATAGAGTTCAAATCCACGCTTATAAGGTTTTTAAAGAATATGCTAGAAAAGATGGATAAATTTAGGGAGACCCAAGAGGAGATGAAAAAGATCCAACTACAGATGGAAAAGAACCAACTAAAATTTAAACATACACTGACTGAATTAAAAAATATTGTACAGAGACCTAACAGCAGACTAGAGGAAGACAAGAATCAAGTCAAAAATTTGAAATATAAAGAATCAGAAAATATTCAACTGGAAAAGCAAGAAGAGAAAAGAATCCAAAAATGTGAAGATAATGTAAGGAGCCTCTGGGACAGCTTCAAGCGTCCCAACGTCAGAATTGTGGGGGTGCCAGAAGAAGAGAGAGAGCAAGATACTAAAAACCTATTTAAAGAAATAATGACTGAAAACTTCCCACATCTGGTAAAAGAAATAGACCTACAAGTCCAGAAAGCACACAGAACCCCATATAAAAGGAATCCAAAGAGGACTACACCAAGACACATCATAATTAAAATACCAAAAGCAAAAGACAAAGAGAGAATACTGAAAGCAGCAAGAGAAAAACAGTTCATTACCTACAAGGGAGCACCCATACGACTGTCAGCTGATTTCTCAACAGAAACGATGCAGGCCAGACGGGAGTGGCAAAAAATATTCAACGTGATGAATAGCAAGAACCTACAACCAAGAATAATGTATCCAGCAAAGCTATCATTCAGAATTGAAGGGCAGATAAACAACCTCACAGATAAGAAAAAACTAATGGATTCATCAACACCAAACCATTATTATATGAAATGCTGAAAGGTACTCTTTTAGAAGAGGAAGAAGAAAGAGGTAAAAGACAAAATATTATGAACAACAAATACATATCTATCAACAAGTGAATCTAAAAATTAAGTGAATTAAAAATTTGATCAGAATAAACTGGTGAATATAATAGAATCAGGAGCATGGAAAGGGAGTGGACTGATAATTCTCAGGGGGAAACGAGTGAGGGGTGTACAGGGAGAGACTGGAAAAAAATCATACACCTATGGATGAGGTCAACGGGAGGGAGGTAAGGGGAGAGGGAAGGGTGGGAGTTGGGTGGAGGGGAGCTATGGAGGGGAAAAAAGAGAAACAAATGTAATAATCTGAATAATAAAGATTTAATTAAAAAAATGTTCCAAAGCTATCTCTAGGTTAAATTATTGAAATTTAACTTGGAAAGACTATTAAATATACACAACCCAAAGATTATATTACATACTTTTTGTAATTATTCTAAAACATGTCAATTAAATTTAAACTGGTTTTACTATTAAAAATTTGATTCAGACCATAGAACTAATCCTCTTTTTTTAAAAAAAATCAGGCCAATAAAATATTATATCCTAGGTTGAAAATTTTATACATGTAGTACACATAAGAACTAAAATATATTTTGAACTACTAATTTCTCCAGAGAAAATGCAAGAATTATTTTCCTTAAAAATTAATTTCCATTCTTTATGCATTCTATTATTACAACTATATAATTTCTCCCAACTTAATTTAAACTTTTAACTTTTAGAAGCCTCAAATTTTAGGTGGCAAGTTAAATACTTAGCATTTTTCAGATTAGTAACATTTATATTTTAAGTATATATTTAAAATAACGTACAAGATATTTAATTAATAGATTCAAATCTATCCTCTAGATTTTTCATACAAAACAAACTCAGATTAATATTTCAGTATTTTGTTTTCAAAATACCTAGATACTTAATAATTTTTACTTAATCCAGCAAATTCCAAAGTTTTAAGTTACCAAAGACTGGAAAACTATGTTTAGGCATATATAATTACCACTGAAGAAGATTTATCATATATCCTTCATTTTAGTTTTATGTATTTTGCCTTAACAACTTTGAGATCTCAAAGCCAATTATTATCCAAGGCATGTTCTTTAGCAAATTCTGTAACAGATAACTCACTGGTTTTCAGTGGCTTTAATGTTAAAGTATTACTTTCCTTTCCTTTATAAAATCAGGAATGTCCTCAGGACTTAGGAGGCAACCTTGGAATGTGGACTTTTATTATTCAAGAACTACCATTTATGGAAACACTAATTTTGTTTCCCAAACTCAGCCCATTAATTTTTTTATGTTTTTTTGGTATTTAATCAATTTCTTTTTTTTTAAGTTTTATTAATTTTTTTTCTTTTTTTTTTTAAATTAATTTTTATTAATTTTTTATACATATCTCCCCATTGCCCCCCCTCCCTCCCAGGCATACCCCAACCCCCCAGTGTCTGTGATCATTGGTTATGCTTATATGCATGCATACAAGTCCTTTGATTGATCACTTATCTACCTCACCTAACTTTAATCTTTCTGCTGTAATTTCAGTGTTTGATGCTTTATGATTTTTGTCCTCCTGAGAATTATCAGTCTACTCCCTTTCTGTGCTCCTGATTCTAGTATATTCACCAGTCTATTCTGTTGATCAAATTTTTAATTCCCTTAATTTTTAGATTCACTTGTTGATAGATATGTATTTGTTGTTCATAATTTTTTGTCTTTTACCTTTTTCTTCTTCCTCTTCTAAAAGAGTACCTTTCAGCATTTCATATAATACTGGTTTGGAGTTGATGAACTCCTTTAGCTTTTCTTCTCTGTGAAGCTCTTTATCTGCCCTTCAATTCTGAATGATAGCTTTGCTGGATAGATTATTCTTGGTTGTAGGTTCTTGCTGTTCATCACGTTGAATATTTTTTGCCACTCCCGTCTGGCCTGCATCGTTTCTGTTGAGAAAATCAGCTGACAGTCGTATGGGTGCTCCCTTGTAGGTAATGAACTGTTTTTCTCTTGCTGCTTTTAATATTCTCTCTTTGTCTTTTGCTCTTGGTATTTTAATTATGATGTGTCTCGGTGTGGTCCTCTTTAGGTTCCTTTTATTTGGGGTTCTGTGTGCTTCCTGGACTTGTAAGTCCATTTCTTTTACCAGATGTGGGAAGTTTTCAGTCATTATTTCTTTAAATAGGTTTTCAGTATCTTGCTCTCTCTCTTCTTCTGGCACCCCCACAATTCTGATGTTGGTACGCTTGAAGCTGTCCCAGAGGCTCCTTACATTATCTTCACATTTTTTGGATTCTTTTCTCTTCTTGCTTTTCCAGTTGAATGTTTTCTGCTTCTTTATATTTCAAATTTTTGACTTGATCCTTGCCTTTCTCTAGTCTGCTGTTAGGACTCTGTATAATATTTTTTATTTCAGTCAGTGTATGTTTAATTTCTATTTGGTCCTTTATCATCTTTAGTTGGACCTTTTTCATCTCCTCTTGGGTCTCGCTAAATTTATCCATCTTTTCTAGCATATTCTTGAAGAACCTTATAAGTGTGGTTTTGAACTCTATATCCAGTCGTTTTTTTCCCTCCATTTCTTTTGTTTGTGATCCCTTCCCTTGTCTCGGCATTTTCCCTATGCCGGGGAAACTTCTGTGTTGAATTCAGCCTTATGATACCAGACGCAAAGCCGCAGAAGCCTCTGTTGAGCTTGGCTTATGTTATTTTTCTAAGGCAAAACAGAGACTGAATTAAATTTTTTTTGTCTGTTCTATAGCATCTGTGAAGAGATTGGCCTAGAACTACCATTTATGGAAACACTAATTTTGTTTCCCAAACTCAGCCCATTTATTTTCTTTGTTATTTTTCTAAGGCAAAACAGAGACTGAATTAAATTTTTTTGTCTGTTCTATAGCATCTGTGAAGAGATTGGCCTTATACTAAGAGGCCATCCCAAATTGGGTGATACACCTCTTCCTTTAACTAGGTTTTTTATCATCAAGGGTATAGAAGTCTCAGATGACATCCCCAAATTATGAGAAATGTCTCATCTATCCAAATTTCAAATGATGGACTGGGAAATAAAAACATGGTGAAAACAATACTTTTAATCATACTCCCAAGATTGGGCATCCATTTTATAGGATCACCAAGAGACCTAGTAATTAATGGGTTGGGGCCTTTTTTAGTTAATTTTACTTTACCTATTTTTGTCTAGGGTAGTGGTCAGCAAACTCATTAGTCAACAGAGCAGCAAATCGCAGCTCGTGAGTTGCATGTGGCTCATGAGCTGTAGTTTGCCGACCACTGGTCTAGGGGAATCTTTCTAGAACTTGTTCTATCGGCCATGTGTACTGCTCATATTCTTTCTTTTCTTACTCCCACATCCTGTTGGCTTTGGGGAAATTTAGTAATGGTCCAGACACCTTCTGTTTCTTTTCTATGAAGATAAATTAAAGGCATGCTTAATAGACTAACAATAAACCAACCAACAAAGACAGATACAACAACAATCAACAGACAAGCACATATAACACATAGACAAGACTTACTTAATAAATCAGAATTCTTTTCATTAATCTTTCAGATGTTTTACATTGCCTGGGACTCACAGCCAGAATACAGCCCAGATCTTAGCCTGTTGTTTACCGATCTCATCATATTCTACTCTCTGTAGCATTGACTGGTGTCAAAGTCATCTTAGCTGAAATCTGCCTGTCCCAAGTATTCATATAGTAATTTTCAGACAAAGTATTAAGGAGTCCTTTTGTAAAAGGATTGTTAGCCTCATTTTCTCTAGTTGATGAGCCTTCCCACACTAGAGGTAGAGGATCTGGGGCCTTAGGTGTTTTGGCTTTTGATCTTTAATATGAAGTGGGCATAATGCAGTTCGAACAAAAGCCCACAAAGTTAAAGATGACAAGAGCACTCATTTTCCTTGAGCCTGATTTAAGAGAGTACCTTTTGACACCTTAATTATTTTATCCTTGAGCATGCAAGCTAAAAATTTACAATGATGATTTTGCCTTTTACTCGGATTCTTCCTCATTATAACCTGGCTGATTAAAAACATCCTTATCCACTTACGGTTGTGACTGAAGCTGGCAAGGGCTTTGTGTGTGGTGAACTTCCCATCTTTCTGGTGAATTTCCACTTTTTCCTTTTCACTTCATTTTTCTCTCTGGTGAATCTTTTTCTTCAGTCTCCTGTTCAAGGCACCAGATGCTGTAACTTGTACAGCTAGGATCCAGGATCTGAAGAAGGGTCTGATGCACAAATGAAAATGATATACAAGAAATATGAATTCAGAAGGCATGGGGGGGCAGGTGGAGACCTCTTTCTTAAAGAGGTACATTGACTTTCTGGCCTGGTTTTCTTTTTATTCACTTGAATTCACATTTTCCCTTTAGCAATGCATACAGGCATATCAAAGGTAAAGTTTGGTAAACAGTAAAAGGATTATCAAGTTAGGGAATTGCCTTGAACCAGTGAGCCCAAAGCAGGGCAATATTATGTTGATTTTCAGCCCTGCTGAATATCAAAGTCCATTGGCATTCCAATGTTTTCTTTTTGCATTAATATGCTAACTGCTTTTGGCTTTAGCCTCTGGCACCTCTTTTTTTCAGGGGAATGGCTACCAGCTATCAGCTACCAGCTACCAGCTGTATTAGTCAGGGCTTCCCAGAGAAATAGAACCAGTGGGATAGTTCCATTGACTTGTGTAAGAGGAGGTGATCTGTAGGAAGGGCTCATGTTACTGGAAACCAAGCGGGCCCAGCACCTGCTGCCTGCAGGTTGGACCAGGAAGCTGGTGGTGTAGGTCAGTGCAAGTCCTGGGCTGAGAGCAGGAGGAGATGGGGTAAGTCAGGCCGAGCCAAGAACCAGAGTTGATGTCCCAGGTGGAGTGGGGTGGCCTAGCACAGGCAGACAGTGAGCTTACCCTCTGCAAAGACTGAATGCTGGGGAGGGCCCTCTGCTCACCTAGGCCACCAATTCAAATGCTTATCTCTTCTGGAAACACCTCCCAGACACACCTGGAAATTATGTTTCACCAGCCACCTGGGCATCACTGAGCCCAGCCAGGCCAACATAGTCAGGCTGACATGGAGAATTAACACTCAGGACAGACAGCTCACCTAGTAGTCAGAGGCAAGGTTGGATCTTGCTCCTGGGCCTCTGTGGGCATATGAGGTCTGATGGCAGGTGCATGTCTAGAGGATGGGACCTGGGAATCAGTCCCTCAGTGTTTGCACAGCAGGCACAAGGGGTGCAAAGCACGGCCAGCAGAATGGTCTCACTGTCTCTGGGGGACCTCATGTGACTTACATAGGAAGAGCTGCCTGGGATGACAAGTGAGCAGGAGGAGGGGCCAATGTCTGAATTCACGGTGTTCCTGCTGCCGCACCTTCCATTCAGCGCTCACTCCTGGGAGAGGGGAGGTCCTGCACAGGCCAGGTCATGAGGAGAAGGACACAAAGAGCAGGACAAGGCCAGTGCATGATCTGACTTGTGCCTCCTGCTTCCCTTCCCCATCCCTAGGTTTGACTCAGTGGATTAGTTTCCTACAACTCCTCAACACGATTCCACTCACATCCATTATCTTCCAACTGTGGGTTGAAGTTGGAAATGGTTTCAGGGACACAGCCAGGGTGTTGGCACCATGATCCCTCCGAGGCTCTGAAGGTCATGGGCTCCCTCACCCTCTCCAGCCCTTGGTAACTCCTTGCCTCCCTTGGCTCATGGCCTCCCCTCTTCAAAGCCTGCAGCTGAGCATCTTCCATTCTCTCTGCTCCAATTGCCTTCCTCTTCCAAGGACACCCATCTAGATGGTCCCTCTCTCTCATCTCAAGATCCTTGCTTGTCTTTGCTAAGTCTCTGCCACATAAGGGGACATACACGGGTTCTGGGAATGAGACTTGGCCATACTGGGGAGCATTATTCAGCCAGCCATCCAGCACAGTGTGTTCCGGGGGGTTGTCCGCTATCCTGTTGACAGATTTACCTGAACAGACACCTTTGTAGTTAAGGAAGCACCTTCCAAGAGGAGTGACTCATGCCCACGGGAGCCACCACGGAAACACTGGCTTATCCTAGAACCAGCTCCCTCTCACGTGGAGAATTGTGGGATGTAGCTCCATTTCCACAGAGTCTTTTTTTCCCTATTACTTTGATTTCCTTTTGAGAGTTAACACCTTGCTGACGGGGCATGAGACAACTCCTGTCTGCACTTATTTTAAGTGACTTTAAGGTCTGAAAGCAACGTATAATTTTAAAATTACTTAAATTAACGTGAGTGCCGACACAAGTTGTCTTGTGACCGGACAGCAACATTTGACACAGAAACACGAGTTGTCTTGTGAGAGGGCAGCAAGATGAGAAGCAGAGGCTCTCCTCCCTCCATAGCAGACCTTACCCCCAAGGTAACTGCTTCTGGCATCGTCTTGGAGGGGATAACTGCCAACTAACCCAGGACTGGGATGAGGCCACGTATACTAGTACATGGGTCCGACTAAGCCTGGATATGCGTTTTAAGTTGTCTTTAGTTGGGGGATTCTTGGCTGGAGGTGTTTATAGAAGTGTGTTTGGGAGATTGCATTAATGCAAGAAAGAAAACAGCCGAAACCAGTTTGGCTCAGTGGATAGAGCGTCGTCGGCCTGTGGAGTGAAAGGTGCCAGGTTCGATTCCAGTCAAGGGCATGTACCTTGGTTGCAGGCACATCCCCAGTAGGGGGCATGCAGGAGGCAGCTGATCGATGTTTCTCTCTCATCAGTGTTTCTGTCTCTCATTGATGTTTCTAACTCTCCCTCTCTCTTCCTCTCTGTAAAAAATCAATAAAATATATTTAAAAAAATAAAAAGAAAAAACAAACTGCCTCATGTTGGCACCCTCCTTGCTGGAGCAGAGGGTCCTGATGTTATGTGGCTCTTCAGGGACCTGCAGATGGAGAGGGGCAGGCTCTCGCTTGGGCCGAAGGTCGTTGCCGGCCCCCTCCTCCTACTTCCCTTTATCTCAGGCCCTGTGGGGCCTCTGGCTGCCCAGGAAGGAGTTGGCAGAATGAGTGCCCATCCAAGTTTCGCCTAGAAGGGCACAGCTGAGTCCTGCCCACTTCTTCCAGAGCAGAGCTCACTGGCCTCTCTGCCGCCTTGTGCTGAGCTGGGCTTTCCCCTGGAATACATAATTCCTTGGCTCTTCTTCCAGCCACACCCTCCCTTTGTTTTCCTTTCAGGGTGTGTGTGTGGGAGCCCACAAAGGGCACAAAGGAGACCAGGCCTCCACGGTGTCACTGCGCTGTGAAAACTAGCAGAAATAGGGTCAGCGGGAGGGGTCTTTCCAATAAATCAGATTCATCACGCCCTTGCTATGGTGGCTTCTCATGGCTGTTAGAGAAGATCCAGATTCCCGTGGGCACCAAAGAGCCAGACTGCCTGTCCTTGGGCTTGGAGTGGACTCGGGTCTGTGAGTGGACCGAAGGGCTGGGGGAGCCTTGCCCTCAGCGGCCCAGGGACCACGGAGCTGCAGCGCCCGCCACTGACCTGGGACTCAGAAGGTGCATGTTAGCAGGTGACTCGCGTGATGTTTGCTCACCAGGCTTGTAGAACCACAGGTTTCAACTTCTGCCACATGTTAGAATGGCCAGAGAAACTGTAAAACCACTGAGGTCTGAGTTAGCTGGTCTGGGAGGGGGAGGGGGATTGAGAGGGAGGATAGCTGGAGTCTCCAGGGTCCTGTGCATGTGAACGTGTGTGCAGCCCAGCTGATGGGCCCCAGGTTCAGGCCACGAGCCACAGGCAGCTGCTCTCATTCCCATCAAATACAGATTCATGGTCAGTTCCAGCTGCACTCCCAGCCTCAGAGCCGCACATAGTAGTGGGTACTGTCCCGGGCAACACAGTGTAGAAGGCAGTTGACCCAAGGGGAGGTCTGGGGCGGGGCACCCATGCACAGTCAAAAATCCACTGTAACTCTGGACTCTACCCTCGCCCTTAGAAGCTGTGGACCAGCCAACCTGGGATTGGAAACAGCACTTTCGATCCTCAGCTGGGAATGTGACGATGCTGTTTCCTGCCCTCCATGGGTTGAATCTGCAGATGCAGAACCTGCAGATACGCAGGCCAACAAAATAAACCTGTGCATAAGCAGACGAGTGCAGTTCTAACCTGCATGGCTCTGGGTCAGAACGTTCTTGATGGCGGTGCTGGCCAAAGCGGGAGAGATGGAGACTATCCTGGGTCAGGAGAGCTTTGCGGGCCCTGGGTGCCTCAGGAGGACTGCCTGGCTGCCATTCGGTGCCATCTTTTCAGCAGGTGGCTCCTAAGGGGGTCCCTCCCACACCTTGTGCAGGACCCTTTGTGACTTATTGGAGCCTCGAGAACTTCAGAGGTGAGTGTTGTGGCCCCACTCACCCAGAGAAAGCTGAGGCTTGGGGCACACAGCCCCAAGGGGGCGCCCGAGGCACAGCAGGAAGTCCCTGGAGGTTGGTGGCTCTTCAAAGTCCCTTAACATCTCAGCGCGTGTCTCCTAGAAATAACCTGCTCTCGCAATGCCTGACAGCAGAGGGTGGGGCTCAGGCCAGCGCTCTCTCCACCAGATGGCCACTCTGCAGTAGCGACCTTCAGACTGAGCTGCATCCAGCCCAGGGTCCCAGGATATGAGGTGGGGGAACCAAAGAGTGGAGTGGGGAGAGCTTGGGATCCCCACTTCAGGTGCAGACTCTTTGAGAGACTGGGGTTCCTAACAAAACACCATTGAGCCCCTGCTGCACCAAAATGAGTGATCCGTCACTTGGAAAGCATCTCTGTTAAGACTGCAAAGGTGAAAACCCACCTGTGTGTAGAGAGCGGTTATAGGGGTAAGCCTTGGACTGACCCGCTGGCAAAGCCAAGAACAAGTCCCAGCTTAGAGGGCATAGCCCTCTGAGCATAATTAAGCTTGACCTTATGACACTCCCTAGATACTTCCTGGGTAGCTAATGGGCTATAGGAGGTGCAGCAAGTGCTGCCAAAACAAGTGAAACTCACAAGAACATTGTAACTATGGTGACCACTACTTTTTTTTTACCTCTGACTATAAAATAAAGGCCCAGGGAGAAACCAAGATGGCGGCATAGGTGAACACCTAAACTGCTCCCTCGCACAACAATTTCAAAACTACAATTGAAAGACTAAATGGATATTATCCAGAACCACAGGAAGGCTGGCTGAGTGGAAATTCTACAACTAGAAGGAAAGAGAGGGGCTCACAGAGACTCAGAGGAGCTACAAAAAGCTGAGTTATGGAGCCACGTGCATGGAAAGGACAGGCAGCAGGGTGCCTGGCTGGCTTTCTTTAGTGGGAGGGAGATGGAAATACCTCACTGCACTGAACCCCAGTTCCAACTGCATTAAACTCCAGTTTTGGGCGAGACTCATACAGGGCGAGTCTGGACAGTCATGAAAAGGAAGGAGTGCATGGAAACTTAGGGGAGCCACAAAAGGCAGAGGTTTGGAGGCGCATGCACAAGTGCATGCAGACAGGACTAACTGCTGATTGTGCTGCTGGCTTTCTCTAGTGCAAGGAAGACAGAACCTCCCAACTGTGCTGAAATCCAGTTCCAACTGCATTGACCCCAGTTTCAGGCAAGACCCTGGGGACCCAGATTCCTATGGGTCCCTGGAGCACATGGAAACTCAGGGGAGCCGGAAAGGCAGAGGTCTGGAGGCGTGGGAGGGCAAGTGTGCACAGAGAGGGCTGAAGCGATTAATGAGGGATGCTGAGACCCAGGGGCCACTTGGTCAGGGCTGACAGGAAGCCAAGGCTGTCTACTCATCCCTGAGACTTAGCCCCATCCAAGCTAAACACAGAAGCTTTTGCAATTTTGCAAGTCTTGTATCATACAGCTGACTCCAGCACAGAAGTTCTCCTGGCGTAAGCACAGCTGATCCTCACAACCAATTGGCTTGGAAGTCAATCCCCTCCAGTGATACCAACAACAATCAAGACTTAACTACAACAAGGCTGTACACACAGTCTGCAAAGGGGTGCACCAAGAAAGTCCACCTTAGGTAACTGGGGAGGAGAAGCTACTGGGCCACATATGACACCTAGCACACAAAGCTACTCTACCAACTCAGGGAAGCAGCAAAAATGTGGAGACAAAGGAACAGATCACAAACGAAAGAAATGGAGGAAAACAAACAATTGGATATAGAGTTCAAAACCACAGTTATAAGGTTTTTCACAAATTTCCTAGAAGAGATGGATAAATTTAGCGAGACCCAAGAGGAGATAAAAAAGGACCAACTAGAAATTAAACATACACTGACTGAAATAAAAAAATATTATACAGAGACCTAACAGCAGACTAGAGGAATGCAAGAATAAAGTCAAAGATTTGAAATACAAAGAAGCAGAAAATACTAAACTGGAAAAGCAAAAGAAGAATCCAAAAATGTGAAGATAGTGTAAGGAGCCTCTGGGACAACTTCAAGCATACCAACATCAGAATTATGGGGATGCCAGAAGAAAAGAGAGAGCAAGATACTGAAAACCTACTTGAAGAAATAATGACTGAGAATTCCTACATCTGGTGAAAGAAATATACTTACAAGTCCAGGAAGCACAAAGAACCCCACACAAAAGGAATCCAAAGAGGACTACACCAAGACACATCATAATTAAAATACTAAGAGCAAAAGACAAAGAGAGAATATTAAAAGCAGCAAGAGAAAAACAGTTACCTACAAAGGAGCACCCATACGATTGCCAGCTGATTTCTCAACAGAAACTATGCAGGCCAGACAGGAGTGGCAAGAAATATTCAACGTGATGAATAGCAAGAACCTACAACCAAGATAACTCTACCCAGCAAAGTTATCATTCAGAATTAAAGGGCAGATAAAGAGCTTCACAGATAAGAAAAAACTAAAGGAGTTCATCTCCACCAAACCAGTATTATATGAAATGCTCAAAGGTACTCTTTAAGAAGAGGAAGAAGATGAAAAAGGTAAAGATAAAAATTAGGAACAACAAATACATATCTATCAGCAAGTGAATCTAAAAATCAAGTGAATTAAAAATCTGGTGAATAGAATAAATGGTGAATATAGTAGAATCAAGGGCATAGAAAGGGAGTGGACTGACAATTCTCAGGGGGAAAGGGGTGAGGGTGGTTGCAGGGAGAGACAAAATGGTACACCTATGGATGAGGACAATGTGGGGGAAGGTAAAGATAGGTAAAGATAGAGGGGTGATGGGAGCCAGGTAGAGGGGAGCTATGAGGAGAAAAAAGGGGAACAATTGTAATAATCTGAACAATAAAGATTTATTAAATTAAAAAAATAAAATAAAATAGCCAAACTGGTTTGGCTCAATGGATAGAGTGTCAGCCTGTGAACTGAAGGGTCCCAGGTTCGATTCTGGTCAAGGGCATGTACCTTGGTTTCGGGCACATCCCCAGTGGGGGGCATGCAGGAGGCGGTTGGTTGATGTCTCTCTCATCGATGTTTCTAGCTCTCTGTCCCTCTCCCTCTCTGTAAAAAATCAATAAAATTATTTAAAAAAATAAAAATAAATAAAACTATATATATAAAATAAAATAAAAGTCCAGCTTGCCGTCTGATTCTGCTCTGTGGTTTCAGGCAGGCACAGAAGATCCACCTAGACCCAGCTTATTCTCTGTCTGTCTTTTCTTCATCCTTCGCCAGCCGTCCTTTCAGGCTTGCCGAACCCTTGGCTGTGCTGGCAAGGTACAGCTGTGCCCAGGTCTTCTCCCTGCCTCCCCCTTTCCCCCTCTCCTCTCCTCCCCCCAAGTAGCAGAAGGGGCTCACACCGGTGCCCATCTCTCCAGGGCAATTCCTGACTAATAAAACCCGGACAAAAAAAAACACAACACACCCTAGCTTATCACAAATTCTTAACTGTATTACCTTTCATTAGAGTTAGGATCCAACCCTCCCCCTTCACCATCACCATACTGTTGTGAGGGTTGTTATAATGTAAAAGGACCCACGTCCAGCTTCGTGGAAACCACTGCTTGCTCTACACTGGGGTGCGTTTCCCATAGACTCGGCCTGGAGAGTGCGTGGATTGCCCAGCCTCACCTAATGCCGGCGCTTGGGGTCCACGCTTGGGGTCCTGTGGCCGAACAGAGTGTCCTACCCCCAAATGCCTCCTGGATGGAAATGCATGGATTTTACTCAGGGCGGGGGTCCCATCTAGGCTCTAGCCCTTATAACTACTGAGCACCTGGAATTTATTTTATTAAATTTTATCAATTTACTGTAAATGGCTCCACGTGGCTGCCAGATCAGATGGCACAGGCCTGGACACCTGACTTCTGTTGATATATTCGTTCCTGGAGCAGCCGCCTCCTTCTGCCCATTGCACGGTCTCTAAATCCACCAAAACCTCTAGGTTATCCATGTTCAGTCGCCCAGTGTTTCCTTTCCCATTTGCATTGATGCAATCCAGTCTTTGCATTCAAACATGGGTGCTCACATTCCCCTCTGTGAAGCGTCACCTTCAATGTGCTCTGTTACTTCAGCTTGTAAGCAATAAAAGCCATTTCAATAGGGATTTTTATTTTATTTTTCAAATGGCTTTTTCATTTTATTGATTATGATAATATTTTGTTATTAATCCTCACCCAAGAATATTTTTCCATTGATTTTTTTTTTTTTTTAGAAAGAGTGGAAAGATGAGACAGAGAGAAATATTGATGTGAGAGAGACAAATGAATTGGTTGCGTCCTGCACCCTCCCCCACCACTCTCCCAACCAGACTGGGGAACCTGCAACCGAGATACGTGCCCTTGACAGGACAGAACCTGGGACCCTTCAGTCTGCAGGTGACGTTCTACCCCTTGAGCCAAACAGGCTAGTATGATTGTTATTATTATTTTAATCCTCAGCTGAGGACATGCTTAGAGAGAGAAACATCTATTGGTTGCCTTCTGTACTCTCCCTGCCCCTGAAACCTAGCTTCCCGCCCTGACTGGGAATCGGACCATCAAACCCTCAGTGCACAGGACAATTCTCAACCACATGAGCCACTCTGCCTGCCTTCAGTAGAGATTGTGAAGAATCCTCATTGTTATCCTACATAGTTGTAATCTCAGATCCTAACCAGAACCTAACTGTCTTGACCGTCTGATCATTAAGCTCTCTGTGTCCCACCAAGTACAGCACGGACCCTGAAAATGGGTACCTCTTCAACTGCACCCTCCCTCTCTGAGTCCAGTTTTCACAGCTGCCACCATAATCAGACATTTCCCACCCCCCACCCTAAGGCAGCCCTGTCAGCAGGGGACAAGGGGCAGGGGACAGGGTGCCAACAGGGTACAAGGGGCAAGGTGCCAGCAGGGGGCAGGGGGCAGGGGTAGGGGGCACGGGGCAGGTTGCCAGCAGGGGACAGGGCGCAGGGGACAGGAGTAGGAGCAGGCCGCTTATTTACATAAAAACTCAATAGGAAATAAGTCACAGAATCAGAGTTACTTAGGAGGCTGGTGCCAGATAAATTTTATTATATTTAGAAAAAAAAAAGTAACTGGAAATAAAAGTAAGTCATTCAAAATGAATGAGAGTTTTTAACACCCTACCCACCCTTAATGGCAGCATTTGGAACCACTGCCCAAGCCAGTTTTAACCCAACCGAGGTGCTGGAAGGCAGAGCACACAGTGGTGCCCATCAAGCCAAGGAGGGCGATGGAGCCCAAGGCTCCCCTGTTCCGTTTGCTGGGCTCTGGAGGAGAAGGAAGAAAAGAAGAGAAGACGTTACAGGCAGCTCCACAGGCATGGACGTCAGTGTCCGAGAGCCCTCCCCTCCAGGCGGCAGACTCCCTGGTCAGAGAGGCCAGTCCATCTTATGCAACGCCATGCATCACGACAGGGCTGCCTCGAACTCAGAAAGTTATAGGACAATCATGGGAACTGTGAGGCCTGGACCTGGGCATGCCTCCCCTTCTTTAAAGATTGTAAGGGCAACAGAAACTCTTTCCCCTCTGTCTGTCAGCCCCCGTCGTGAGGAGCAGGGCCCGGAGTCACACTGCCTGGCTTATAGATTCCACCTAGCAGCTATGTGACGTAGAGAGAGCCTTTATCTTTCCAAGCCTCAGTTACCCCATCTGTGAAAGAAGATGCTATCATCTACATCACAGAATTGCCAGAAGTTTTGAAATAGCGAGATGCAACGTTCTTAGAGCATCAATGGCCACAGAAAATGCTTGATAAAGGTAAGTTTTGTTACTACTCAAAGGCAAGTGAAAAGAAAGACAGAAACAGACCTTTCACCTAAACCTCCAGTCCCACCCCCTTTCCTTAAAGTCCTGCTAAGAAGGGAAACGGTCTCAGATTTGCACTTTGCTTACCTCCTGTGTAGTAGCCATAGGCATAGAGAACTCGTCCTACGATCCAGGCCAAGCCCAAACCGGAAACGACTCGCTACAAAAAAGGGGAGGGGGCATGTTATTATTTGTATTCAAGGAATAGACAGAACTGTATTGACATCTAGGGTTGACCGCTCAATGTTTTAGCAAAAAGCTAATCATGTCACTCATGTCACAAGCTGAAGACGTGCTATTCTGGCAGCTGGTGCAGACCAGAGGCTGTGGAGGCCTAGTCCAGGAAGGGGGATGTCTGCACTTAGTCAGAACTTGGGCAAGAGGACACTTTCTGACCAAGGTGGGGTCAAAAGGCACAATGTAATCAGGCTGAGGAAACCTGCTTGATTTACATACAGCAGAGGACAGACCTACCCCATGGTCCACAGGGCTACAGTAGCTGTCAAGGCCCATCTATCCCTTAACGGACCACGTCAGGTGCCTACAGCTGGTTGGTTCACTGCCATAACGGCGATTAGTGAGTGTTTGTTGCAAGAATGAATGAGTATGCAAAGTAAAACATGCATGGACTTGAGCCTAATAGAGTCAGGCCTGAGTTCAAATTCTCACTCATCTATCTTGTAGCTAATTGACTTTGAGAAGGTTACACAGTATCCATGATGTTTCCCCTCATCTGTGGGAAAACAACAACAACAACAAAAACAACAACAAAAAAAACAACAACCACGAAACAAAAAACCCACAAGGGGAAAATCTGCCTGCTTTAAAGAACTCTGTTAACACAGACAATAGGGTGGTGAAGGTCTGAGGCAGGTAGGGGGATGGGCTGAAGAGGGTCAATGGGGAAAAAAGGGGACATATCTAATACTTTCAACAATAAAGGCTAAAAAAAAACACACCACAATTCTGCCCAGCCAGGTGTGGCTTGTGGCTGAGCATTGACCCAGGAACCAAGAAGTCACCAGTTTGATTCCTGGTCAGGGCACATGCCCAGGTTGAGGGCTCCATCCCAAAGAGGGGGCTTGCAGGAGGCAGCTGATCAACAATCCTCTCTGATCATTGATGTTCCTATCTCTCTCTTCCTCTCTGAAATCAATAAGAATCTATTAAAAAAAAAACCAACAACAGCGGAGAAACCAAGATGGCACATAGGTGAACATCTAAACTGCTGCCTCGCATAACAATTTCAAAACTACAACTAAAAGACAGAACAGACATCATCCAGAGCCACAGAAAAGCTGGCAGAGTGGAAATTTTACAACTAGAAGGAAAGAGTCGTGGAGACTCAGAGAAATTACAAAAAGCTGAGGTACAGAGACGCGTGTGTGGAGAGGATGGGCGGCGGAGTGCCTGGCTGGCTTCCTCTAGCGGGAGGGAGATGGAAACTCCCAACTGCATTGAATCCCAGTTCCGACTGCACTGAACCCCAATTCTGGGCGAGACTCATATGGGGGAGTCTGGACTGTTGTGCAAAAGGAGGAGTGCAGGAAACTTAGGGGAGCTGCAGAAGACAGAGGTCTGGAGGTGAGCGTGAAAGTGCATGCAGAGAGGACTGACTGCTGATTGTGCCACTGGTTTTCTCTAATGGGAGGAAGAGAATCTCCCAATTGCGCTGAAATCCAGGCAGGACTGCACTGAACCCCAGTTTCAGGTGAGACCCTGAGGACCCAGACTCATAGGGTCCCCGGAGCACACAGAAACTCAGGGGAGCCTCGAAAGGCAGAGGTCTGTAGGCACGCTCAGAGAGGGCTGCAGCAATTACTGAGGGACACTGAGAACCAGAGGCTGTGTAGGTCAGGGCTGACAGGAAGCCAAGGCTGTCTGCTCAGCCCTGAGACTCTGCCCCATCCAAGCCTAGCACAGAGGCTTTTGCAATCTTGCAAGTCTTAAGGCAGAGTCCAGCACAGAAGTTCTCCCGGCGTAAACCAATCCTCACAACCAATTGGCTTGGAGGTCAATTCCTCCTAGTGATTCCAACAATAGTCAAGACTTAACTACAACAAGACTGTACACAGTCCACAAAGGGGTGCACCAAGAGAATCCACCTCAGATAACTGGGGAAGAAAAGCTACTGGGCCCTATAGGACACCTAGCACACAAAGCTACTCTACTAACTCAGGGAAGCAGCGAAATATGTGGAGACAAAGAAGAAGGTCACAAACAAAAGAAATGGAGGAAAACAAATGACGGTATATAGAGTTCAAAACCATGGTTATAAGGTTTTTCAAGAATTTCCTAGAAAAGATGGATAAATTTAGTGAGACCCAAGAGGAGATGAAAAAGGACCAACTAGAAATTAAACATACACTGACTGAAATAAAAAATATTATACAGAGACCTAACAGCAGATTAGAGGAACGCAAAAATCAAGTCAAAGATTTGAAATACAACGAAGCATAAGACACTCAACTGGAAAAGCAAAAAGAAAAAAGAATCCAAAAATGTGAAGATAGTGTAAGAAGCCTCTGGGGCAACTTCAAGCATACCAACATCAGAATTACGTGGGTGCCAGAAGAAGAGAGAAAGCAAGATACTGAAAACCTATTTGAAGAAATAATGACTGAAAACTTTCCTCCAGCTGGTGAAAGAAATAGACTTACAAGTCCAGGAAGCACACAGAACCCCAAACAAAAGGAATCCAAAGAGGACCACACCAAGACACATCATAATTAAAATGCCCAGAGCAAAAGACAAAGAGAGAATATTAAAAGCAGCAAGAGAAAAACAATTCCCTGAGGGAGCATCCATATGATTGTCAGCTGATTTCTCAACAGAAACTATGCAGGCCAGACAGGAGTGGCGAGAAGTATTCAAAGTGATGAATAGCAAGAACCTACAACCAAGATTACTCTACCCAGCAAAGCTATCATTCAGAATTGAAGGGCAGATAAAGAGCTTCACAGATAAGAAAAAGCTAAAGGAGTTCATCAACTTCAAACCAGTATTATATGAAATGCTGAAAGGTATTCTTTAAGAAGAGGAAGAAGAAAATGGTAAAGATAAAAATTATGAACAACAAATACATATCTATCAACAAGTGAGTCTAAAAATCAAGTGAATTAAAAATCTGATGAATAGAATAAACTGGTGAATATAATAGAATCAGGGGCATCGAAAGGGAGTGGACTGACAATTCTCAGGAGGAAAAGGATGAGGGGGGTGCAGGGAGAGACTGGACAAAAATCATACACCTTTGGACACTGGGGGGGTGGGCGGGTAAGGGCAGAGGGTGGGATGGGAGCCGGTTGGAGAGAGCTATGAGGTGTAATAATCTGAACAATAAAGATTTATTAAATTAAAAAAATAAAAGACAGCTGCACATTTTTACTGAAATAAAAACCTTCTTAATAAAAATTAAAAAAACAAAAAACCAACAACACAAAAACTCTGTTAGAAGTAACTGATTGAAATTCCTTAAATAAATACACAGGGTCTACAGGAAATACATTGGATCCAGATGACATCCTGGAACAACTCACCGGGTGGTACACTCCCCCTACAGCCAGGAAAAATAAGAAGGGAGGGTACACTTCCAACCTGCAAGAGACAGAAAGATACCTTTTAAAAGCACCCTGTGTAAGGCGGAGGAGCTCTTACTAAACACTGACGGAGGGAGACTGGCCACCGCCCACCTCGGTCAGAGGGGGCGAGGAACAAGAGCGGAGCACATCTGACCAGCTGCGAGGGGCTCTATGACTCGGGCGGGTTCCCTTGCAGAGCGCAGGCCCTCACTCCTTAGGCTGGGGACTCAGTATCATCTAGAGCAGCGGCTACACCTCTTGCAGGGGGTGCGGCACAGGAGACCGCCTTGGAGGGGTCACCCAGGACGCCACCATCCTAACACTCTTCATTGTGCTTACTGTCCAACCTGCTCACTTACAGGTTTTTTAGTGATACTTTCAGCGAGTGCCCATGATCGCCACCATCGCTCTTACAGACAGGGCGCTACAGGTCGGGTGCCGGACAGAGGCACCTCTCCCAGCCCTCCCGCTGCGGCATCTGGTGACGAGGGCCCACACTCACGTGTTCTGGTGGGCTCGCTGAATGCAGTTGAAGAGGTGCCCGTTTTCAGGGTCTGTGCTGTACATGATGGGATACTGCGGACACAGAGGCCTTGCTGATCAGTCAAGACAGTTAACACGAACCTGGACGCTAATCTATCCCAAGCTTCTTTCTATGTCGGCTTAAATATCTGCAGTGACCAGAGCTGGGTTCTCAGAGGCAAGGTCACTCAGGCTATTAGTACCCAGGAATAAGGAAGGGGACAGCTGTGCCACAGCCATCGCTGCCAGGTGTCTGACACATTGCAGACACCACAGGGAAACACTCTTCCCACAGTCTCCCGAGAGCCCTGACAGGGGCAGCAGAAACAGAGGAGAGAGTTCTGATGGGCACTCTATTAAAGCAAAGGAAAGAAACTAGGTATGGGCACTTAGAAGCAGCTCGAGTTCGGGAGTCTAGTGATAAGTCTAAAGTTTAGTGGCTAAACAAAAAGACGCCTAGAACTGCTCCCAGGCCAACGGCAGCAGCCACCCCTCGGGACCAGCCAGAAGGAACAGGGATCAGATGGGCCCCCTGATGGGCCAGCGACTCAGGCCAGCGCTTGGCAGCACCACGCACTCTCTGCGTGGAAATGGGACAGTGGCCATGCCAGGAAACAGCACTGCCTTTGAACCCTTCACAGAAACATCCCCCTTCCTGGCGAGCAGCTCTGGCCCAGCAGGCTGTCCCATCAGCCCACCTGGCCTTTCTGCCGGAGACGTGAAACCAGCCCCTGCAGCGCCCGCGTTTCCCTGCCTCTTCCTGCCGGGAAGGGGCAGCCTTTCTCCAAGGTCCAGTAGATGCTGCTGCCACTGACCATTGGCCTCGCCTCCCTCTCCAGGACAGAAACAAGTTCTCGCCCAGACTATGTGCTGCCACTCACCTCCACCTTGTACTTCTTGCGGGCCTTGGCGACGTTGATGGCGAGGTGCGCCACCATGATGAAGCTGGCGGCGCCGGTCAGGACCACGAACCCATACTCCTTGGAAAGGACGGCCATCTCGGCTCTGCAGGGAAATGGCAGGGACACCAGCCTGTGGCTTGCACGGCAGGAGCAACGTCCACCTGCAGGTCACAGGGACGTGGCGATGCCTGGAAGAGGTGGCTGGAACTTAAAACTATAAGGATGAACGTTCACAGATTGTCCTTGGCATTATTGTCCATTCTCCCTCGAGCTGGGTTCTCTATCAACACGACATTAGGAGTTATGTCTAACCTCTGAGCTGCTCGCGAGGGCCGGCACCTGCCCCTCTCCAGGATGGACCCAGGGGGAAGGGCTGTCTCCATGAGTCAGCACCAGCGTCACTCTTGGCCACACCTCCTGGCCATTCAGGGTGGCCACGGAGGGCAAGGAGACAGGCTGCCCTTCCAGCTTGCCCACCCCCTTCTTTTCTAGAATGAGTCATTTCCAAAGTGTGGAAAATCAGCTCAGTAGTTATTAGAACAAAAATATGGGCTGTATTCTGAGCATCTCTTTGAAAACGAACAGCCCCATATCCTTTGGCTGCCAGGCCATTTAAAGGAAGCTGTCTCTGTCCCAAAACAGTGAAACCAGCACATTTGGTTTAGGTCAAAGTTTGCAAGGCTAGAGTTGGCTTCCAGACCCAAATCTTTGGACAGGCGCTGGGCTCCCGGGCAGGTGGGCACACCGTGTGCCTGGGCCGCATCTTTAGCTTGTGGTCACTCTCACCAAGCCCACCAGCACCAGGCTATACATGAGGCAAGGAGGCGCCATGAGGAGGGCAGAACCAAGACCGGGGAGGCCTGAGGATCCCTCCCCGCCCCCAAGTAGCCAGGCCAGCACTGGCTCTGGTGCTTAGTCCTGGACCTCTGTTCTTCCGACTTGCAAGGACTCATGTAGGAGAAGCAGGTGGCAGGACTAAGTGCCTCTCAAGCAGGTGTTTCTACTGCAGGCAACAAGCCCTCAGAAGCAAGTGCTCAGAAACCTTGAGCATGTACGACTGGCTCCTCTTCCAGAGCAGAAATGCAGTCTGGGAGTTAGACCCAGGCCGCCACTCCCCTGGCGCTTTGCTAAGGTGAAGGTGATGGTTGCAAAGGGCTGCAGTCAGTGGGCCTGGGAGTGCTGCCCTTCCCAAGGCACCCTCTACAGGAGCTGCAGACACCTGGTCAGGTGCAGGAGCAAAGCACTCAGCCAGGGAGTAGTCCTGTTCCCTCGCAAGGGCGCAGGGGCGGCGGGCACTCCCCAGGGCTGGGATCCTGCCAACACAGATCCAAGCTCTGCTGGGGTCGCCGTTAAGCTTCTAGGAGGGAGTCTGGCTAAGCACTGACTGTGTGCTTAGAAATAGATCCCTGTGAGATTGATGCCACTCCAGATGCTTTCAGGAACGACCCCCTCCAACTGAGGTAATGCTTGCCACCTGGCACAGTCCTGGAGTCTAGCACATGCCGTCCGTGTTACAGTCCCTTCCCCTCAGATCACTCAGTGAAACCATGAGGGCAGCTGGCTGTCTGGCTCCTTAAGCAGGAGATCAGAACCCAGGAAAGCAGGCATCGCTGCTGCTGAAAACAAATGCAGGGACTGAGTCATGGTGAAGGCTCTCCTTTAAGGAAGGAACCAGCTTAGCTCCCTCAGGGTGCAAAAACCTTACTCATTTGCTGAATTCTTTTTTCCTAGGAATCCAGGGCAAACAGAGGGACGTTTCCACGCCTTAGAGATTGGCTTTGGTGGTTCAGGCCAGGTGTGGGCTGGGATGGGAGGCAGCTCAGTTCCTAGTGGCCGCACCCAGCAGCTACAGCCGCACCCTGCCAGCCCTGGCCAGCAGATAGCTCGGGGCAGAGTTCCCGAAGCTGATAAGTAGCACAGAGGCCCTGGCTGGTGTGAGCACTGCTGCTGGTGGCATGCCGCTGCTCTGTGTCACCAGCAACCCTTCCACCCAGTCAACACGATAAGGCCGGGCGGGAACTCCGCCCAGAATGCCTTCTCCGGGTGCTGGACACTCAGCCCGTCCAAGAGTCTGTTTGCAGCTCAGCTTCACGGTGAGGAACGCTTTGCAACTTGTTTATTTGTTAATCATCTTACAGTGTTTAAGGTTATACATTAAAGGTTACGATTTGTATAAATAACAGTGCATTTAGGTACATGCAGGGTGAGGCAAAAGTAGGTTTACCGCTATTGGTATGGAAAATGATACAATAATTAATGAATAATAATACAAGAATAAACAACAACCCTACTTCGTGCTGCCCTGTGTCTGGGAGGATCTGGTCTGTGTATCACACGGTGAGGGAGGGGCAAGGTGTAGTCACTGGGAACAGGCTGCGGTAGGCTGGCAATACTCCTGCATTATTCTTACTTTTCACCTCATTCATCCCACTGGGAATCTGTTTGGTTCAAAGACATCACCTCAGCTCTACTTGTAATTGCAAATGCAGACCCGGTACAGATGTCCAAGCCAAAAGGACTAAATGGATTACGTACCCATAAAACACACCGCTGGACAACCATTAAAAATGGCCCTAACTGGTTTGGCTTAGTGGATAGAGCATTGGCCTGCAGACTGAAGAGTCCCAGGTTCGATTCCGGTCAAGAGCATGTACCTTGGTTGCAGGCACATCCCCAGTAGGGGATATGCAGGAGGCAGCTGATTGATGTTTCTCTCTCATTGATGTTTCCAGCTCTCTATCCCTCTCTGTAAAAAAAAAAAAATCAAAATCAAAACGTATTTTTAAAAAGTGGCAAATGTAGAAACAGGGTTCATTTTTAGCATGTTAGGTGAAAAAAATAATGTGTATATACAGTATAGTCTTAGTTCTCTCAATAATAGAAGAACATATAAAAATCATAAGCCTAGTTATTTCTAGTGGCTGATTTATATATTTTCACTTGCACTTTCAATTTCTGAAAGGAGCAAACATATATCCAAAAACTTATATAAAAATGGCCTGACAGCCCTAGCCAGTTTGGCAGTGGAGAGAGTGTTGGCCTGCAGACCAAAGGATCCTGGGTTCGATTCTGGTTAAGAGCATGTACCTCAGTTGCAGGCTCCTCCCTGGTCTGGGCCCTGGTTGGGGCACTTGCAGGAGGCAACCAATCGGTGTTTCTCTTATTGATGTCTTTTCCTCTCCCTAAAAATCAATAGGAAAATATCCTCAGGGGAGGATTGAAAAATAATAATCATAAGAATGGCCTGACAGTGATGGGGGATGAAGAGATAGGAGCAGGTCACACCTGTGGCATGAGTCCTGATCCCTGCCCTTCCCGGGTGGTCATGGGGGCTCTGTAGTGAGGTTGCTGCTGGGCTGAGTGTCTGAGTCAGAGCCTGGCTCTCACACTGCCTCTCTGTGTCCTCAGAAAATTAGCATATTTCAGCAGTCTGCTTCCCCACCTACTAAATGGAGGTCATAATGTACCTACCCACCTCTGTGGTTGGTAGGTTAAGTGCAGGAGGCATAGTTTACAACCCCATCCCAGATGCTCGACACTTAGCAAGTGCTCAATAAATGCTGTACATCAAGTTATGTTATGCATGCTGATGTTTTGTTGACTGTCTCTGCCCTGATCTCTATACTAATAAAAGGGTAATAGGCTAATTAGACTGGGCATCGTCTGGACAAAGCCATGGTGGCAGGGATGAGCAGTTAGGTTGTATCAGGCTGGCAGGGGAGGGCAAGTAGGGGCAATCAGGCTGGCGGGGGAGGGCAGTTAGGGGTGATCAGGCTGGCAGGGGATGGAAGTTGGGGGCAATCAGGCAGGCAGAACAGTTAGGGGCAATCAGGCTGGCAGGCAGAGGTGGATAGGAGTGATCAGGTGAGCAGTTAGGAGCCAGCGATCCTGGATTGGAGAGGGTGCAGGCCAGGCTGAGGGACCCCCTGCTCCCATGCATGAATTTCATGCACCAGGTCTCTAGTATAATAATAAAAGTATAATATGCTAATTAGACAGGGTGTCCTTCCAGGTAAAGTAGGGGCTGCCAGGGAAGCCCGGGTCCTAGGTGCCAGAGGGAAGCAGGCATATCAGTAAGCAGATACCCGATTCCAGATTTCCCACTTCACAGTCATGATCAGAAAGTGGGTACAAAAAGCCCCACAGAAATGAAACTGGGCTGGGGCAGGGCAGGAACAGTACTCACAGAGGCATGGGCTCCCAGCTGACTCCTGGAAGACTGGAGAGGAGGCAAAGCAGTTCTACCGCAAGAAGGTTAAGTTCAAAGTTTAAAGGAACTTGAATCATTCCATCCAGTTTTTGCTTTTTTTAAAAAATTAAATCTTTATTATTCAGATTATTACATTTGTTTCTCTTTTTTCCCCTCCATAACTCCTCTCCACCCCGCTCTCATCCCTCCCTCTACACTTACCTCCCCAGCATTGACCTCATCCATAGGTGTATGATTTTTGTCCAGTCTCTCCCTGCACTCCCCTCACCCCTTTCCCTCTGAGAATTATCAGTCCACTCCCTTTCTGTGCTCCTGACTCTATTATATTCACCAATTTATTATGTTGATCAAATTTTTAATTCATTTAATTTTTAGATTCACTTGTTCATAGATATGTATTTGTTGTTTATAATTTTTTGTCATTTACCTTTTTCTTCTTCCTCTTCTTAAAGAGTACCTTTTAGCATTTCATATAATACTGGTTTGGAGTTGATGAACTCCTTTAGCTTTTTCTTATCTGTGAAGCTCTTTATCTGCCCTTCAATTCTGAATGATAGCTTTGCTGCATAGAGTATTCTTGGTTGTAGGTTCTTGCTATTCATCATGTTGAATATTTCTTGCCACTCCCGTCTGGCCTGCATAGTTTCTGTTGTGAAATCAGCTGACAATCGTATGGGTGCTCCCTTGTAGGTAATTAACTGTTTTTCTCTTGCTGCTTTTAATATTCTCTCTTTGTCTTTTGCTCTTGGTATTTTAATTATGATGTGTCTTGGTGTAGTCCTCTTTGGATTCCTTTTAAATGGGGTTCTGTATGCTTCCTGGACATGTAAGTCTATTTTTTTCACCAGATGTGGGAAGTTTTCAGTCATTATTTCTTCAAATAGGTTTTCAGTATCTTGTTCTCTCTCTTCTTCTGGCACCCCCATAATTCTGATGTTGGTATGCTTGAAGCTGTCCCAGAAGCTCCTTACATTACCTTCACATTTTTGGATTCTTTTTTCTTTTCCAATGGAGTGTTTTCTGTTTCTTTATATTTCAAATTTTTGACTTGATTCTTGCATTCCTCTAGTCTGCTGTTAGGTCTCTCTGTACAGTGGTACCTCGAGATACGAGTGCCCTAACCTACAAGATTTTTGAGATATGAGCCATTGAATGAGTGATTTTTGCTTTGAAATACGAGCAATATTTGAGATAGGAGTAATCGCGCAGATCAGCTGGCTGCACACAACCCACCAGTTTACCGTGACTCGAGCGTCTCATAGTTTCCCACGCCTCAAGGTTACGGAACGAATTAAACTTGTATCTCGAGGTACCACTGTATAATATTTTTTTTATTTCAGTCAGTATATGTTTAATTTCTAGTTGGTCCTTTTTCATCTCTAGTTGGTCTTTTTTCATCTCTAGTTGGTCCTTTTTCATCTCTAGTTGATCCTTTTTCATCTCCTCTTGGGTCTCCCTAAATTTATCCATCTTTTCTAGGAGATTCTTGAAAAACCTTATAAGCATGTTTTTGAACTCTATATCCAGTCATTTGTTTTCATCCACTTCTTTTGTTTGTGATCTCTTCCTTTGTCTCTGCATTTTCACTATGCCGGAGAACTTCTGTGTTGGATTCAGCCTTATGATACAAGACTTGCAAAACTGCAAAAGCCTCTCTGTTGAGCTTGGGATGGGTGGAGTCTCAGGGCTTAATGGACCACCTTGCCTTCCAGTCGGCCCCACCCTCCACAGCTCCTGGGTCTCATGTGACTCTGGGTAATTGCTGGAGCGGGCCCTGTGCGTGCGTGCAGTGCCTCTAGACCACTGCCTTCCCAGCTGCCCTGTGCTCCGGGACCATATGAGTCTGGGTTCTCAGGGTTTCGCCCGAAACTGGGGTTTAGTGGAGTTAGAAGTGGCACAGTTGGGAGGCTCTGTGTCCTGCCCACTCATGAAAGTCAGCGGCACAATCAGCAGTCGGTCTTCTGTGCACAGTGCTGTGTGCACCACCAGACTTCTGCCCTTTCGTGACTCCCCTAAATTTCTGTGCACTTCTCCCTTTTCACAGCCCATACTCCTCCTGTATGAGTCTCGCCTGGACTTGGGGTTCAGTGCCATAGGATAAGGGGTTCAATGCAATTGGGAGTCTCCGTCTCCCTTCCGCCAGAGAAAGCCAGCCAGGTACTCCAGCACCCTCTCTCTCCACATGCGCATCTCCATACCTCAGCTTTTTGCAGTTCCTCTGGGTCTCCGTGAGCCCCTCTCTTTCCTTCTAGTTGTAGAATTTCCACTCAGCCAGCTTTCCTGTGGTTCTGGATGATGTCCGTTCTGTCTTTTAGTTGTAGTTTTGAAATTGTTGTGCGAGGCAGCAGTGTAGGTGTTTACCTATGCTGCCATCTTGGATTCTCCAGTTTTTTCTTTTTTAATTAGACAAATTCTGTCATTGGTTTAAGAGAAGAGACCCCTTGGGAAGTGTTTCCACTCCTGGCTGACTTTACGTTATGACTCGTCTCCTGGGGGCACACTGTGGAGGAGAGGCATGGGAGCGCTGAGCTGTGCCATGTTCACACAGCTCAGTAACCCTGCGGCCTGGGGTGAGTGCTTGGAACATCATCTCTTCTATGCAGCTGGTGAGAAGACAGGTGTGCAGGAGGCTTTTCAGAAAGCTACAAGGTGGCACTGCAAAGCCTCAGCCCTGGCACGCTCACACGCTCAGCCCTGGGAGGCTGGTCTCAGCCCTGCAGATCCACTTGGCTCTAGGCCTGAGTGAGCCAATGTGTCCAGGCATCTGGCTTAGGTTCTGCACTCCTGCTCCTGACTACTTAGATTCCAAAGGGGAGTTTGTTTCCTGGCGTGGATAGTGTACTGAGCCTAAGAGCATGGAATTCCTTTATTCAACCACGACATACAGAGCACTACAGTATGCCAGGCACTGTTAGGTGTGGGGGTACAGCATGAGCAAGATAGGGTCCTTGCCTGCAAGGCACTGCCATTCTTGAGATGATGAAAGACGAACAACAAACACAGAACTCAACTGAGAGTGGCTTCCGCCGTGGAGGGCAGGGCCTGGCTACTCTCTCAGGATGCCATGGGCCTCTGCCGTAGCAGCTGCACCAAGTGAGGAAGAAACATCCGCACAATGTCCTGGGGAAAGAACAGCAAGTGCAAAGGACCTGAGGCACAGCTGGCATGTTCAAGGTCAGAAGGGTGGCTGGTGTGGCGAATGGTGGGAATCATAGCTGAGGTTAGAGGGAATGGTCCAGATTACGAGAGGTAGGGGACAGGCAACGCTTCTGCCTCTCCCTCCAGGGACTCAGATGAGAGGCGCTGAGGAGGAGAAGCTCGGAGGGTGGTGAGGAAACACCACTCCCCTAAGGGACAGTGTGACCGACAATGTGAGCCGTCACGGACTCTCGTGTATGAGACAAGCTCTCAAGGTAGGAAGGGGCCCAGAACAGCACAGACCCTGGCGGCAGGGAAGACAACGTTCTGATGTGACGGAGAAGACTGAGTGCTCTTGGCTTTGGTGACAGGACCCCTAATGGCAGCTTCAGGGGAAGGGTGGAAGGTGGGAGACAGTCCTGCCTCCTAAGTTGGCTCAAGGCCAACCCTGCCAACAGGGCCTCATGCCTGACCTGCCCCTTCCCCAGGAAGCCTCTGCCTGTGCGTGCTCACACACCTGCCCCATGCTGACCAGCGAGCCAGCTACCACGCACGTGGACACTGACCCCAGCACCCGACCCACAGCGCCAAGTGCACTCGCCCTCCTCGGACAGTGGGGTCTCTCACGTATGTTTTTTATAGTCATTTGCATGTCGACAGAACCTCTGTGGAGGCTGCTGTTCTCTGTTCGAGGCCGTGGTTAACCCGCAGGGTTCGCTGGACAGGCCCTGCCCTGGAGTTTCTGACCAGGGAGTCTCAGGGGGCCTAGGAGTCTGCCTTTGTAACTTGTGCCTCGGCGAGGCTGGGGATGTGGTCGGGACCACCATTTAGGAACATTTCCGGAGGTGTTGATATTGTCCAATTCCAACCCACAGGCATGGTCTCACCTCCGTCCTCGGGGTTCCAAGGAGCCTCGCCCTGCAGCACCCCTAAGCTCCAGGGGCTGAAGAGTCAGAGGGAGTTTGCAGAGCGAGCTCCATCCAGCGTCCATTGGCCCCACACATTTACTTGTGAAGGGCGTGCCCACCGCAGACCGGTTGCTTCAGTCAGCTCCAGGACATGGGCTCGGAACCAATCAGGTGGGCCAGAGCTCAGGACCTGCTGGGACTTTCTCCTCAGTCTCAGCGCAACAGCTGCTCATTTCCAGCTCTCTCCATGGTCACGGTCATTCCCCAGGTCAGATGTCCCCCTCATCAGATCAGTCAGAGTGGAAGGCTTTCTTTCACCTTCAAAAGTGATGCTCCTCACGCTCCGGGAGGACCTGAGTCAGCCACGTCCAGACCATGGATCAGGGGCACCTGACATTCTGAACATTGGCACCATGACCTCAATGAAAGGGCTACTTAAGGATCCACGGGCTCTCCAACGACTCCTGATGGATTTTCATCCCAGAGGGCAGGAATGGCAACATGGGAAACAGTGTTACCCTTCCCCCTTCCCCCTGATAACTGCTGTCAGGCCCGGTGCCGACAGAGTGCTTCTTGCACGCCAGGCACATAATCGTTTGTGTACATTAGCACTCAGTCTGCACCATGACCTGCATGGGAGTCACTGTCATCATCCCGTTGTACAGATGAGGAATGGAGGCAGGAGGACTTTGTAAGTTGCCTAAGGCCCACAGCTAGCGAGTGCAGAACTGGGTTCTGAACTCGCAGACGGGCCTGTATCCTGCTTGGCGCTACCACACAGGCTGTGAGAGCTCCCCTTACTCGGGAATCCGATCCCTCCTTCCCTCTCGGGAAGCAATGAGGCGGCCCCTCCACTAAGCTCCCCTCGGGGGCAGTGCCAGTGCGACACCCGGCTCCTCTAGGACAGCCAGGCACAGAGCCAGGCCGGGGAACATGTGCACAGGACCACGAACTCTGCGAAGACAGAGTTCTTCCTTTCCAACCCGCTGCCCTGTGCTTCTTTCCTCGCTAGGGTGTCGGTCGGAAGGTCAGGGCTGCTCAGAAGGGGCAGGAGGAGGCGTCCTCCTGTCTCTCATTGGACCACCTGGAGTTCAGCCTCCCAGGTGACGGGCTCCTGGAGCCAGGCTGCAGGAGGTGCTCCATGGCCCGAAGGCAGTGACTTCAGAGGCAGGGAGAGAGCAGGGGAAGCCATGGACACAGAAGAAGGGAAAAATCTCAATAATTGTTTATTTGTTAAAGTTTCTGCCAGATGAACCATTTACCTGCGAGGAGTGCCTGCCTGGTGCCCACCTGCCACCTTCTTCCATCCTGCTCAGAAGGGCTCCTCCCCGTCCTGCCCAATTAAGCGCCATGCTCCATGGGAGGGCACGGCCACAGTGGTGACCCAGATGGAGAAGGCAGAATACAGTCAAGGAGGGACAGAGCACAGGAGGACCATGAAACGGGGGAACAGATATAATGGTGGCTGTGGGACAGAAAGTTTGATGTGGGAGAGAACACAGCAAGCGCACAGGCAGGGAGGCGGCTGTTTTTGTGGGAGAAAGGAGAAAGGCCAGCGTGTCTGAAGGTGTGATAGAGAAAGAGTGGTTGGAGAAATAAATTATCATCCATTCTACTCATTACTAGCGCATGCATCATTTATTGCATGTCAAGCACTGTTCTAAGGAGTTCACCACTATTAACTCATTAAAACCCTTAGAGCATTCCTAATAAAAGAGCAATATGCAAATTAACCACCACTCTGCTATACCCACAAACCACGTCCACCAGCCAATCGGGAACAAGTATGCAAATTAACCTAATCAAGATGGCTGCAGCCATGGAGCAAGAAGGAGGCTTGGGTTTCCCCAGCAATGGAAGAAGCCAAGCTTTCCGCACACCCTGGCCACACTCAAGGCTACAAAGTTTCAATTATAGAAGATAAATAAATCCCAACAAAAAATGGCAACAGCCATGGAGCTGGAGAAAGAAGGTTTGGGTTGCCCTGGGTGATGGAGGAAGCCAAGCTCCCACAGCCTTGGCCTGCCTTGATTTCCGCTACAAAATTTCAATTATAGAAGATAAATAAATCCCAACAAAAAAGGCTGTGGCCATGGAGCAAGCAGGAGGCTTGGCTCTACTCAAGGCTACAAAGTTTCAATTGTAGAAGATAAATAAATTCCAGATACCAGCGCCTCCGTTTGGGTCGCGGGGGGGGGGGGGGGGGGGGGGGCCGGGGGGGCATGGCTGGCCTGCAAACCACCACAGGCCCCTCGCCTAGGCTGCCTCATGCCCCAAGGAAACCCCCACCCTAATCCAGGATACCCTTCAGGGCAAACCAGCTAGTCCCCACCCCTCACCATGCACCAGGTCTCTATCCTATCTAATAAAATAGTAATATGCAAATTAACTATCACTCTAATACACAAGATGGCTGCCACCATGTGGTCAAAGATGGATGCCCCCATGTGGACACAAGATGGCCTACCACAAGATGGCCAGCAGGGGAGGGCAGTTAGGGGTGACCAGGCCTGCAAAGGAGGGCAGTTAGGGTGACCAGGTCTGCAGGGGAGGGCAGTTGGGAGTGACCAGGCCTGCAGAGGAGGGCAGTTAGGGGCAATTGGGCTGGCAGGGGAGCAGTTAGGCATCAATCATGCTGGCAGGGGAGTGGTTAGAGGGAGATCAGGCTGGCAGGCTGAAGTGGTTAGGGGCAATCAGGAAGGCAGGCAAACAGTTGGGAGCCAGCAGTCCTGGATTGTGAGAGGGATGTCCGACTGCCCTTTTAGGCCCGATCCTGCAGTCAGACATCCCTCGAGGAGTCCCAGATTGGAGAGGGTGCAGGCTGGGCTGAGGGACAACTGCCCCACCCCCATGCACGATTTCGTGCACCGGGCCTCTAGTATATTATAACTTCCATTTTTGCAGAAGAGGTTAAGTCATATGCCCAAGGTCACACAGCTACACAGCTGTCACAGAAATTGCCTGGCTCCATATAGTCAGGCAGCCTGGTTCGAGGGTCTATGCTCTCAGCCCTTGGCTATCTTGCCTCTCAAAGAGGTTGACCACATCTAACCTTTTGAAACTTGTCCACTTCCTCAGACTTTCTCCTTATTCACAAGAATAGAAAGCTAATAATTAACTCTAAATCTGTAACTGATTAAAGCCTGAGATCTTTCTAATTGGAAGAAAGAAAAAACCTTGGAAAAGGCCAAAAAGGAACTTAAAAAAAAAAAAAGCATGCTGGCATTACAGTATGGCAAACGAGGAACGATTACAGAAAGGGAAAACATAAGTCCTCCGGTCTTCCAGACATTCAGGTTTGCAAGGGGCAAGGCAGCTCAGAAATTGGCACTTTGTTTTTATTTTTATTTTTTTAGGGCCTTCCAGTAAAAGCCGGAAGACCTGCTGGACAAATTCAAAAAGAGCTGTAAGCACTGGCACTTAGTAGCCTGTCCCTTAACTGGCATTACACAGGAACCGAGAGTCATAGGGCAACAAAACCCTGATTTCCAGAAGAGGAAAAAAAAAATCTCAAATGAGTCACACTGATACCCTTTGGATTTTCCATCACAAGAAACACGGGCTGACAGCAGTTAATTCTGCAGAGTCCTCTCTAGAGTACCAGACATTCTGAATGAAGGAACCATCTGGGCTGCTGATTCCTGCCCAGGACAGGGGTCTAACTCTCCATGCCTATCTGTTCCAACCATTCACATTTCTTAGGCTGGAGAAATAAAATATCACTTATTTTAAAAGTGTACTAAGGCACCAAAACATTAGGAACCAAGTTCCAGTTAGTAAACAGGCCAACTCTGGAAAAAGCTTAGAGAGGGCTGTGCAATTCTAAATGCTGACATCCTTTCAGGTATTTGCAAATGTATTGGGAAGGCAGTACATCTGTCCTGTCTCCTCATTGCTTTTCTCTTCACAAAGAGAGTTAGGTAGACACTATAAGAGACAGTGCAGCAAACTCAGGAATGCTATTTTACACAGCAGCCACCTACCTGATAACTGCTAAGTTTTTCTTTTTCAAAAGGATAGTATACTTATAAGGAGTATTAATCCATTGCAAAAACTGTAGCAACGTATTCTTTTAAACAAATATTGCTTAAAATATGCAAAATGAGCCCTAGCCAGTTTGGCTCAGTGGATAGGGTGTCAGCCTGTGGACCGAAGGATGCTGGGTTTGATTCTGGTCAAGGGCACATGCCTGAGTTATGGGCTCAATCCACAGTGGGGGGTCTGCAAGAGGCAGTCAATCAATGATTCTCTCTCACCATTTATATTTCTAGCTCTCTCTCTCCTTCCCCTTACTCTCAATAAAAAATATATTTTTAAAATAGTTCCTGGTCAGATGTGATGGGCAATGGTGTTCTGAATATGGATTCAGAACATTTAAACACAAATATAGGGATCAAGCTATTTAAATGCAGCCAGCTGTGCAGTAGGCACTAACTAAATTACTTTTTGACAGATTGATTTGCCATTCATTTCATTCCAGATTGGTCCAGGACGCAGGAGCTTTTCAGTATTTCTCTGGATAATGGGGAAAGCTCTTCTCTCAGGTCTGCTCAGTCTATTTGCTGTCCTCCAATTGGGAGATTCCTTTCAGGACTATCTCCTTTGAGAGCCAGGCCAGCAGGAGGACTTCTAAAGGGGCGTGTGGGAGTGTGGGGGGTGGGGAGACTGCCCTTCTGTGCTTTGTGAGTGCAGCTTCTGTGGCTGGCCCCTGTCTCCACCAGTGCATCTGTTTTATATATAGTAATGGGTTCAGGGGTGAAAATGATGCTTGACAGAGTTTTCTATTTTTGTAACATTGTGTCAGGAGGAAGCTAAACAGAACTTCTTCCTAGGGGTGAAAAATATTTATTTGGATTTAGATGTCAGTTGTATTTAACTTCGTTACATTTAATTCCTAGGAGGAAAAACATTCTTGATTCCTCTACTCAGATACTAGTGAACTACATTGAACCAAGTTCACTGAACTGAATTCATTGAAATAAGTAAAACATAGCCTATAACTCTGACCAATACTCTTGGGTCCCTCCCAGCACTGCGGGCTATTCAGGAAGTACAGGGGAAGCTAAATGCCAGGCTCCCCGCCGCCTGACCACCCCTAGGTCCCCGGCACATCTGCAGAGCAGTCAGTGGCCTTCATCCAGGAATCCGCTTCTCCAGTTTAGGGACTGAAGGCCCAACCCACCCTCTTGGCTCTGCTTTCCCTTGATCTCCCTTCCCATACTTGTCCCCTACGCTACGATGTAGCCGGTCACCTCCTGACTCCGGAGGAAAGTATCAGCAGAAGCCACAACCCCGGGATGACTCACCATGGAGTCCTCAGCGCATTCCACCGCCCTGCGCACAGCCCCGGGCTCCCCGCAGTGACACCGCACAGAGGGAAGTTCTCGGAAATCCCAGGCAGAACCGTAAAGGAAGATTCCGCCAAGGCAGAGGTAGGAAATATCCCTCGTAAAGGCTCCAATGCAAACAGACAAACGTTTCTGTGGGGCAGGAGGAAAACAAACAAGATTTCCCGGGGGCTCCCGGAAGGTCCCTAGCAACACAGCCACAGCCGCAGCGGGCGCAGCGCTTCAGGGTCGTTTAAAACCCGGTGTTATCGGTGGGCCTGCCTTGCCCACTGCCCCGCAGTGCCCGCACGCCTATTGTCCGCACCAGACTGCAGCTGGCAAGGTCGGGCGCACAGTCCGGGGACCGGAGGAGAGGGAAGGAAGGGACTTGGAAGGGTTGACCTTGAGAATCTCTGTGAGTTGCAGATGGCGCCGCAGGGGCCAACTGAGACGCTGCAAACCACTCCATCCAGGGAAGGATGCAGGGCAGGTGGAGGGGGAAGGGGATGGAAAGGTAGAAAGAAAGCTGCACAAGTAAGGGAGAAAGAGAGCGAGTCTCTATTCAGCTCGGGTTGGCACAGATATGGGTGGTGCCCAGCGCAGAAACTGGAGTGCCCCCAAGGGCCGGCGCGCCTCGCTGTCCGCAGGTGCGTGCACTCACCTGGATCACCGCTGAAGGGCTGGTGCAGACCGCAGCTGGCAAGCGCAGTGTGGATGAAGTGACCGGGTCTCGGGCAGGGCGTGGCGTGGCTCGAGAAAGCCCCGCCCCGGCACAGGCCCCGTCCCCGGAAGCTCTAGGCCACGCCCCCAGGGCCAGGCTCCCAGCGCGGCCATTGCCCGGAGTGCCCGCTCCAGGCTCCTGGTTGTGAACCAGAGACTGACATTTCTTCCTCCTCACGGTTGCCTACTAATTTAACCCTTCCATTCCCAACTTTATTTAGTCCCTTCCGCCTTCCTAAAGTGACTCAGCCAGTTCCTGTTTCCTGGATTGGGTTTGCAGAAAGGTCGCACGTGGGCAATTTGTCCCTAGCACAGCCACCGTAGCTGGCGCCTGGGCATTCAGTGTCGGGGGAGGCGCAGGCTGGTACGGCGCGTGCGCCGACGTCGGAGCGCGGTGGAGCGGGGGATGGCGGCGGCTGGCGCCCAGCGCCTTGGACGGCTGCCCTCGTAAAGTGGTGGTCGGGCCTGCGCATTTCCTTAGCAGAGTCGCGGTTAGTCCCTTGCTGAGAGCCCGCGCCCGTCTAGGCGCCCGGTCCGCCGGCGGGGTCCCGCCCTCGCAGCTCTGTTTTTGGGGCCAGGGTGGCAACGCCCCGGGACCACAGACCCCGGTCCCGAGCTCGAGCCCCACCTCGCCTGGAGTCCAGGGCCCAGCCCGGGCCGCTGGGCGGTGGGCGCGGCCGAGGCAGGAGGACTGGCCGGCGCGGTGACCCTCCCGCCAAGGCCCAGGCGCGGCTCCGGGCGGGCGGGCGGGCTCGTCCCTCAGACGCCGGGGCGTCCGGTGTGGAGGGGCGGGCGCCAGGTGTAGGCTGGGTGTCGGGCCCTTTTGCTGGGCTTCACACCCACGCATCCGGTCCTGCGCGGGCGCCGACCAGGTTTACTGCTGCCGTTTCAGCAACCTCCGGGCGTCCTCACCCTTTCAACTTCTTAGGCTCAGGAGGTTTTGTGTTTTAGGGTTTCTAGCGTGTTGCCCACAAAGGGCTTGTTTGAATGTCGAGGGGAAGGAAGTAGGAAAGCATAGCTACCTTACGGAGCAGCGGTTCTCAACCTGTGGGTCGCGACCCCTTTGGGGGTCCAACGACACTTTCACAGGGGTCGCCTAAGACCAGCGGAAAACAGATACTTACATTAGGATTCATAACAGTAGCAAAATTACAGTTATGAAGTAGCAATAATTTTATGGTTGGGGCTCACCACGACATGAGGAACTGTACTAAAGGGTCGCGGCATTAGGAAGGTTGAAACCACTGTTAAGGAGGGATATGTTCTTGCCTGGATGTGTGCCGCACCCCCCGCCTCCTGCCCCCCTTCATATCTTGAAACCTGATCCCCACTGTGTTGGCATTTAGAGACGGGGCCTTTGGGACCAGATTAGTCTTAAGGGAGGAGCCCCACGAATGGGATAAGCTCTCTGATAAGAGACCCCAGGGAGCTCCTGTGGCCAAGACTGTCCTCTGTGTGGGAGGAAGCTGCTCTCATCAGACACGGAACCTGCCAGCCCCTTGATCTTGGCCTGCGCTGCCGCCAGGACTCCAGAAATAAGTAAAGGCCTGCTGTTTAAGCCACCAGCCGGGGCGTCTCATTGCAGTCTGCTCTACAGACAAAGGCTGGCCAGCGGTGAGAGGAGGAGTGAAGGACCAGGAGCACAATTCGGCTCCTCCTTCCCTTTTTTGCCCTGTTTGACCACAGAAAGGGACAGAATAACTCGGGACCTTCTTTTAAAATTCTCATTACAAAAGTAGAATTTGTTTACTGTGGAAACTTTGGAAACAGAGGCTTTTCTAGCCTCTCCATTAAAAATGGCAACTTTTGCCCTAGCCAGTTTGGCTCAGTGGTTGGAGCATCAGCCTACAGACTGAAGGGTTGGGGCTCCATTCTGGTTAGGGGCAGGTACTGGGATTGCAGGCTTGATCCCCAGCCCCCAAGGGGCAACCAAACCAGATGAAACGTTTCTGCTTCTCTTGTCTCTGCCCCTCCCTTTCCATTCTGTCTAAAGATCATTGGAGAAAATTGGGTGACGATTAACAACAAAAATTGCAACTTTTTTTCTCAAGGCACTTCTTATCCCCTTCCTCACTTTATTTTGTACCATCTGACATATTGGTGTTAACATAAAAACATTCAAACCTGTAAAGAATTTTTGTGAGTTTATTTAAGCCAAACTGTAGACAATTGCTGGGAAGCAGAACCTCAATGAATTGAGATAATACCTACATTAGAGGCCTGGTGCACGAAATTTGTGCACTTGTGGGGGGGATCCCTCAGCCTGGCCTGTATCCTCTCGCAGTCCAGGAGCCCTCGGGGAATGTCCGACTGATCGTTTAGCCCTGCTCCCTGGCAGTGAGGCATCCTTAGTCCCATGGCAGAGGCAGGAGAGGATCCCGCCACTGCTGTTGCACTCACTGAGTGGTGCTCCCCTTGTGGGAGCGCACTGACCACCAGGGGCAGCTCCTGCCTTGAGTTTCTGTCCCCTGGTGGTCAGTGTGCATCATAGTGACTGGTCGTCTGGTCATTCTGGTCGTTTCACCATTTGGTTGATTTGCACATTAGCCTTTTATTTTATAGGATTGCAATCAAAGGCAGGGGCATAGGTGGGTTACATGAAATCCATTAGTGATAGACTAGAGAGGTGGGAGAAAGCAAAGTGGGGAAACTCTTGGGATTGGATAAGAGGTAAAATGATAGACACATACTTAGGTGGGTGCAGGAACAATTAACATGATAACAATGTAGAAATTTGTGGTCTCTGTCCTAGAGCCTAGACACATTAGGTTGTGCCCTGAAAAGGGGTCCAGAAAAAGGGAAGTTACAACTTACCCAGCCATTTCAAAGGGTATATTATTATAGATGCAAAAAGACACATAGGCTCAGTTATGGTAAAACTGGACCTTGTCAGTGAATACCGGCCTGGGATATAACTGCCCATCATAACTGCTTTTAGTTAAAGTTTAATTTCAGACCATCCTTTGTGGTGACTTTAGGTCTCTGAGTTTTTAAGACTGCCATGCAGGCCTCCCCTGAACTTGTCAGGTCAGCATGTGGCCCCTTCAGTCCACAATGGGGGATTAAGTAATTTGTTTATGATCTGGCTCTCCCAGTCCAGTTTAAGTTGCATAAAGGTGGTGATATTGTCTATTTACTGCCATATTCCTAGTGCCTTGTAGTGCCTGGTATACAGTTAGCACTCAGTAATTATTTGTTACATGAATGCATGAATGACTTTTCCATGAAGCCTGCACCTCCAGCCGACCACTTGGAGAGAAACATAGGCATGTTCCCTGACCAGGAATCGAACCCACAATCTTCTGGTGTATGGACGACACTCCCCCAGCTGGGGTGGTGCTGTAAAAAGTGATAGTCACATTTTCTTCCCCAAGAGCTCAGCAGGTGATGCTTCTGCAGCAGTCCCTGGGGCCCGTCAGCATTGCCCACAATGCTGGCCGTTGTCAGTCTTCAACGTTTGCCAGTCTCATAGGCATTTCACTTTTGTGTCTGTTTGCATTTATCTAATTACCAGTACGTTTCCTATTTACTCATTTGTTTTTAACGGCTGAAACTTTTTTTTTTTGAAAACTGCTATTTCTTACCTTTTGCCTGTTCTCATGTTAGATTGTCATTTTTTCTCCATAGCTTATATTAGCATAAGCATTTTAAAAATTAAAGTTGACATGCATGTTGTAAATATCTTTTTCATTCCACATTGGTCTTTGGATTTTATTTAACTGTTATTCTATAGAGAAAAACTGTATATTTAAATTTTTCATTTAAAAAATATATATTTTTATTGATTTCAGAGAGGAAGGGAGAGGGAGAGTGATAGAAACATCAATGATAAGAATCATTGATTCACTACATCCTGCATGCCACACACTGGGGATCAAGCCTGCAACCTGGACATGTGCCCTGATTGGGAATCCTGGTTCACTGGTCAACACTCAACCTGGAGAGCCTTGCTGGCCAGGCTAAAGTTATCAGATTTTATTCTTATTAGGAAAGTTTTTTTCTACTTCATTCATGAAACTTTTTTTGAAACTTTATGCTTTAGTTTATATTTAACTTTATACCTGTTAACTCTTTTGATAATTTTATTTATTTATTATTATTATTTTTAAATATATTTTATTGATTTTTTACAGAGAGGAAGGGAGAGGGACAGAAAGTCAGAAACATCGATGAGAGAGAGACATTGATCAGCTGCCTCCTGCATGCCCCACACTGGAGATGTGCCTGCAAGCAAGGTACATGCCCCTAACCGGAATCGAACCTGGGACCCTTCAGTCTGCAGGCCGACACTCTATCCACTGAGCCAAACCGGTCTCAGCTATTTATTTATTTTAATCCATTGATTTTTAGAGAGTAGAAGGGAAGGAGGGAGGGAGGGAGAGAAACATTGATGTGAGAGAGACACATCGATTGGTTGCTTCCTGCATGCGATGGGATCAAACCTTCAGCTCAGGTATGTGCCCTTGACTGAGAATCAAATCTGTAGTCTTTTGGTGTGTGGGCTAATGCTCTAACCACTGAGCACACTTATCAGGGCAATAATTTTTATTTAAATCTTTGAGTATCAAACGGAGGGAGGGAATGCACTAAGTATTGAGCTCCCTTCCTTTCCCCCCTTCTTCCCCCGGCCCCAAACAGTTTGTCAGTGAATTTATGTTTTTCCTCCTTTTAAGTGTCGCCTTCACCATGAACTAAAATGCCATTTGTATTTCGGTCTGTTGTTTTTGCTTTTCCATTGTTTCAATTTTGTCTATTTTTTTCTCCAGTATAAAACCGGTTTTAAATTTTGCTCATGCTTGGGTATTACTATGCAAAAACATTACCTTTTTCCTTACCCAAACGTCACAGCCTCACGAGCACCCAGAACGAAGGCCCTCAGGGCATGTCTGAGCCAAATTCTGCAGGAGAAACATTAAGGTGTGCCCACCTGGCACAGAGCACAGTGGGAGATGTGCCAGGGTGCAAACATAACGTGTTCTGCAGATGCCTGATTGGGAAGGAATGCTCTGCACGTACTTAAAACTCAAGCTGGGCAGGCATTGTGCCAGGGACCACATAGGGGGCGAAGTCTTATTTCATTCAGAAAAGTAGTGTATCTAGGAGCAGGTGGTAAGTCCTATTTAAGGGTCACAGTGTAACCAAGCTACTTTGGGGCAAAGGAGAAAAGATGTGTCATAAAACCTGTGTCTCACACCCTCCAGAAATGGCTCTGTTTCCAGGAAAGAATGAAGCGCTTAACTAGCATGAACGTGTTTCCTTTTCACTATTTAGGATGGCTCGCTCTCTCACGCAACACAACCATCTTTCTCTTGGTTCTAACATTTTCATTAGTGCCCACCTAGGCCTGCTGCCGGGAGCCAGTGCTCCTGAGCCCTGTCTGTTGTTGGCTTTTCTGGTGGAGCCTCCTTACCTCTCTATACAGGTATCAGGTATTTGCTACTTCTAGGTATCAGTTCAGAACTGTTTCTCAACTCTGTACTGTGCCAGGTGGCCTTCATCATCCTCCACCCCTACTCCACCCCACCCCACCCCCAACTATACAGTTAAAGACCCTTCCCATCTTCTTCCACAATGATCTGTGTCCAGACAAATCAATTATTTAGGTCCCCCTTTCTCTAGAGGCAGCATCTCTTGGCATCCCACTTGTGACCTTTGTACTTTACAGTTTGCCCTGCCAGTCCACCCCCTTTCACTTCTCTGCATCTTTCAGGAGTGTTTTCACTTCACAAAATGGAGACTGATAACATCTACCTGTCCTATAAGCATGGGCACTTCTCCAATGGTTTGCTAATGGAGATCACAGGCCTAGTTAGGCCTCCGCCAGGGTCTGAGCATCAGGGCCTGTGGAGGCTTCAGGGTCGCAAGAGACAAAGACGGTTCCCCTAGGAGCAGCAGCTTCTCCATGGAGCAGGTTCTCAGCCGGAGTGGTCTGCCCGCTGCCCCTTTGCAGGGACTCCTCGGTCCTTCACGGTCATGTCACCCTTCTGAGTCCTGGCTTACATGATATTCTCCCCGGGACTGAGCCCACGGCCTTCCTGGAAATAGCCAGGTGGGTGTACAGTCCTATCCCTCACCCCTGCATGCTCTGGGGCCTGATCCTGCTCTTCTGTCTCTTCTGTGGCTGGTGCCCTGGCTTCATCAGTGAACCTCCTCTGCAGCTGCTACCTGCTCAGGCTCTGGGCCATGGATCCTTTTCTCACCTGTGTCCCCAAGACTGTGTTTGGCCTTAAGAGCCACTCACTGTGCACTGTGACATGCCCAGGCTGTCCTGGTGCTCACACAGGGTGGTGGTCTCATCCCTGGAGGTCTCTGCTCTGCTCACTGAGCGTCATGCCCCCAGGGAAGGGGGGGAGGTGTGACAAGGAGCAGAACCTAGGTGATCCTGGTGACACTGGACTGTCCGTCCATCTCGTGGAAGTACCTGTGAACAGGTGGGTGGCATGTCAGGAAATAGCCTGATGGCAGGTGATTGATGGGTCCTGCCTAGCGCTGCTCCTCGGAGGGCAAAGGTGGTGTGAGATCCTGTGTCAAAAGTGGGAGGGGCCCTAAGGGGAGCTCCTGGGCACCTCCCTTTGTAAGGGCAGCATGGTTGCTGTGCAGGCCATCATGAGGCCTCCCCAGAGGTGTGAAGGGTCAGAGGTGTTACTGTTACAGGGCCAGAGGTGGCCAACACCCACCACCTCCCCAGGCTTACAGTTCAGAGGCCAGAGAGAAAGGTCTGAAATGGATGATGTCAGTGCAGGTATGAAATGCCCGGAGAGGTGCCTATGTAGTGCAGGTGGGGATGCCAACTCTGAGCAGCTTTCTCCTGATCTCTGAGTCCCCAGCTCTTTCCAAACTACTGTGCTAAAACCCCAGGGTTGCAAAACCCTTTTCAGGAACCTCCTTCCAGGCCTGGTCTAAAGTGTGGGAGTGGCCAGTAGTCAGCAGGTGGCAGGCACCACCTCTGGGAGGGAACAGCTGGAGGGCTGGAGGAGGAGGAGAGGTGTGAGTACGAACCTCTCTGCTTCACCTACAAATGTATTTAAAAACACAGCCAAGAATTCCCAAAACATTATTTTTTAAAAAAGATATATGTTATTGATTTTTTACAGAGAGGAAGGGAGAGGGATAAAGAGTTAGAAACATTGATGAGAGAGAACCATCCATCAGCTGCCTCCTGCACACACCCTACTGGGCTTATGCCAGCAACCAAGATACATGCTCTTGACCAGACTCCAACCTGTGACTCTTCACTCTATCCACTGAGCCAAACATTCTTTATTACAATGTTGGAGGACCTCAAAAGACAGGCAGTGTTGCAGAGGAGGAGCTGCAATAGAAGAGAGTCGGGATGCCCTGCAGGATTGTCAGGATGACGGGTGTCTGCAGGCACCCAGCCAGCTCCTAAAGTCTGCTTCATAGCTGCAATGGTCACACCAAGTGGGCAAGGGGATGAGGGACTGCCTTTCAGGGTAGTAGTCTGAGTGTGCGTATGCACATTGTTCTGAAGGCAGTCCGCCATCTGCTCTGATCCCAACTTCACACTCAGACATGTGATTAAGGCAGAGGCAATGCTGGAGAGCAGCTGGGGTTGTGGTTTCTCATCTCCTCTGACCATTTTCTCACAGCACAAAATGGATTTTGCATTGCAACCCAGTAAACACACACAGATTCACACACACTGCGATTCAGGGAAGTCGTTGGACCTGGGGGAGTGACCAGCTCAAGGCTGTGACAGTCCCCAGAGGATAGAGCTTGCTGGTTTGGAACTGGGTGGCTGAGGAGATGAGAGGAAACTTTCCAATATACTCTAGGGAAACTTTTTATTATATACACGAGGGCCCTGAGTCAGCAGACATTTGCATTATAGCCAGAGTACCCGTTCAACCAAATGCTTTAGGTATTTGCCAAAGAAACTGAACCACATTCTCTCACTCACTCTGGCTAGTTCCGTGGAACTTAGGCAGACCTACCTTACCTGCCTGCCCCTTATTTCCTACAAAGCATTTATACTTGTACTAAAGACCCGATGCACGAAAATTCGTGCAAGAATGGGCCTTCAGAGGAGAAACCAAGATGCTGGCATAGGTAAATACCTGAACTGCTGTCTCACACAACAATTTCAAAACTATAACTAAAAGATAGAACGAACATCATTCAGAACCACAGGAAAGCTGGCTGAGTGGAAATTCTACAACTAGAAGGGAAGAGAGGGGCTCATGGAGACTCAGAAGAGCTGCAAAAAGCTGAGGTACAGAGACACACCTGTGTGGAGAGGATGGGGGCAGTGGAGTGCCTGGCTGGCTTCCTCTAGTGGGAGGGAAACGGAAACTTCTGACTGCACTGAACCCTAGTTCTGGGCGAGACTCATATGGGGGTAGTCTGGTCTGCCGTGAAAAGGGAGGAGTGCATGGAAATGTAAGGGACCCGTGAAAAGGTAGAGGTCTGGAGATATGTGAATGCAAGTGTGCACAGAGGGCGGATTGCTGATTGTGCCACTGGCTTTCCCTAGTGGGAGGGAGACAGGACTGAAATCCACTTCTGACTGCACTGAACTTTCGGGTGAGACCCTGGGGACCCAGACTCATACAGGTCCCCAGAGTGCACAGAAACTCAGGGGAGCCAGAAAGGCAGAGGTCTGGAGGTGTGCAGATGTGCACAGAGAGGGCTGAAGCAATTACTGAGGGACACAGACTCAAGGGCCGCATAGGGCAGGGCTGACAGGAAGCAAAGGCTGTCTCTGCTCACTCCTGAGACTCTGCCCCATCCAAGCTGAACAGAGAGGCTTTGGAAATTTTGCAAGTCTTATATCATAAGGCTGACTCCAGTACAGAAGTTCTCCCTGCATACACACAGCTGATCCTCACAATCAATTGACTTGGAAGTCAATTTCCCCCAGTGATATCAACAACAATCAAGACTTAACTACAACAAGGCTGTACACACAGTCCACAAAGGGGTGCACCAAGAGAGTCCACCTCAGATAACTGGGGAGGAGAAGCTACTGGGCCATATAGGACACCTAGCACACAAAGCTACTTTACCAACTCAGGAAAGCAGCAAAATATGCAGAGACTAAAGAACAAACCACAAATGAAAGAAATGGAAGAAAACAAATGACTGGATATAGAATTCAAAACCACAGTTATAAGGTGTTTCAATAATTCGCTAGAAAAGATGGATAAATTTAGCGAAACCCAAGAGGAGATGAAAAAGGACCAACTAGAAATTAAACATACACTGACTGAAATAAAAAAAAATATACAGAAACCTAACAGCAGAGTAGAGGAACATAAGAATCAAGTCAAAGTTTTGAAATATCAAGAAGCAGAAAACACTCAACTGGAAAAGCAAAAAAGAAAAATAATCCAAAAATGTGAAGATAGTGTAAGGAACCTCTGGGACAACTTCAAGCGGAACAACATCAGAATTATGGAGAGAGCAAGATACTGAAAACCTTTTTGAAGAAATAATGACTGAAAGCTTCCCAACCTTGTGAAAGAAATAGACTTACAAGTCCAGGAAGCACACAGAATCTCAAACAAAAGGAATCCAAAGAGGACCACATCAAGATACATCATAATTAAAATGCCAAGAGCAAAAGACAAAGAGAATATTAAGAGCAGTAAGAAAAAAACAGTTAATTCCCTACAAGGGAGCACCAATACTATTGTCAGCTGATTTCTCAACAGAAACTATGCAGACCAGATGGGAGTGGCAAGAAATATTCAAAGTGATGAATAACAAGAACCTACAACCAAGATTCCTCTACCCAGCAAAGCTATCATTCAGAATTGAAGGGCAGATAAAGAGCTTCACAGATAAGAAAAAAACTAAAGGAGTTCATCTTCACCAAACTGGTATTATATGAAAAGCTGAAAGGTACTCTTTAAGAAGAGAAAGAAGAAGGAAAAAGTAAAGATAAAAATTATGAACAATAAATACATATCTATCAATAAGTGAGTCTAAAAATCATGTGAATTAAAAATCTGAATATAATAGAATTAGGGACATAGAAAGGGAGTGGACTGATAATTATCAGGGGGAAAGGGGTGAAGGGTTGTAGGGAGAGACTGGATAAAAATCATACACCTATGGATGAGGACACTGCAGGAGAAGTAAGGGCAGAGGGAAGGGTGGGAGCCAGGTGGAGGGGAACTATGCAGGGGAAAAAAGAGGAGCAAATGTAATAATCTAAACAATAAAGATTTATTAAATTAGAAAAAAAAAAAAAAAGAATGGGCCTTCCTTCCCCTGGCTGCCTGCACCACCTTTGCTTTAGCCTGGAGCTTCCCATTCCACCTTCCCATGCTGCTCAGAGGCCCCATCTTTGTAGAGTTAATTTGCATACTCACTCCTGATTGGCTGGTGGGGGTCTCAAAGGTATGGTCAATTTGCATCTTTCTCTTTTATTAGTGTAGATTCTCCCACTTGAGGCTCACATGCCAATCCAGGCATGATAAAATGTTTTAGTCCCTTATAGTAAAATCAGTTTAACATTTACTTCTCTGAATGTAATACCCAGGCCACTGTGTGTCTGATTTTCTTTGACAACTCCCCTTTCCTCTCCTGTTTGTGAACTTCCACAGTTGCATCAGATGACAGCTCCTAGGGGTGTGGGGTGCGTGGAGGCTGGTTGTAGGGTGTGTGTGTAGGCTGGTTGTTGAGGTCTGATAAATGAAAGAAGAGCAGCAGGAGTTGGGGAGGCGATGCCTATTCCATGTTGCCCTAAGGCTTAGCTTGCAGAGATCCACGTGGAGGGATGCAAGGCACAATCAGCACACACACCAATTGCCCAGGTCCGGACGAAACACAGGCGCTGAGGCCAGTACTCCTGGGAATAGACATTAATCGCCTTGTTTGTACCCTCGCATGAGTGGCCTGCAGTGTAATTCCCTAAATGCAGAGCTAGTGACCGGAAACATCCTTGCGGGTTGTGGGGGGGCAGGGGAGCGGGGAAGGAAGGGGGAAAGATCAGCTGTCCAAAAAGAGAAGGAAGAGTCTGGAAGCCCAGGCGAACCAGTGATCCCTGGTGCTTAGATCAGAGCCTGCCTGCAGCTCCCAGCGCCTCCTGCTGGCGACTCCCGAGGCTAGGTTAGATCCACCTCTTGAAACTCCGAAAGGAAACAAGAGGCACTCTCCAGGGACCAAGGGAGACCTGCTGGGCTGAGCTGCTGAAGCCAGTGACTTAGATTAAAGCAGGTTCCTGAGGCCCAGGAGAGGCCCACTGCTAGCAGTGCTGGCATCGATCTGCAGCGGAAAAGGAAGGCCTTTCCTTTCGTTAATAAAGTTCCTGGAAAAGTAACTCCGTACAGGCAGCTCAGGAGTTCAGCATCCTCCATGGACACCAGAAACAAGCTCGAGAAGGAAGTTAGCAGCCAGTAAAATGGTGTGGGCCGTGTGAGGCCGACCCCTGTGAAAAGGGAGGTTCAGCCTGCACCTCGTCGGGAGAGGGTAACAGTGATTTGAAAACTGCACAGATGCCACACAGGTAGGACTGAAAAACATCACCATTCTTCCTCCTAGAATGGGCATGCGTTCAGAAAAAGCACAAGCTCTGCGCGGCTCAGCACAAGTCCTGTCTTATGTGCGTTTGATGAACTAACACAAACCACAAACAAACCCGAAGAGACTGATTCTGATGCAAGAATGTGTGTGTTCTGAGCCTGAGCCCAGGACCTTGCAGTGTGAGAGCCGGCAGGGGAGCCCTCTTTGCTCCTCACTAGGCATCCTGTGACCTCCCTCTGTGCCAGGCCTCTGGCTGGGCCTGCATGTCCTTCTTGTAATCTGCAGGGCGGGACTTTGGAAGGACTAGTCAGCATTTTCCTTCTTCCTGATATCCCAGCTCCTCACTGGTCTGCAGAATGGAGCTGGTGGAGTACCTGGTACCTCTCTACATTCCCTTAAAAAAATATATTTTATTGATTTTTTTACAGAGAGGAAGGGAGAGGGATAGAGAGAGAGTTAGAAACATCGATGAGATGGAAACTTCGAGCCCTAGCTGGCTTGGCTCAGTGGATAGAGGGTCAGCCAGTCAGGGCACATGCCTGGGTTGTGGGCTCGATCCCCAGTGGGGGGCGTGCAGGAGGCAGCCAATCAATGATTCTCTCTCATCATTGATGTTTCTATCTCTCTCCTTCTCCCTTACTCTCTGAAATCAATAAAGAAAAAAAAAAAAAGAAACATCTATCAGCTACCTCCTGCACACTCCCCAATGGATACGTGCCCACAATCAATGCCCTTGACCAGAATGGAACCTGGGACCCTTGTGTCTGAAGGCGACACTCTACCCAGTGAGCCAAGTGAGAGCTACATTCCCTTTTTTGCTGGCAGTATTTCTTTCCCCAGGAATGCCATTTTCCTCTTTGATTCAAAACCTTACCTCTCCTACTTGCCCAAATCTTCCTCCAGCCAACCTAACATAATTAGGGACTGTCACAACACCTGGGGGCAATGGTGGTGGTGATGATGATGATGGACGGTTTTGTTTATCTGTCTCAGGGAGCAAACCCTGGAGATGGTGATTAATTACCTGCTCCAGCCGCCAGCAGATTTTGCCAGGCCCCAGCCAGTGTGGTCTCCCAGCAGATCCCCAACCCATCACTCAGCTTTGGACATTATTACATGGCAGCACCTGATTGGTGGGTCATGGAGAGCACGTAAAAGAGGGTGCAGCCCGTGGACAGACTCCAACTCTGCAGCATCCAAGAGGTGGCCTTTTGCCTTAGGAACCACAAAAGCCTGGGGTATGGGATCTGCCTAGGTACCTCTGAGGAGGCCTGTTGCCTTAGCAACTGGTGGAGCCTTAGGTCGGTGCAGACAGGCTTGTCAGGATATGAACCCCCTTCCCCCAGCAAGCCTTCCTAGATGGATGGAGAGATGGCTTGGCCTCAACTGCTGCATTTCCTCAGGGAGTACTTAAATTGAAAATCCACTTGTCCTGACATGGACATAAGAAATACTTTTATTTTGTGGCTCAATGTAATTGTTTAAAATAAGTAAACTCTGGAAACGTGCCCATCTATGAGAAACACATGCACATTTCCTACTTATTTTAAAAAAATATATTTTATTGATTTTTTACAGAGAGGAAGGGAGAGGGATAGAAAGTCAGAAACATCGATGAGAGAGAGACGTCGATCAGCCGCCTCCTGCACGCCCCACACTGGAGATGTGCCTGCAACCAATGTATATGCCCCTGACCGGAATCCAACCTGGGACCATTCAGTCCGCAGGCCGATAATCTATCCACTGAGCCAAACCAGTCTCGGCCATTTCCTACTTATTTTACATGAATTTTGTGCACCAGGCATCTAGTATAAAATAAGTAGGAAATGTGTGTGTGTTTCCGGTTCTGCCCTCGCAGCCCTGGCTTCGTCTGGAAGGTCATCCTGATGATCGTCCTGCTATTCAGTCTAATTAGCATATTAGTTCTTTATTATATAGGATGCTTGCTAGACATATTTTGTTGAGTTCCCATGCATGTTTGTTATGAGAAAGAGATCCCTGCCATGTTCTGAAATTTCCAGATATCTTTTTATGAAGGTTTTTTAAAAAAAATATTTTATTGATTTTTTTTCTACATTAAAATGGCTTTAATGTTTTTATTTTAAATTTTATTTTTTTAAATATATGTTTATTGATTCATAGAGGAAGAAAGAGGGAGAGAGATAGGAACATCAATGATAAGAGAGAATCATTGATTGCTGGCCTCCTGTATACTTCACATAGGCGATTGAGCCTACAACCTGGCCATGTGCCCTTGACTAGAATTGAACCCAGGACCCTTAAGTCCACAGGCCGAAGCCCTAGCTACTAATCCAAAGAGGCTAGGGCTGGCTTTGATCTTTGACCTTAGTAGTCCTACCCTAGGACTTTGGGATCTAATCTTATGCTTTAGGCCAGGAGGTATGAAATGCAAACATGCTGCTCTGTTTACTTCTTGTTCCCACTAGCTTTCTTAGTCCCAATGTTAAGGTATAAAAATCATCTCCCCATGACAGGAAACGGTTATTTATTTGTATATACTTATTTGACTTTAAAGGTTACCTTTTCTGAGAGTACTTTCCTGACCCCCATCTCTGGGCATTTTCAGCCAACTGACCCTTCAATTGATGGAGTATCTACTACATCTAGGCTCTGGGTGGGTCCTATAGGTAAACAAGAAACCAAGAATCTACTCTCAGGGCTTTTATGTCCAGTCCAGGTGTTCTTAACTCACTAGAATCACTTATATAGACACTGGGGGCTTGGGGTATGCCTGGGAGGGAGGGGGGGCAATGGGGAGATATGTATAAAAAATTAATAATAATAAAAATAATTATGATAAAAATATATATATTTTATTGATTTCTACAGAGAGGAAAGGAGAGGGATAGAGAGTTAGAAACATCAATGAGAGAGAGACATTTATCAGCCACCTCCTGCACGCCCCCCACTGGGGACGTGCCCGCATCCAAGGCACATGCTCTTGAATGGAATCGAACCTGGGACCCTTCAGTCTGCACACTGACACTCTATCCACTGAGCCAAACCGGATGCAGCTGCACATTGGAATCTTGAGAAGCTTTATAAAAATACCTATGCTTAGACTTTATCTGTAAAGAATCTGGTGTATCTGCTCTGAGGTTGACAACAGACTATTGATTTTTTACAGAAAAGAAGGGAGAGAGAGAGAGAGCTAGAACCATCAATGAGAGAGATACATCAATCAGCTGCCTCCTGCATACCCCCCACTAGGGATGTGCCTGCAACCAAGGTACATGCCCTTGATGGGAACCGAACCTGGGACTCTTCAGTCTGCAGGCCACTGAGCCAAACCAGTTAGGGCCAGATATGTTAACAGATGCAGAAAGAGCAAAGGAATATTCTGAAGTTACTCACAAGGGATTGGGGTTGTCCACCGTTAGGGATGTTGCCCATGGTCTCATTTCCCACCACCTTGGTTTAAAGGTAGGCCTGGGGCCCGCTGATGTGGCTCAGTGTTTGGGCATCGTCATGGTTTGATTCCGGGTCAGGGTACATGCTTGGATTTTGGGCTCGATCCCCAGGAGGACGTGCAGGAAGTAACTCATTGATAATTCTTTCTCATCATTGATGTTTCTCTCTCTGAAATCAATAAAAACATATTTATTTATTTTAAAAGTATATTTTTATTGATTTCAGAGAGGGAGAGAGAGAAACATCAATGATGAGAGAATCATTGTTCAGCTGCCTCCAGCATGTCCCACAATCCAGGCATGTGCCCTGACGGAGTCAAACAGTGACCTCCTGGTTCATAGGTCGTGGCTCAATCACTGAGCCACACTAACTGGGCATTAAAAACATATTAAAAAATAAAATAAAGATAGGCCTGGATTTTCTTCTCAGAGGGTGGAGAATACTGATGCAGAAGAGAGTGAATAAAGGACAAAAAGAAGAAAGAGGGGCACGTACCAGACTTCCTGGTATCCTCCGTGTAGAAATTTTCCTTCCCCAAGGGTAGTTTTAACTTTGTTTTTATATATGTAATTTTCTCTCTTGTTATCAGGCTTTTACTTTCTTCGCGTGTTTTTAAGTTCTAAACAAGACTGAGGTGCAGGGACTTCCCACAGGCTTTCTGTCCCCACATGCACAGGTCCCCCATTACCAGCCCCCTCCTCCTGACTAATGAACCTGCACTGACTTCGTGGCACCCAGAGTCCACAGGTTTACCTAAGGGCTCTTCTTTGTGGTGTACCTTCTATGGGCTGGACAAATTATGTACGAATTTAGCAAACAATCTCAAAGCATTGGGACCGAGCTAGTGAAATGAGCAGGTTACTAGCTGGTTGGTCTCAGTTTGGAATTTAAGAGGAAGAAGGAGAGATAGAAGTAATATACTGGTTTTTCTATATAGCTTTCAAGATAGTTTCAAGAGGAATGCCATGAACATTGGGCAATGTGACTGCATCACCTGGAGGTCAATATGTAGATTCCAGGGGGAACACTGGAGAAGCAATCTCCATTTGAAGTGTAAGTCCTGAGAATCAAAATTAAATTAAAATCAATAAAAATATCCACCATTCATTTTTGTGCTCCCTCTCTCTTTTCTCTTTGTCACAAGGATTTAAGGATGTGGGTTAGTACATTCATTCCAACTCGAGTTGCTTTGACATGTGAACATACAGAAATGGGGAGCTCATTACTATGACTTTAGGCATCGCTACATTTAGTACCAAACCCTTAGTCATCACTGTACCACTCCGCTTCCAACAGGTGATGGTAGTTACTGAAAAATATGGATCAAAATAGAAAACAATGAATAAAATATTTTCCTGTTGACTTTTAATTGTTATTTGGGAAATAATGTTAAAAATATATTTTTCTGCCACTTTGAAATTTACTAATTGTTTCTTTAAATTTTTACTAGCACCCATGTTGTTCATAAAATATACATTTTTTAATTTAATAAATCTTTATTGTTCAGATTATTACAATTGTTCCTTTTTTCCCCCCTATAGCTCCTCTTCACCTGGTACCCACCTCACCCTCTGCCCTTACCTCTCCCCCATTGTCCTCATCCATAGGTGTATGATTTTTGTCCAGTCTCTCCCTGCACACACCTCACCCTTTCCCCCTAAGAATCGTCAGTCCACTCTCTTTCTTTGCCCCTGATTCTATTATATTCACCATTTATTCTGTTCATCAGATTTTTAATTCACTTGATTTTTAGATTCACTTGTTGATAGATATGTATTTGTTGTTCCTAATTTTTATCTTTACCTTTTTCTTCTTCCTCCTCTTCTTTAAGAGTACCTTTCAGCATTTCATATAATACTCTTTTGGTGTTGATGAACTCCTTTAGCTTTTTCTTATCTGTGAAGCTCTTTATCTGACTTTCAATTCTGAATGATAGCTTTGCTGGGTAGAGTAATCTTGGTTGTAGGTTCTTGCTCTTCATCACTTTAAATATTTCTTGCCACTCCCATCTGGCCTGCATAGTTTCTGTTGAGAAATCAGCTGACAATTGTATTAGAGCTCCCTTGTAGGAAATTAACTGTTTTTCTCTTGCTGCTTTTAATATTCTCTCTTTGTCTTTTGCTCTTGGCATTTTAATTATGATGTGTCTTGGTGTGGTTCTCTTCGGATTCCTTTTCTTTGGAATTCTTTGTGCTTCCTGGACTTGTAAGTCTATTTCTTTCACCAGGTGGGGGAAGTTTTCAGTCATTATTTCTTCAAATAGGTTTTCAGTATCTTGCTCTCTCTCTTCTTCTGGCACCCCCATAATTCTGATGTTGTTATGCTTGAAGTTGTCCCAGAGGCTCCTTACACTATCTTCAAATTTTTGGATTCTTTTTTCTTTTCTAGTTGAGTGTTTTCTGTTTCTTTGTATTTCAAATCTTTGACTTGATTCTTGTGATTCTCTAGTTTGCTGTTAGGTCTCTGTGTAATATTTTTTTTTTATTTCAGTCAGTGTATATTTAATTTCTAGTTGGTCCTTTTTCATCTCCTCTTGGGTCTTGCTAAATTTACCCATTTTTTTTTCTAGGAAATTATTAAAAAACCTTCTAACTGTGGTTTTGAACTCTATATCCAGTCGTTTGTTTTCCTCCATTTCTTTTGTTTGACCTATTCCTTTGCCTCCACATTTTCACTGCTTCCTTGAGTTGGTAGAGTAGCTTTATGTGCTAGGTGTTCTATATGGCTCAGTATCTCCACCTCCCCAGTTACCTAAGGTGGACACTCTTGGTGCACCCCTTTGTGGACTGTGTGTAAAGCCTTGTTGTAGTTAAATCTTGATTGTTGTTGGTATCACTGGGGGGAATTGACTTCCAGGCCTATTGACTGTGAGGATCAGCTATGTCTATGCAGGGAGAACTTCTGTGCTGGAAACAGCCTTATGAGGCAAGACTTGCAAAATTGTAAAAATCTCTGTGCTCAGATTGGGTGGGGTGGAGTCTCAGGGCTGAGCAGACAGTCTTGGCTTCCATCAGCCCTGCACTATGGGGCTCCTGGGTCTCAGTGGCCCTCAGTAATTGCTGCAGTCTTCTCTGTGTGAACTCACGCACACGTGTTCGCTTCCAGAGCTCTGCCTTTCAACAAGATTGAAGGTGCAGAGACTTCTCACAGGCTTTCTGCCCCCACATGCTCAGCTCCCCTGAGTTTCTGTGTGCTCTGGCGATCTGTATGAGTTTGGGTGTCAGGGTCTCAGCCGAAACTCGGGTGTAGTGCAGTTGGAACTGGAGTTCAGTGCAATCGGGTGATTCTATCTTCTTCCCACTAGAGAAAGCCAGTGGTACACTCAGAGGTCAGTCCTCTGTGGGCTCTCATGTGCGTAACTCCAGACCTCTGCCTTTCGCTGCTCCCTGGAGTTTCTGTGCACTCTGGGGACCCATATGAGTCTGTGTCCCCAGAGTCTCACCCCAAACTGGGGTTCAATGCAGTCGGGAATTTCTGTCTCCCTCCCACTAGAGGAAGCCAGCCAGGCACTCTGCCGCCTGACCTCTCCACATGTCTGTCTCTGTACCTCAGCTTTTTGCAGGTCCTCTGAGTCTCCATGAGCCCCTCTCTTTCCCTCTAGTTGTAGAATTTCTACTTAGCCAGCTTTCCTGTGGTTATGGATGATGTCCGTTCTGTCTTTTAGCTGTAGTTTTGAAATTGTTGTGCGAGGCAGCAGTGTAGGTGTTCACCTGTGCCAGCATCTTGGTTTCTCCCCATAAAATGTACATTTTGATTGGTGTGGGATTGCCAGAATTTTGGTTTTATTTGATCCAAACAGTCAACAACATTGGCAATTTCTTGTGAGTCAAACTAATATCTGAATAGGAAAATTTTTACTTATAATTTTGAAGTTGAGCCCTGGCTGGGTAGCTCAGTTGGTTGGAGTGTCATCCATACACCAAAAGGTTGTGGTTTCAATTCCCAGTCAGGGCACATATCTATGCTGCTGGGGTCAATTCCTGGTCAAGGTGCATTTGATTGATGTTTTTCTCTCACATCCATGTTTTTCTCTCTTTCTTTTTTTCTCTCTTCCTCTTTCCCTGAACTCCATAAAAATATTCTCTGGTGAGAATTAAAAACAGATATGAAGTTGAATCCGTTTGTTTGTATATAAATAATCAGCTCCTAATGTATTGATTTTACAAGTTAAAATTTTATCTATTGGACTTACTTATGGCAGGCAGGGCCCACTCACAACTTCCTAGACTTCTCTGGTGTGCACATGTGTGGTATGATATTCTGACTAGAAAGTCAGGAATTCAAGGGCAACCAGACGCCTTTCAGCACATGTCCTTCGCAGCGCTGACCACAATCCCCCCTGACAAGTCAGAGGTTACTGACTGAAACGCAGCCAGTTGCTGGGAACCGGCGTGTCTTCTCTGCATGACCTTCACAAGCTGGCCTGTTTCCTATTAATGATTTTTTTTTTTGGTTTTGTTGGAGGCCTGGGATGGTGCGGTTTCCTGGTGAGTTTCCAGATCTTCTGCCATTCTTCTTGCACAACTCATTTTCTTTGTGGTGGGTCTCACCAAGATAGCGTGTGCAGAGAGGGGCCTCTGGAAATGATCATGGTTCAGCAGCAGAATTGCTTAAACATCTGACTGTCATTTACAGCCAGCATCTCTGGGTTAGCCCGTGGAAAATACCACACTGAGCAGCATTGGGAAATGCTGCAGAGGGTCAGGGAAGTGCCCTGTGCACTTTCCAGAGGGTCCCTGGGAGACCTCAGCCCAAGGCTATTTTTGTACTTGGATTTCACTTATTGGGTGTGTCCCTTCCTGCTTTGCAGGTGAACTTGAGAAATCACTTAGCTCATCGTCTTTGGCCTGGAAATGCCATCACGATGCACATGGTGTCCAATTCCACATTCTTGGGCCACCGGACGCTCCTGTGGGTCCTCACCCTACTGATGTGCACTGGCCCCATCACCATTGTCCTGAGGGCTCTGCCAGGAGGGGGCTCCATGTGGTTTGGCTGTGATTTGTCACTCTGGAGAGCTGATGACATCAGGAGCTTGGAAGGTCCTCATCTTCAGGCATTGGTTGCTGCGGAGGTGAATCCAGGGCCACTTTTCCAGGTTGTTTTGGACAAGATTCAGGAAAGCTGCCAGGTAACCCGGGCTAATCTGGAAACCAGCTGCGGGGCGGATTGCTGTGACCTTCCAAGAGACAGTCCAGCTCATGTGAGATTTCCATTGTTTCAAGGCATTGAGCTAGATAGGGGTGAAGATGCCACAGTCCAGGAACATTCCCCGCTAAGTGGGCAGCGAAGGCTCACCTGTCTGTAATGGAAGAAATGTGAAGAGCTCCGTTGAGCCTGTGAGGCCACGTGCTTCTTGTATGCAAGTTACATGTTATTCATGTAATATGCAGAATTTGGAGAGGATTAGTAAGTCAATCACCTGCAGGAGACACTATCAGAGAGGATCAGGCCTCATTCGTGCCGCAACGTGACCCTCCTGGTTTATAACCCAACTGTCTGAACCACACATAGCTTACTTTGGGACAGACTTCAGATTTGTGTCAGTGACCTTGTACTAATGAATGTATGAAAAGCCTTTATTTTCAATCAATATTTTTATTGATTTCAGAGAGGAAGGGGGAGAGAGAGAGAGATAGAGGGAGGGAAGGAGAGGGAGAGAGAGAAACAGCAATGATGAGAAAGAACTGTTGATTGGCTGGCTCCTTCACGCCACATTGGGGATCGAGCCCGCAACCTGGGCATATGCCCTGACTGAAAATCGAACTGTGATCTCCTGGTTCATAAGTTGATGCTTAATCACTGAACCATACCAGCTGGGCCCGCCTTTATTTTCAAAAGCACATGTGTTCTCACTGAACCAGTGCCACCTGCTAGAAATATAGTGCTGTCTAGGCATGCAGTTTAAATATTCTAGTTGTCCCACCAAGAAGTAAAAAGAAACAGGTGCACTTAATGTTAACAATATACTTCATCTAACTCAATAGATCCCAAGTAGTATCACATCACCATTATAAAAGTCACTATTGAGATACTTTATGTGTTAAGTTTTGTGACGTCTTAAAAATCCTGTGTGTATTTTACATGTATGGTTCACATCCATTCAGACAGGCCACCTTGAGGGCTCAGTAGCCTCAGGCAGCTGGTGGCAGCTGAAGGGGCCAACAGCTTTAACCTGCAGGAAGGCAGAGGGCGTCAGAGCAGAGAGAGGGGGCAGGAAAGAGGAAGAAGAGCCCTTTCTGAGTAGAGCTCCGTAGTACTGGGTTTCTCAAATATTCTGTTCTAACTTTAATGGGAAGCACTGGCTTCCTTTATTAACACCCTGCAGGACACTGATCAGAACAAGAACACATTCACGTAGACCCGTGGTCGGCAAACTGTGGCTCACTAGCCACATGTCGCTTTTTGCCCCTTGATTGTGGCTCTTCCACAGAATACCATGGCCTGGGCGAGTCTATTTGAACAAGTGGCATTAGAAGAAGTTTAAGTTTAAAAAAATTGGCTCTCAAAGGAAATTTCAATCGTTGTACTGCTGATATTTGGCTCTGTTGATGAATGAGTTTGCCGACCACTGACGTAGACCCAACATCTAAGCTAAAGCAGCTGAGCGGTGAGCACAGGCGCTGTGGTGGCAGCGGCGGAGGCATGAGATGGGCTTTGGGAACAAGGCTGTGTCTGTGCTGTGAGCTCGGCAGGTCTGGACACTGGGTGGCCTTTCCCCCCTCGAATGCTGGGCACAGAAAGGACTGTCTTGTAGGGGTTAGTGGGGACTGAAGCTGATTCCTCATGTGGCATAGTTCACTCAGTCGGTGTGTGGTGCATGGAAGGGCCTAGGCACGGGTACTGAAACGATCCCTCTGACTGTCTGTCTCATGAGGGTACTTGGCCCAAACTTTCTTCCTGCTCACCTGAACCGATGTCCTACCCTACATCCCCGGATCTCAGTTTCTGCTAAAGCCCAGGCCCACAGCCGCCGTAATGTGGCTGTTGCACAGATCAAAAACTTAAAGTTGATAAAACCTCTGACCGCCCATTCCAGTCGTTGAGAAATGTTCCCTGAAAGCCTAACTCCAGGCCAGGTGAGCAGACCACAGTACTTTCACTTTTGACCGACAGGTGGCAGCATCATCTAAGCCACTGATCTCAGCGCCCCTCAGGTAGTCGGTTGCTTTCTGTGCTTTGCAATGATCTAACATTCATTCTCACGTGGAAGGGAGTTGTCATAAAAGTATAGCACTGCCCTCGCTGGTTTGGCTCAGTGGATGGAGCGTCGGCCTGGGGACTGGAAGGGTCCTGGGTTCGATTTCGGTTGGGAGCACATTTCGGTTGGGTTGTGGGCTCCATCCCTGGTACGGGGGTGTGCAGGAGGCAGCCAATTGATAATTCTCTCTCATCATTGATGTTTCTATCTCTCTCTTCCTCTCTAACATAAAAAAATATATATATTAAAAAATTAAAAAAAAGTCTGGCATAGTCCACTGACAGCTCCAATGTGCTGGAGAACTGCTCATTTGGGGACATATAGGGATCAGGCCCTCAGGCTCAGAGTCAAGATGCCTAATGGGGTGGCGTGGGCAGAACCCTGGGAGGATGAGGGCAGGATAAACTGCTCTCCTGCAGGTGATCGCCAAAGGTCAAGGTATGGGGACAGAAAGGGTCAAGGGGTCGACCCTCCGAGGCAATGAAAACAGCAAGAACCTCTGCTAACAAAGGCAGCCAACTGACTACTGGCATGGGGGACTCATCCCATCGGGTCTCTGTGGCCATTGGGAAGGGACTTTCTTACTCTCACCCCCTTGGCATGCTCTGTGATCTCTGAATGAGAAGGACGTGGTTAAAACGTTATTCTGGGTTTTTATATCTTGTCACTTGGAATGGAAGCCCCCAACACCCAAAACAATGACAGTTTGGCATCATTGATAAGCTTTAGGCACCATGTCACTTTCCTGTTTGAATGAATAGCAGTGCATCGTGAAATTGTTCTTGCTTATTTTAACAGCCCCCGGCCTCAAATGCTGAGCCAGGCTGAGAGATGTCAGCCTCCTGTGTTTGCCTCCTCGTACCCATCCCCTAGGCCAAGGCTTCCCGATGTGCAACCTTTCAACTTTCAGGGCCACATGCTGTCGTCCTTCCTTCAAAGTCGCCTGAAGCACTGTGCTTGCTTGGAGCTTTGCTGGACCCCTCTCCCCGGAATGAATCCCAGCTTCTCTAAACTCACAGAAGCATGGCACTTCCCTGGTACCTCTCAGAGCAATGAATGCCTTCTATCTTATGTTACATGAGGGTCTTGTTTTGTTTTTATATATGTGTCTTGAGATTTTATTTTTATTTTTAATAAATCTTTATTGTTCAGATTATTACAATTGTTCCACTTTTTCCCCCCATAGCTCCCCTCTACCCGGTTCCCACCCATCCCTTTACCCTTACCTCCCCCACCCTGTACTGTCCTATCCATAGGTGTAAGATTTTTGTCCAGTCTCTTCTCGTACCCTCACACCTTCCTCTTCCCTGCCTCCCACCCCCGAGAATTATCAGTCCACTCCCTTTCTATGTCTCCCGTTCTATTAATATTCATCAGTTTATTCTGTTCATCAGATTTTTTATTCATTTGATTTTTAGATTCACTTGTTGATAGACATGTATTTGTTGTTTATGATTTTTATCTTTACCTTTTTCTTCTTCTTTCTCTTCTTAAAGAGTACCTTTCAGCATTTCATATAATACTGGTTTGGAGTTGATGAAATCCTTTAGTTTTTTCTTATCTGTGAAGCTCTTTATCTGCCCTTCAGTTCTGAATGATAGCTTTGCTGGGTAGAGTAATCTTGGTTGTAGGTTCTTGCTATTCATCACTTTGAATATTTCTTGCCATGCCCATCTGGCCTGCATAGTTTCTGTTGAGAATTCAGCTGACAATTCTAAGGGTGCTTCTTTGTAGGTAACTAACTGTTTTTCTCTTGCTGCTTTTAATATTCTCTCTTTGTCTTTTGCTCTTGGCATTTTAATTATGATGTGTCTTGGTGTGGTTCTCTTTGGATTCCTATTCTTTGGGTTCTTTGCACTTCCTGGGCTTGTAAGTCTATTTCTTTCATCAGGTAGGGGAAGTTTTCAAATAGATTTTCAGTATGTTGCTCTCTCTCTTCTTCTGGCACCCGCCCGCCCCCTAATTTGGATGTTGGTATGCTTGAAGTTGTCCCTGAAACTCCTTACACTATCTTCATATTTTTGGATTCTTTTTTTTATTTTTATTTTTTTTCTTTTTCAGTTGTGTGTTTTTTGCCTCTTTGTATTTCAAATCTTTGACCTGATTCTTGCGATTCTCTAGTTTGCTGTTGGATCTCTGTATATTATTATTTTTTTATTTCAGTCAGTGTATGTTTAATTTCTAGTTGGTCCTTTGTCATATCCTTGAGGGTCTCACTAAATTTATCGGCCTTTTCTAGAAAATTCTTGAAAAACATTATAATCATGGTTTTGAACTCTATATCCAGTTGTTTGCTTTCCTCCATTTCTTTCATTTGTGATCTGTTTCTTTGTTTCCACATTTTGGCTGCTTCCCTGAGTTTATAGAGTGGCTCTGTGTGCTAATTGTCCTATAGTGCCCAGTGGCTCAGCCTCTCAAGTTACCTGAGGTGAACACTCTTGGTGCACCCCTTTGTGGGCTGTGTACACAGTCTTGTTGTAGATAAGCCTTGATTGTTGATAGTATCACAGGGAGGAATTAACCTCCAGGCCAATTGGCTGTGAGGATCAGCTGGAAGAACTTCTATGCTGGAGACACCCTTATGAGACAAGACTTGTTTCAGTGGGGCTTTGGTGCTCACTGAGTTTGCCCCTGAGTGTGTCCCTTATGGATCTGAGGAGTTGTAATCTGGATGGTCCCACTCTGATCCCTGGGTATACTGACTCGTGGATCACTAAGAAGATGCTAATTTAGCCTCTGCCTGAGGTCACCTAGCAGGAGGAGCTACGGAGTGATCCACAGATTCCTCTTCTTTGGACTTTGGAGGTGCCCAGATGAGGCCCAGCTGTGAAGCAATGCAAGCTGCTGTGGGGCCTTGGGCCTTCTTTTGGATGTTCTGGGTCTCACGGACTCAGCTGCAGTTTGTTAGGTAAGTTTAGAATTCAAATGACCAGGTCATTCATATACAAAGCTTCTGCCCTCAAGCACCTCTGAGAGAAAGCTGCCCTTGAATTTTGCCTGCTGCCAGACAGTCCAGTTTCTCCCTGTATGAGTCTGGGTTCCCAGAATCTTGCCTGGAGCTGGAGTTCAGAGTAGTCAGGAGCTTTTGTCTCCCTCCTGATTGAGAAAGCCAGCCACTTACTCAGTTGCCAGTCCTTTTTGTGAGTGCACCTCCGTACATCTGCCTTCCACAGCTTCCATGAGTTTTATTGTGCTTTTCTCTTTCCTTCTAGTTGTAGAATTTCCACTTAGCCAGCCTTCCTGTGGTTCTGGATGATGTCTGTTTTGTCTCTTAATTGTAGTTTGAAGTTGTTGTGCGAGGCAGCAGTTCAGGTGTTTCCTCTGCCACCATCTTGATTTCTCAAGGGTTTTTTTTTTCTTTAGAAGCCTGGTGCACAAAATTTGTGCATGGGAAGGAGAGAGGGGTTCCTATAGTCTGGCCTGCACCCTCTCCAATCTGGGACACCTCATGTCTGACTGCTGGTTTGTGCCCGCACTTTTAACTGATGACAGCTCCATTGTTTCTTTCTTTTCATGCTTAAATCCATTGGAAGTAGTAGGTATTCAAAGTGTGTATACATTTTGGGGGGCACCCTGTATATCTCTAGTCAGTGGGAAAAGGAATCAACAGTGGATTTGGAACCCCTAGACAGGGAACCTCTCTCACTCCCTATATGTCTCCCATTCTACTTTCCACCTTTGCAGGCAGCAGGAGAATCAATGTTTTCTCTCATTAACTTGGAAAAGCACGTCCTGTCACCCGCTACCCAGCAGGAGCGCGCTAGGCTCAGTCATGGCAGCCTGTGAGGCTCAGTCAAGGCAGCCTTTGCTCATGGGCGCCAGCACACCCAAAGTGCACATTCCTCCTCTGCAGTTGCACTGACTCTCCCGCTGTTTCACTGAGAGGACAGAACTCCTCGCCTCCTCTGGGTTCCCCCTCTTGAACACTGACCAAAGTCACCTCAGCGAGGGCTGTCCACGACCACCTGGTGTGTCTGTCCGTGCCTGCTCCTGCCTCAGCAGCTGAATCAGCCCCACAGAGGTTATCTCATCGCTGCACTGGCCTCCGTGGGAACAGGACATCACCACTCCACCCTCTCACTGTCATCTCGCAGGCTCCCACCCTCAGCACCCAGAACACCCAGACACTCTCCAAAGGACATGAGTGTGCTAGAAGGGACATGTGCATGTCCTATGGGGGGTGTAGGCATGCTGGGTTTGATGGAAGTGTGGTGGAGGGGCGGGGGTGGCGGGAAGAACATGGTCCGGGACTATTGCAGGCATGTGTGGGTGACAGCTCACTGAGGGATGTTTGCATGTTGGGGGGAGAGGAAGAGGAGAGAATGCACGCAGCGGAGGCCTGTGGCTGTGCAGATCTGCAAACCCCCATGGCATGGCCAGGAGGACATCAATCTGGCCTGCCACAGTGGCTGTCCCTGTGATCGCGCATCTTCTGAGTCAGAAGGTGGGACTTGTGCAGCCACTCCTCTGCGCTGATGGTCTGCAGGCACTACTTCAGCTCGGCCTGCAGGCTCCGCTTGGTGCGCTCACAGCTGCCACCACTGCCATGTGGGGAGTACAGGCTGCCCTCCGCAGCCTGCCTCCCTGTCCAAAGGCTCTCTGAGCATGCTGCCCACAGGCCCGGAGCAGCTGGGTGAGGCGGGATGCTAGGGTGGGATGCCTGTGCTTGCTTTCCATCGGCCTGAAGCCCGCTGCCACAAGCCACTCTGCACCTGTGTGTGCTGTCCCCCGACCTGCAGCATGCTGTCCAAGGTGACAAAGGCAGGCATCCTGTCCTGTCCCACCCACTGGCCTCTCTGTATTGCATGCACTGCTCACTGGCCCAGAGGGGGCACCTGGCTTCATTGCCTTGGGCAGCATGCTCCAGTTGGGTGGGCAGTTGTCCCACCCCACCCTGACTCTCTGCCACTGAGCTGAGAGGTCAGGATGCCAGGAGGCTCCATCTTTGAAATCAACTCTGCAACAAAGATGGCAGCGCCCACAGTCAATAATGAAAGGATATGCAAGTTGAGGGCCACTCTCTGCCACTGAAACTGAGAGGTCAGGTTGTGAGTAGTCAGTGTCTGCACTTGAAGGCATAAGCAGATGCTTGGTCCTTCTGAGGTGCTCTAAAGAACAAACTTCTCTTTGGGGACAAATCTGCAGTTCACAGTATCTCAGCATCTGGGCTGGTTATTGGGCTGTTTGACACAGTTGCCCCAGAGAGGCAGCCCCAAGAATGAGCCCTGAGAAGGAGGGATGATGTTAAGTTAAAGGAAAAGTGCTTGTCTTGGGAAGGCATGCTTGGCCCCTGGGAAATCCTCATGTTGAGTGACTGTACACTGCTTCCAGTTGTTCCATGTCTCATAGGTAGAATTCAATTAGACTATCAGGAGCACAGCCAGCCATGGGGTCCAGTTTGGAGCAGCCCATCTGCAGCTGGTGAATGCAGCTGGGAGGTTGGGGCCGGGCCAGAGCCTCCTGTCCCACCCAAGCTTCCAGGTTTTCTCGGGCCATGTGCGGCGGGTGGCTTGTATGCAGAGCAGAGTGCAGTCAAACTCCCAGGAGAGAGGGATGGAAATGATGTGCAGTGTTGATTGGGTTTCATGTCAGGTATTGACCACAACGCTAGTTGCAGCTCTTAGCACCTTACCAGCGTGGGCAGAGCTGCACTCGTCCTTGGCCGCGATCTAAGTGTCGTTGCCTCCAGGTGTTTGACTTCAGGTACATGTAAATCTGTAGTTTAGGGATCAAGAGAAAACAATGAACACATTCCCAACAGAGCCTTTCCCTCCCCCGCCATCTAAAAGGGGAGAAGGCATCCTGCCGGAGGCTCAGTTGGTTGGAGTGTCATCTCATAACCCAAAGGTTGCAGGCTTGATTCCAGGTCAGGGCATATGCCTAGGCTTCTGGTTCAATCCCTGGTCAGGACCTGTACAGGTGGCTACCTATCAATGTATCTCTCTCACATTGATGTTTCTCTCTCTTCTCCCCACCCCCTTCAATAAACACATCCTTGGGTGATGATAAAATAAATAAATAAATAAATAAATAAATAAATAAATAAGCAAGTAACTAAATAAATAAGGAGGCAGACTTCTGGGATGGCAGCTGCTCCTGGTCTGAGATTTCAAGGAAAAGGGACTAGAGCTGCTGGGTTAGCTGTGCCCGCGCCAGAGGGAGGCATTTCAGGAAGGGAAGCAGGAGGGTGCAACTTGAGAGGTGATGGGTACTTGGAGAGGGTGGGCTTGACCCTGGAGGTCCTGTGCTCAGTGGAGAGTCTGAGGGATGAGGGAAGGGGACTGGAGGAGTTCTATATCACCAGGAATGAAATGTTTCCTTGGTGTCTTTAAAAGAAATCTCAGCAAAGATTTCAATTGCTTTTCAGATCTTGCCAAAGACCAGATCTTTCTTTGGTGTTCCTGTCTCGTTGCCTCGCTGCAGGGGTCAGCTTCCCACACATTGCAGCTCTTTAGATGCTAGTCCCGGATTCACTGTCATGTGCTGTGCGGTCAGGGAGGGGTCCGCAAGGCGCTGAATCCATGCTCGGGGGTGACCTATTACCTCTTCGGAAGGTGGCCACCGAGAGGATCCCTTCATCGCCTCATCTGCAGGTGGTCACAGAGAGGCCTGAATCTGAGGGGCTTCACGTCTGAAGTTCCTCCTTCTCGTAGAAGCCAAGCTCCCCTTGGTGCGGGCTGCCCTGTGGTAACTGTGTGGTGCCCGCCAACACCTGCTATGTGCAGGGAGAGCAACAGCTCAAAAGGGTGGGATTTTGCAATTTTGCCCTTTTCCTGTTTGTGGTAAGCAGGACTTGTGACATGATCCCATTGGCATAGTAGTGATTGGGCAGCAGTGTGGCCAGGGGTCAGGAACCAGGCATGGAAGCATCGGGCCTGGCCGGACTGCTGACCTTGTCCCAGAGAATCTCTGAGACTCAGGTGGGTCGAGGTAGGGACCGGAAAACCCGAGGTCAGGGCAGGCTCTGGCACGTGAGGGTCTGGGGCGCAGGTGGCATTGGCCGAGATGTGGGTTTCCCCTGCTGGTCTCCAGGCTGTCAGTTTGAGGAAGGGAGCTTCTGTGCGGGTCCAGATGGGCTCACGGCAGCTGACAGAGGGAGCAACCCCGCGGCTCAAATGTTGGAGCAGAAGCAGATTCCTTTCTTTCTTGTCCTGTGAGCTGCTTCCTTCTACACATGAGGCAAGGGGCTGCCAAGTGAGTCACATGTCCATTCAAAGCGCTGCCGGAACCGGTTCCTGCCATCATCACAGGAGGGGACATACACATAACTGCGTTCCCTGAAGGAAGGACCTGCCTGGATGCACATGCTTTGGAGTGTGCGGTACCTGATGGCCTCACCTCGCGTGCACTTTGTATCCGACAGGACTCTGGGTTGCAGGCAAGGGTTAAAAAGCCAAGTTCAACTACCTTTGCCATGTCACACCTGTGTCACTGGGAAAACCTTGGCCATGTTGCTGAGGCCTGATTGTGTTGCAAGGCAACCCTCCTTCCCACTCCTGTTTGGCTGCTGCGTCAGGGTGGTGTCCTGCAGGCGTAAAGGACTGAGCAGGTGGGCGGCACAAGGCATTGGAGTCAGAATGAGGTGCCTTTGCTGAGCCTGGTTTCCTCACCTGTGAGGCCACAGCACCTCCGCAGAGTGCTGCATGACTGTTAATGTCGCAGAGAGGTGCGCGCCTCTGTGGCTGAGCGTGCCTTGGGCGTCACACTGACGCCACCACTACGTGTCTGTGTGAAGTGAGGATCGTATGGCGCCCGTGTTATGGGCTGTTGGTATTTGAGAGGTTGCAGTGAGTAGGCAGAACCTCTACTGGGTGTCTGGCACAGAGGACCACCCAGTGCAACAGGAGCTGTTATTGAGCAGAATTTTGAAATTGACTGTTAATAGTTTGCATGATAAGATGAACTCAGGCACAGGGCGTGGCCAGAAAAGGGGGCAGCTTGGAATGGGGCAGCAAGCAGGCCAGGATGGTGCCATAGAAACCAGCTCTTGCTCCTCCTGTGGACAGACGCCAGGGTCAGGGAAGTGCCCTGCAACAGCCAGGTCAGCCTGCGAGAGGTTCTGGTGGGGGTTTGGGAAGTATTCTCTTTGTAGAATGAAGGCGCCTCACTAGTGCCTTTTCCTGGATCACTCTCACCATCTTGATGCCCTCTGAGTCAGTCTTACCCCTTCAGTGGAGAGGAGCTTCCTTCTCTGAGGGTGGAGCCAAATCTAATGAGTAAGGATGGGGATCAAGTTGAGAAAGGAATCCAAATTAAAAATACAACACAAACAAACTAAACCAGTGTGGTTATTTCCCCCCTGACTTTGGAAAACAATGCTATGAGCAAGTTACACCTAAACAAATCAGTTTCATAATTTCACATTTTGTGTATGGAACATGTTTGGACATACCTGCTGCATATGAGGCATGCTATCTAGGGCTGGGCTTGCAAAAATTGGTATCTAAACCCAGCATGGGGTGATGAAGAGATCAGGGGATCCATTGTTCTTGTGCGTTGAGAAGGGACTGGGGGTCCGTCCAGGTGGAGGGAGTGACACGGCAGTGTGTGTGTGTGTGTGGGGGGGGGGGGGGCAGCAGCGCCGGATCTGCGAGGTGGGAAAGTGGAGGTGTTGCTAGAGCAGATGTTGGAGGGTGAGCATGGAAGTCCATGGGTGAAGAGGGGGTGTGTGTGTATTGGAGAGGGGTCGGGTGTGCGACGGCTTGGAGGTGGGGGAAGGGGAGTCAGGAGACTGTCCTCAGGGGCAGGAAGGTCACTGATGGAACATGTGAGAGCAGACTCCCCTTAAACACCTCATGTAAGTGATGGAGGCGGGCGTGATGCCAAAGCGCAGGCTCTTAGCCACAGAGGCACACACCTTGTAGCACATTAATATTCACATAGCACTTTGCAGAGGAGGTGCTGGCAGAGGCCAGGTAAGGCCTTCCTTTTAAAAAATACACACACACACACACACTCACACATATATATATTTTAATTTCAGAGAGGAAGGGAGGGAGAGAGAGAGAAACATCAATGATGAGAGAGAATCATTGATTGGCTGCCTCCTGCATGCCACCTCCTGGGGATTAAGTCTGCAACCCAGGCACGTGCCCTGACTAAGAATTGAACCGTGATCTCCTGGTTCAAAGGTTGATGCTCAACCACCCCAGCCGGGCTAAGCTTCCACTTTGAAGAAAATTTCTCAGATGTCCAGTCTTCAAAGTTGGCAAATGAAAGGTAGCTGAGATGAGGTGGGTCCTGCCAGATCCCCTTCCCCAAATCCTGCAAGGGTTTCATGAGAGGAGCTGGGCACCTATTGGGTCAGGTTTCCCTAAAGGCTCTCAGCCCAAGCAAGTGGAGTGGGCTTCCTAACAGTGCCCATACTGTGCCATGAATATACTGTGATCTGTATCTGACGGCTCAACACTGAGCCTGGCCTCAGAGCCACCGTTCTGAGCATGACATTGTCCCATACAGTCTGGTAGCTGGAGGCGTAGGAGCCAGTGCCAGGGCTGAGTGCATAGACTGACCATAGGCAGAGCCCAGACCAGTGGCCTGACTTCAGAGTGGCCCAGGTCCTCGGGGATGGTGACAGTTTGATGCCCAGGGCCGATTTCAGAGTCTGTCTGAGCGCGAAGCACCTGGTGTTCTCGTACGGTCAGTGTGTGAACCACACTGGATCAACGTCACCCTAAATGAATTCCCCGTGCCAGCTTAGTTCCCTCCCTCCCTCCGTTTCTCTCTCCTTTCTCCCTTCTTCCCTCCCTGTCATTCTCCCTCATTTGTTCTTTTTTCTAAGCTTCTATAAACTGGACCCAGTGATTCAGGGAGAACCCACAATGCTATCCACCCCTTTCCTTGTCTCTCCAACAAGGCTGTCGGCTTCTTGCACATTGGGCCTTTCACAGACTCTCACGTGGGTACGCTCCCTGCATGGAAACACACACCGAGCCCCTTGTATTTTCTGATGACTGTACAACGAGATATTTTACAGACTGTAATCCAGCCGAGGCTGGCTGGTCTTCACTCTCCATGGTGTCTCTGTGACTCCCTGTGTCTTTTCCCCTCAGTCTCCACCCTTCCCGCTGTCTGAGGGTCCCGGTAGGCGGAACCCACAAGTGTGCTCAGCAGGTCCCCTGCAGTCCCAAGTCCCGAATTTCTTATGACCGCTGATGAAATCTCATCCCTTGGGGAGCCCTGGCCTGGGCTTCCTGGTCATGCTCACCTCTTCAGATGCTCTTCTGTCTTGTGTTTTTCACAAAGGACACCCCACTTCAATCTGCTTTCGATTCAGCTGTCCTTGTTGAGCTGGCTGAGTGGATTGATGTGGATGATGGGACTTGTCCCCATTGGGCAGAGTTCTCCTCTGAGCTCTGGCGACAAAGGCCCAACCTTCTTGACATGCTGAGTTCCTTTCTGTGTCTCTGCCTTGGCCTGGGTGCCAGGTTCCAGTTACGTAGGCTGGAATCCTGCTTGCTGACTGAGCTTGGGCATGTTTTCACTTCTCTAAGCCCTCATTTCCTGGCTTGTAAAATGAGGACCATAGCTGGTTGGGAGATTTAAATAAAATGCTGCTTGAAACGAGAGTGCCTGTTTAGTAACTGGTGTTGCAATTATTGGTGTTGCAATGATTGGTATTGATGGTTATTTTTATTGTTCCTTCACCCTCATGGTTCCAATTCTGTCCATCTAGCAAGGCCCAGCCATAGCTCTGCCCACTCTGGCCAGCAGGGAGCTCTGTCTGCAAATCTCCCTGTCATGCCTGTCTGAGATTAGCGCTTTGCCTTCAGGATGGAATGCTGTTGTTCTGTTTTGCTAGGTGCTAAAAGCTTCCATCCTCAGTCCCTGGGGTAGAGAGAGGCCTGAATACTGGGAAGGAGGATTGTCTTTTTGCCTCTTCATGACCAGTGGCACTATCAGCCTCCACTCTTCCTGTGAGTGTCATGATCTGGGAGGTATAGATCAACACACTCCATGTGAGCTCCTGTGGGATAAACTGAGACAAGGGCAGCATCTACCCTGGGAATGACAACATCTTGGGGTCCAGTCATCAGCTGGCTTTCCCAGTAGCCACACTTAGCAGTGGGGAGGGGCAAGGCGGGAGGTCCTTATTCTGAGAAGTCATTTTAAGTCGACACATGGACTGAAGACTTTGTTTTGACAACATCTTCCTGGAAAGCTGGTGTTCTCATCCCTGTGTGTGCAGTGGAATCACCTGGAGGATTTTTTAAAAAAGTTACTGGGAGATCCAAAATGGCGGCAGAGTAAGTGGAAGTATTAGGGGCAAAAATAGAATATTGGGTACTAGTTATGGTTTGGGTAATATTAATCATGCTCTGTAACTATGATTGCCGTGTGCTGGTTAAAGAAAGGACATTCTAACTTGGCTGGGAGTTGTATGCCCCCAGAGAGTCAACCTTGGAATGTGGTCCATTCTCATTCAAGAACTGCCTATTGCAATGGAAAGATTGACAACCTCTTTGCTCAAACAATGGAATCCCACCCCAGCCTGCATAGCCTACTTTCTCATGCCTGTAATCCTACTTCCCCATATAATCTTTTTTTTTTTTTTGCAAGGCAAATATCTTTACTTCTACATAGAAAGGTGCACACACATGGTCTGAAAGCACGTGCACACTGAGCAGAGGGTCTGCTCGGCTTTATAATCTCTGATGCATGTGACCTGTCCCCACACTCTTATTTTTTAAAATTTTAATAAATCTTAATTGTTCAGATTATTACAATTGTTCCTCTTTTTCCACCCTATATCTCCTCTCCACCTGGTTCCCACCCCACCCTCTGTCCTTATCTCCCCCAGCCCAATTGTCCTCATCCATAGGTGTATGATTTTTGTCCAGTCTCTCCCTACACCGCCTCTTACCTCTTTCCCCCTGAGAATTGTCAGCCCACTCCCATTCTATGCCCTTAATTCTATTATATTCACCAGTTTATGCTGTTCATCAGATTTTCATTTCACTTGATTTTTAGATTTACTTGTTGATAGATATGTATTCCACTAAAAGAATACCTTTCAGCATTTCATATAATACTGGTTTGGTGGTATGAACTCCTTTAGTTTTTCTTATATGTGAAACTCTTTATCTGCCCATCAATTCTGAATGATAGCTTTGCTGGGTAGAGTAATCTTGGTTGTAGGTTCTTCTTCTTTTTTTAAAAAATATATTTTATTAAGTTTTTACAGAGAGGAAGGGAGAGGGATAGAGAGTTAGAAACATCGATGAGAGAGAGACATCTACTGGAGATGTGTCCGCAACCAAGGTACATGCCCTTGACCGGAATCGAAACTGGGACCTTTCAGTCCAAAGCCCGACGCTCTATCCACTGAGCCAAACTGGTTTCGGCTGGTTGTAGGTTCTTGCTATTCATCACGGTGAATATTTCTTGCCACTCCCATCTGGCCTGCATAGTTTCTGTTGAGAAATCAGCTGACAATTGAATGGGTGCTCCCCTGTAGGTAATTAACAGTTTTTCTCTTTTCTTCTTTGAATATTCTCTCTTTGTCTTTTGCTCTTGGTATTTTAATTATGATGTGTCTTGGAGTGATCCTCTTTAGATTCCTTTTGTTTGGGGTTTTGTGCACTTCCTGGACTTGTAAGTCTATTTCTTTCACCAGGTGGGGGAAGTTTTCAGTCATTATTTCTTCAATAGGTTTTCAGTATCTTGCTCTCTCTCTTCTTCTGGCACCCCCATAATTCTGATGTTGGTACGCTTGAAGTTGTCCCAGAGGCTCCTTACACTATCTTCACATTTTTTTATTCTTTTTTCTTTTCCAGTTGAGTGTTTTTTGCTTCTTTGTATTTCAAATCTTTGACTTGATTCTTGCAATCCTCTAGTCTGCTATTAGGTTTCTATATAATATTTTTTATTTCAGTCAGTGTATGTTTAATTTTTAGTTGGTTCTTTTTCATCTCCTCTTAGGTCTTGCTAAATTTATCCATTTTTTCTAGGAAGTTCTTAAAAAACCTTATAACCATGGTTTTGAACTCTATATCCAGTCGTTTTTTTCCCTCCATTTCTTTTGTTTGTGATCTGTTCTTAAGTCTCCGCATATTTTGCTGCTTCCCTGAGTTGGTAGAGTAGCTTTGTGTGCTAGCTGTCCTATGTGGCCCAGAAGCTCTGCCTCCCCAGTTATCTGAGGTGGACACTATTGGTGCACTCCTTTGTGAACTGTGTGTACAGTCTTGTTGTAGTTAATTCTTGATTGTTGTTGGTATCACTGTGGGGGGATTAACTTACAAGCCAATTGGTTGTGAGGATCAGCTGCGTCTGCACATGCAGGCTTGCCTCCAGACCTCTGCCTTTCGCGCGAGCACAAGAGCTTCCGGAACTCTGCCTTTCAGTTCCCCTGAGTTTCCCTGCGCTTTAGGGACCCATATGAGTTTGGGTCCCCAGGGTCTTACCTGAAACTGGGGTTCAGTGCAGTTGGACCTGGATTTCAGTGCTGTTGTGAGGTTCTGTTTTCCTCCTGCTAGAGAAAGCCAGGCACAATCAGCAGTCAGCACTCTGTGTGTACTTTTGCACTTTTGAGAGCCCCCATACTTTTATCTCTTGTGGCTCTCCTAAGTTTCTGTGCTCTCCTTCCTTTTCACAACAGTTCAGACTCCCCTTATGAGTCTCACCTGGAACTGGGGTTCAGTGCAGTTGGGATTTTCCGTTTTCCTCCTGCTAGAGGAAGCCAGCCAGACCCTCCTTCGCCTGTCCTCTCCATGAGTGTGTGTCTGTACCTCAGCTTTTTACAGCTCCTCTGAGTCTTTGTGAGTCCCTCTCTTTACTTCTAGTTGTAGAATTTTCACTCAGCCAGCTTTCCTGTGGTTCTGGCTGGTGTCTGTTCTGTCTTTTAGTTGTAGTTTTGAAATTGTTGTGCCACCATCTTGGTTTCTCCCACCATGTAATCTTTGTCCTTATACCCCATATAAGCAGCTGGTTTATGGAGGGTTGCAGAGCAGATTTTTGTGGGTGACCTTCTGCTCTTCCATACTTTAGCATTACTGGAATAAACACTCATATATGATTCGACCCTGTCTCTGATGAACTGGCTCAAGCAGTGACAGGCAGCCCAGACCCATTGGTTGTCTGATTTCCTAAGCAACATTGACACTCTCTCAGGACCAAATTGGAAATACAACTAAAATATAGAAGAACCGCCCTGACAAATCAACTGAGAAATAGCTGGAGAGAACTCTGATAACCAAGGATTGAAAGTGGAGACCAATAGATACTGGTAAGAAGTGCAAAGGCATGAAAGGGATGGCTGGGATAACACAGACAGCAGCTGAGGTTCCAGAGGGATATCTCAAATGTTGGGGGAACCTACTGAGAATTCTGGGGTCTAAACCGCAAGCTGGGCCCCCCAGCATAGAGCACCAGAAGTGAGAAAGGTGCCCACATAACATCTGGCTGTGAAAAGCAGTAGGGTTGCTATCCAACAGTAAGCAATGGCTGGAAATGCAGGCACCTCTTAAAGGACCAATGCACAAAATTTTGTGTGCAGCTAGTCACCTTGGGTTCCACCAGAGAGAGGGCAGAGTGGACTTGAGCTTGGTGAGGAGAGTTCAGGGTGGGGGTTCTCTGGGATTGGAGCTTGGAGGGAAGCCAGTGTAGTTTCCTGTGCTGAGTCATTCTTTCATGCTGTGGAGGACATATTTCTCCTGCAGACCTTTGCTATCCAGGTGATTGTTATCTGGGAGAAAGACAGTTGCCACACCCTATTAGAAGACCTCTCACCTTACCCTGTGATTGATAGTCTGAAGCTAATCAAGACTGATTATAGTCAGGCTACAGGCAGAAGAGGATCTCTGGAGGCTTTGAGTGTTTGCCTGATCTCCTTCTGTGCCTGGGCCTGGGAAAAGCTGACCCTGTACACATTTTGGTCCTTTCCAAAGACACCCAGCCCCAGCAGAAGGAGCCACAGGCTGTGGATTGCTTATAGCTCCAAGCAGGGTACTCAGAATTAGTCACAAACAGCATCTGATACTGTCCTGCACTAGAGATTTGGAGTCATAGCAGATCTACATAATACATAGACACAAACCTAAACAGGCAGCCAAAATGGGGAGAAAAAAAGAAAAAAGCTCAAAATGAAAGAAAAAGAGAGTTTTCCAGAAGAAGAGCTAAATGAAATGGAGATAAGGAAGCTGAAGATTGGATCAGTGAATTAGAAGACAAGGTAAGAAAAAAACCACTCCATCAGGGAACCAAAAAGAAAAAACAATGAAAAAAAAAAAAAAACACAGGAGGACACCTAACAGGAACCATGGGACAACATGAAATATAACAATATTCACATAATAGGTGTGCCAGAAGGGAAGAAAGTGAGCAAGGAATAGAGAAACTGTTTGAGGAAATAATGGCAAAAACTTCTCTAATCTGGTGAAGGAAAAAGTCATACAAGCTCAGGATGCCCAGAGAGTCCCAAGCAAAAAGAACCCAAACAGGCCCACACCAAGATACATCACAATTAAAATGCCAAAAATTAAAGACAAAGAGAGAATCTTAAAGGCAACAAGAGAAAAGCAAACTGTTACCTACAAAGGCTGTCAGATGATTTATCATCAGAAACTCTACAGGCCACAAGTGAATGAATGGCATAAAGTGTTCAAGGTAATGAAAAGGAAGGATCTGAAACCCAGATTACTATACCCAGCAAGGCTTTCATTAAAAATAGATGGTGATATAAAGAGATTCCCAGATTTAAAAAGGCTAGCAGAGTTTATCACCACCAAAAGAGCACTATAAGAAATGCTAAAGGGACCTCTGTAATGAGAAAAAGAAAGAGAAAGATAAACGTAGGTATAAAGAATTAAAATGGCAATAAATAAGTACCTATTAATAAGAACCTTAAATGTAAATGAATAAAATGATCCTATCAAAAGATATAGGTAAGCTGTATGGATATAAAAACATGATCCAGAACAGAAATGAAGATGGCAGCATAGGTGAACACTTAAACTGCTGCCTTGCACAACAATTTCAAAATTACAACTAAAAGACAGAACAGACACCATACAGAACCACAGGAAAGCTGGCTTAGTGAAAATTCTACAACTAGAAATAAAGAGAGAGACTCAGGAAGACTCAGAGGAGCTGTAAAAAGTTGAGGTACAGAGACACAACTGTGGAAAGGATGGGCAGAGGAGGGTCTGGCTGGCTTCCTCTAGCAGGAGGGAGATGGAAAATCCCAAGTGCGTTGAACCCCACTTCTGAATGCACTGAACCCCAGCTCCAGGCGAGACTCATATGGGGGAGTCTGTACTGTTGTGAAAAGGAAGGAGTGCAGGAAAACTTAGGGGAGCCTCAAAAGACAGAGGTTTGGGGGCGTGCGAAAGTGCGCACACAGAATGCTGACTGCTGATTGTGTCACTGGCTTTCTCTAGCAGGAGGAAAACAGAACCTCCCAACAGCATTAAAATCCAGGTCCATCTGCACTGAACCGCAGTTTAGGGTGTGACCCTGACTCATATGGGTTTCTAGAGTGCATGGAAACTCAGGAGAACTGGAAAGGCAGAGATCTGGAGGAAAGCACACAAGCACACAGAGAGGGCTGCAGAGATTACACAGAGGCACTGAGACCCAGGGATTGCTGTATAGGGCAGGACTGTCAGGAAACCAAGGCTATCTGCTTAGCCCTGAGGCTCCATCACATCCAAGCCCAGCACTCAGGTTGTTGCAATCTTGCAAGTCTTAAGGCTGAGTCCAGCACAGAAGTTCTCCGGGCACAGAAACAGCTGATCCTCACAACCAATTGGCTTGAAGGTCAATTCCCCCCAGTGATACCAACAACAATCAAGAATTAACTACAACAAGATTGTACACACAGTTCACAAAGGGGTGCACCAAGAGTGTCCACCTCAGGTAATGGGAGGCAGAGCTACTGGGCCACATAAGACACCTAGCACACAAAGCTACTCTACCAACTCAGGGAAGCAGTGAAATATGTGGAGACAAAAGAACAGATCACAAACGAAAGAAATGGAGGAAAACAAAGAACTGGATATAGAGTCACAACCACGGTTATAATGTTTTATAAAAATTTCCTAGAAAAATGGATAAATTTAGCGAGACCCAAGAGGAGATGAAAAAGAACCAATTAGAGATGAAAAAGGACCAACTAGAAATTAAATATACACTGACTGAAATAAAAAATATTATACAGAAACCTAACAGCAGACTAGAGAAATGCAAGAATTAAGTCAAAGATTTGAAATACAAAGAAGCAAAACACACTCCACTGGAAAAGCAAGAAGAAAAAATAATCCAAAAATTTGAAGATAGTATAAGGAGCCTCTGGAAAATTTCAAGTGTACCAACATCAGAATTATAGGGGTGCCAGAAGAAGAGAGAGAGTAAGATACTGAAAACCTATTTGAAGAAATAATGACTGAAAACTTCCCCCACCTGGTGAAAGAAATAGACTTACAAGTCCAGGAAGCACACAGAACCCCAATGAAAAGGAACCCAAAGGGGACCACACCAAGACACACATAATTAAAATACCAAGAACAAAAGACAAAGAGAGAATATTAAAAGCAGCAAGAGAAAAACAGTAAAGATTTATAAAAATAATAAAGATTTATTAAAATCTTGTTTAATAAATTCCCTACAAGGGAGCACCCATATGATTTTTAGCTGATTTCTCAACAGAAACTATGCAGGCCAGATGGGAGTGGCAAGAAATATTCCAAGTGATGAATAGCAAGAACCTACAACCAAGATTCCTCTACCCAGCAAAGCTATCATTCAGAATTGAAGGGCAGATAAAGAACTTCACAGATAAGAAAAAGCTAAAGGAGTTCATCACCACCAAACCAATATTATATGAAATGCTGAAAGGTACTTTTTAAGAAAGGGAAGGAGAAGAAAATGGTAAAAATAAAAATTATGAACAACAAATATATATCTATCAACAAGTGAATCTAAAAATCAAGTGAATTGAAAATCTGATGAACAGAATAAACTTGTGAATATAATAGGATACTGATGCCTGGGCCGGAATCCAGGCCAGTTCTCTCCGAATCTGTGGGTGGCACCTGGGGAGCTGGCTGTGGTTTGAATTACTGTTTGGCCTGTTTTTCAGGGGTGTTGATGGCAGTAATGTAGAGAAATCGGCTTTTAAGGGGATGTAGATGTCTTAAGAGCCCAGCCATGCTCCAAAGAGAAAGTTTATTGTCCGAGACTGCCCTGCAGCTGGCCAGGCTGTTCAGGACACGAGGTGTGCCCAGGAATAGAATTTTCCCTGCTCCAGGTCACTAGCGCCATCTCAGGACTGAAGAGGACCTAAAGTATTTATAGCTCTTACAGTATTTCCACAAGGCGATCGTTGCTGCCAGGGACCTGACGTGGGGCCACTGAGAGTCATGGAGGTGAGGAGCTGGGCGCTGGGCACTGGGCTGTGGGCTGCTGGGTAAATGCCTCCTGGAGAAAGGAAAGGATGGAGGCCGGAGCCTCCTGCTTCATCTTGTCTGCCAAAAGTTGCAGAGGGGAAGTGATGATAAGGTACCATCATGGGGCAGTGAGAACTGCAACTGGGGAGTCTGCATTCAAGGGGCTGCAGGCACCATGTCTGAATAGCCTGAGGCAAGGACCCTCCACTCAGCTCCACTACACAGCTGCTGACTCAGAGACGTGAAGGTCACCCAGGGCTGAGGACACCTGGCAGGGAGAGTATATATGCTTCCTCCAACACAGGCTGCCTGCAGGGGAGGACCGGGCCCACAGAACACAACCGCGGGTCGCTGAGTGGCTGCCCACTCACTAAGCCTTGCCACAGCTCAGAAGGGATTTTTGGGGCCTGTAATTCCAGGCAGAGGGAACAGCGGTGTGAAGGCTCCGCTAAAAGCAACAGGGTGGCCAGGAGGCTGGGGCCAGTGAGTGGTGGGAACCTGGCAGAAGATGATGTCAGGGAAATAAAGCAAGTATAGGGGGAGGGGAGGCAGATCTCTAGGGCCTGGGGGGACGTTGTCAGGATTTGGCTTTTCCTGAGTGATTTCCTGGCTTTGAGTGACATAGCTGGTTCTCATTACTCTCCTTTTCCCCCTCAGCATTGTGTTTTGTGACCCATCCATGTTGCTAAGCATCCATCTAGTCAGTTGCTTGTAACAGTTCCCTAGCACTCTATAAATTTCACCCCTCTTCCCAATCCCCATCACTACACGGAATACCGCGGTCGGTCCCCATGTGTGTTCCATTATGGATGCATGTGATCACGTCTGTGGGCTCACTGGGTGGCAGGGCAGGCACTTGCTGGGTGTGACCTACGTTCTGCTAGGGCACTCTCGGGCGGGCTGTGCACGTCCCTTCCTCAATGCCCTTCCTGGGACCCTACATCCCTGCCAACATGTGACTCTGTCCATCACTCTTTGTCCATCACTCTTTGCCAATCTCACAAGTATACGGTGACGTCTACTGCTTTGCTTCATGTTTCTCTGATTACTAAGGGGTGTGAGCACCAGTCTCTATGCTTGTTGCTTTCAGAGATTTCTTTTTTGATAAATTGCCCACTCTTGTCCTTGGCCATGTTTTCTATTGGGACTCTTGTATTTTTACTTTTGATTCTGGAAAATTTCCATAGTTGATTTCAGAAGGTTAGGTGTGAGGTGGCCTTCAAGATAATCAAGTCTAACCACCTCATTTTATGGTTGGAGAAACTGAGGCCCACACAATAAAGTGATTTTGTGAGATCAGATGCATAGTGGGAAGCTGAGGCTAGACGCTGTTCCTTTCCCACCATCTAGTGTGAAAGAAGAGGGGTTCTCCTCCTGAGGCAGGACTGAAGGAGCTGCCTGGCTGGTTGGCCTGCTGTGCGGGCACAGGGCCACCTGCCCCGAGACCAGCGCTGGACTCCAGAGGCCCCTGCAGTCCCTGGGGCCCAGGTGTGAGCATTCTTCTCGCTCACTCGCCGCCACTTTACTTCAGGCCTGTACCTCCTCATGTGTGACCGGTTTTCTGACATGTTAGTGCGATTCACCCAGAGGACACACTCAACCATGATGATGGCCCCGCCTCTCCTGAGGACTGTGCGCAGGGCCTCAAATTTCATGAAACACCCCCAGGCTGTTTCCCTGGCCACCTGGCTGACCTCTCCCATCCTGGGTCTGTCTAGCCTGTCTCCCGCCTGGCTTCACTGTCACCGGAAGTACTCCGTCCACTGTGTCATCCCTGCCTCTTCAACGTCAGGGCAGACCTGGTCTCTGCTAGTTGGCTTTTGGCTCCCCTAGGACTCAGGCCAGGGCACAGTGGAACACAAAGTGGCAGAGAGTCAGGCAGCCCTCGCTGGGCACTGCCCTTCGGCGTGGGTGGACCACTCTGTGGAAGGTGGTGAAGACACCTCTGGAAGGTGGCCACACCTAGACCAGCCATCTTTCCCTTAAAAGCCCTCTCATTTTTACCAGCTATGCACACAGTTGCACTAGAGGGTTGTAATCCCACAAAGCGGGGATGAGAAACGCCTGTCTCCCCTCCCCTCCCAGGGGGGGCACTGACCCTCGGCTGGCTTTGTGGCATCGCTGAAGGGCACGCTGCCTGTTCCCAGGTGACCTTTCTGCTTCAGGCACCGTCTGTGGACGTCCCAGGCAATGAGGAGGAGGTGCCCTTCATCCCCTGCCTTCTGTATGCGTCCTTTCCCACACCCCGTGTGGGCAACAGCTCAGGGGGTTCCCTGTCCCAGTGACTGTGCTTCGCAGTCTGACGTCTGAGTCAGCATGTGGGCGCTGCCTTGGCTCCTACCTGCTGCTCCCACCTCCCCTTCCTGTTCACTCATGGAATTGTGTCCACTGTCTGTCTGACAAAACACTGACATTCATGCACTTCTTTCTGCTCCCACTGCCCCTGCACTGCTCCCCGCTGCCCGCCCCAGCTCTGCAGTGAGTCTGCTCCCCTTGTTTCCTGTCCCCCTACCCTGGGGGGCCACTGAGAGTCATGGAGGTGAGGAGCTGGGCGCCCACAGCGGGCGTTCTAAAGCCACATAGGGCCTGCGAACTCCCGCCCGGAGCTCTCCGGTGTGGGATCCGCAGGGGAAAGTGCAGGTCCCTGCCATGGCGGGCAGGACACAGGCTTGTCTTCCTGGCACCTAGACTGCGTTTGCCGACTGTAAGGTTGGGGCCATGAGACATATGATGTAGTGACACGCTATTTCCAGGCTCAGGCAGCTGAGCTGTGTGCCAGACACTTCACTCTTGGCAGGGAGCCCCGGGACTGTGGTCCAGGGCCTGGAGTTATATAGGAGGGAGGAAGGCTGCCCTTCCCACACCGGACTCCATACCCATGAGAGGAAGTCTTCATTGTGCTGAGCCAATGACTCTCTGGATTTACCTGTTACTGCACAGCCTGTCCTAGCCCTGAGTGACAGGTACATCTGAGACCCTTCAGGGTCCCACCTCCCTTCCCTCTAACACAGTCTCTCTTCCTTCCCTCCACCTGGAACCCACTCTCAAGGCGTCAGCCCGAGGCTGCCCACAGTGCGCTGGGCCACTCGGCTAGCCCTTCAGGAACCACAGCCACTTGTGGCTCACAGAGTACAGGCATCGGGGGCAGGCAGCCTGAGTTCCGCCCTGTTCTGCCTCCCTTCAGCTATGTGATCGGGAGCTGGTCACTGAGCCTCTCTGAGCTTCAGGCAACCACCACCTGACCTGGTTGTTGAGGGCTGGCCCGGAGAACCTGTGTGTGGGCCTCCCTCCTCTGCTCTGAGCAGGGCTCACACGACCAGCTGCTGGCTATGTTGTTGGACATCTCTGGGGGGCAGAGAGCAGCTTCCTGTGGGCCTTGGGTGGCTTTGCGGTGGCGGCCTGGCTGAACCTGCCCAGGCCTCACTGTCACTAGGAACTCCTGTGAACCCTGGGGGTCACTGTGGTCATCATAAAGAGAGTGTAGAGATGTCCACGGGCGGATCTCTTAGTGTCAGCGCTGTCACTGCGTCTTGTATTTTCCCCCCTTGATTCACTTTATGCTGGACCCTCCTCCCCAACTGCTTACACTTGGAGGGCTCATCTTCATCCTGTATCCCTTGGCCCCCGCCCTCCACGGAGGGATGGCAAGGTACTCATTATACACCACGCTGCCTTCGTTGGCGTGATTCCCTTAGCCCTGGGATGCTGCTCCAGAGTTTCCAGACTTTTCTGCCAGCAAAACTTCATTTTACTGATAGGCTCCAGCCTCTACAACAGGTCAACAGGAGTGGGGGTGGGCAGGAGAGAAGAGGGCCTGGAGGGTAGGCCTGAGAGTGGCCCCTGGCCCTAGATCAGCTGAGGGAAGCCGTCCGGGCTGGAGTCTGTTCTTCTCTGGAAGATGTGCCTGCTGACCTCCACAGGCTGCCCGTGCTCGTCTTCATCCTCCGCCTCGCTCGACTTGCGCCGGGCATTCTGGTAGACCACGGCGCACACACCCGTGAGCCAGGCAGCCACGGTGCCTGCTGAGAAGATGCAGAAGCCAATGAGCAGCAGGAAGATGTAGTCCTGCCGGTCCAGGTGGGTGATGCACATGTACCGCAGTGGGTTCCCCACCTGCGTGATGGGCCAGCCGGCCAGCTCGATGGGCTCCACGCACGTGGCGTTCTGATCATCTAGGGGAAAAGCATAGCAGGAGATGGTGAATGGCAGAAACCCAGTGTGCTGAGGTCATAGAGCACCTGTAGAGGCTGTCTGGACCTTGGCTAATCAGGGTAAGGGCTGGGGCATCATCTGGGCCTCATCAGAATGCAGTATCTCAGGCCCCACCCAGCTCTCCCGGGTCAGGGTCTGCAGCCTCATGAGACCCCCAGATGCTCTGTGGCACATGAAGTTTTTTTTTTTATAATTTTATTTTTTATTAAATCTTTATTATTCAGATTATTACATTTGTTTCTCTTTTTCCCCCCTCCATATCTCCCCTCAACCCGGCTCCCACCGTTCCCTCTACCTTTACCTCCCTCCCGTTGACCTCATCCATAGGTGTATGATTTTTGTCCAGTCTCTCCCTGTACACCCCTCACCCCTTTACCCCTGATAAGTATCAGTCCACTCCCTTTCTGTGCTCCTGATTCTATTATATTCACCAGTTTATTCTGTTGATCAAATCTTCAATTCCCTTAATTTTCAGATTCACTTGTTCATAGATACGTATTTGTTGTTCATAATTTTTTATCTTTTACCTTTTTCTTCTTCCTCTTCTAAAAAGAACACCTTTCAGCATTTCATATAATACTGGTTTGGAGTTGATGAACTCCTTTAGCTTTTTATTATCTGTGAAGCTCTTTATCTGCCCTTCACTTCTGAATGATAACTTTGTTGTATAGAGTATTCTTGGTTGTAGGTTCTTGCCACTCCCATCTGGCCTGCATCATATCTGTTGAGAAATCAGCTGACAGTCATATGAGTGCTCCCTTGTAGGTAATGAACTGTTTTTCTCTTGCTGCTTTTAATATTCTCTCTTTGTCTTTTGCTCTTGGTATTTTAATTATGATGTGTCTCAGTGTAGTCTTCTTTGGATTCCTTTTATATGGTGTTTTATGTACTTCCTGGACTTGTAAGTCTATTTCTTTCACCAGGTGGGGGAAGTTTTCAGTCATTATTTCTTTAAATAGGTTTTCAGTATCTTGCTTTCTCACTTCTTCTGGCACTCCCATAATTCTGATGTTGATACGCTTGAAGCTGTCCCAGAGGCTCCTTACATTATCTTCACAATTTTGGATTCTTTTCTCTTCTTGCTTTTCCAGTTGAGTGTTTTCTGATTCTTTATATTTCAAATTTTTGACTTGATTCTTGTCTTCCTCTAGTCTGCTGTTAGGTCTCTGTATAATATTTTTTAATTCAGTCAGTGTATGTTTAAATTTTAGTTGGTTCTTTTCCATCTCTAGTTGGATCTTTTTCATCTCCTCTTGGGTCTCACTAAATTTATCCATCTTTTCTAGGATATTCTTGAAAAACCTTATAAGCAGTGGTTTTGAACTCTATATCCAGTCATTTGTTTTCCTCCATTTCTTTTGTTTGTGATCCCTTCCCTTGACTTGGCATTTTCACTATGCCGGGAGAATTTCTGTGTTGGATTCAGCCTTATGATACCAGACTTGCAAAACTGCAGAAGCCTCTCTATTGAGCTTGGGATGGGTGGAGTCTCAGGGCTTAAGGGACCGCCTTGCCTTCCAGTTGACCCCACCCTCCACGGCCCCCAAGTCTCACGTGACTGGGTAAATGGCTGAAGCAGTCCCTTGCATGCGCTCTTGCAGTCCCTCTAGACTGCTGCCTTTCTGGCTCCCCTGTGCTCCGGGACCATATGAGTCTGGGTCCCCAGGGTTTTGCCTGAAACTGGGGTTTGGTGAAGTTAGAAGTGGCTCAGTTGAGAGGGTCTGTCTCCTGCCCACTCGCAAAAGCCAGCGGCACAATCAGCAGCCGGTCCTCTGCGCGCAATGCCGTGCGTGTCACCAGACTTCTGATCTCTTGCAACTCCCCTAAATTTGCATGCACTTCTCCCTTTTCATAGTCCAAACTCCTCCCGTATGAGTTTTGGCTGGACCTGGGGTTTAGTGTCGTAGGATAAGGGGGTTGTATGCCGTTGAGAGTCTCTGTTTCCCTCCCGCCAGAGAAAGCCAGCCAGGTTCTCCGGCACCCGCTCTCTTCACGGGCTCGTCTCCGTACCTCAGCCTTTTGCAGCTCCTCTGGGTTTCTGTGAGCCCCTCTCTTTCCTTCTAGTTGTAGAATTTCCACTCAGCCAGCTTTCGTGTGGTTCTGGATGATGTCCATTCTGTGTTTTAGTTGTAGTTTTGAAATTGTTGTGCGAGGCAGCAGTGTAGGTGTTTACCTATTCCGCCATCTTGGATCACCTCTCTTGGCACATGAAGTTTGAGAAGCGTGGAGGCCAAGACCACCTCCTGCCCCAGCTTAACTTCTTTCCAGTAACCTCCTGAAAATGGGCTGTGCTTCCAAAAGTCCTCAAAGATCCAACCACCACCACATGGCTGGAGGGTTTGGAAATTTAGCCACATGGCCATGGGGTGTGGTCACTCCACTGCCCACCTTGATGTTTGCCATCTCCTTCTCTCCCTCCCTCCTGGTGACCCAAGCTGTCTCTTTCTCTATACCTGTGCCTGAGCCCAGCCAGGACCACAAAGGCCACCTAAGACATTATATGCCACTTTTCTAATGCTCTGGGACCAGATTCCCGGAAAGTCTACTGCGGGTTCCCCATGCTGCCTTCCCAGCCAGGAGGAACCAGAGTGATGGGGAGCGCATCAGTGGCTGGTCACATGGTCTACACTCATCTTCAGTCCTTTCAGCAGCTGACTTTGTGACCCGACTCCTTCTCTGAGCACCTCCCATATCAAGCCCCGTGGACTTCAGAATAAAACAAAACAAAACAAAAAAGGGAGCCCTGGGTTCAAGTCCAGGCTGTCATGTACTAATTTTGTACACATTAGCAGGATGCCCGGTTCTCTTCCTGAATCCCAGCCTCATCTTAGATGAGCAGAGAACGACACCTCTTCTCAGAGTCCCGGTGAGGATGAGTGGCTGGGGTTGGGGTTGGGGGGACAAGCTGCTGAATGAACTGCAGGCATCACACCATGGGGCTTTCACTCAGGGTGGGACCAGGGCTTGAGTTAGCAAAGCTCAAAACGAAGCAGCTAGGATTTACCAAATTCTGACGACATGCTAAGGGACACACACACGCTCTCTCATGGGATTCTTAGAACCACCACACATGGGATGTTATCGTCCTCGTTTATCCAGAAGGAGACAGACTCAGAGCTGGTTTGCATCTTGAAGGTTCTAGATACCCCAGGATCCAGGCAGCATGGGGAAGATGAGAATGTCTGACTGAGTGATTCAAGCGTGTTCTGCAGAAGTGGGAGCCTCAGAGCTAGTGCAGAGAGCAGCTCCCTAAACTCAGAGTGAACTCCAGACCCTATAGAGCATTGCACTCCTTGCTCAGGGAGTGAGGGGAATCTGGTTTGTGTTAGAGTGAGAAGTGGGGGAAGGAACCGGGACTGGAGCTGATGGGGACCCAGCGGCTGGCTGGGTGGCAGGAGAGAGCAGCCAGGCCGAGGCTAAGCTTCAGTGGAAGCATCAGTGGCTGGTCACATGGTCTACCTCCCTCCAGGTTGCCGTCAGTGGTAGAGACACCCACTGTCAGCTCGGTGGTGGGCGAGGCTCCTCGGGAATTCTGGCAGGAGGGGTCTCTGTCATAGGCCTGAGACACAAAACATCCAGAATGTGCCAGAGAAAGGGAACGTGGGATTCAGGGATCTGGGTGTGTCTGGGGGTTTATCGAATTCCATTTTAAAAAAGATTTGCCTTTCAAACTGGGACTCAGGCTGCAGAGAAGAGAACAAACATTGAAGACCCTCTCCCACCTGGAGCGCTACCTGAAAGGGCAATCAGGCCATGGGTCCAGGCATGTTAGGCTGCTCTAAGTGAGGGTGTGGGTGGCTCTGGGGAGGGCGCCTGGGTTTTTCTACTGACTTTCTCTCCCCGCCCTCCCTGTCCCGGGGAGGTGCCAGCTGTAACCTCCCCCTTCCCCGCCCCCAGCAGGCCCCCATGCCCACCTTTCCCAGGTTGCCAGCAGTGGTCCACCTCCCATATAGCTGTGCCCAGGGCTCTGGCTCCGGCCTCTTCTGCTCCCCTGTGGGCCTTGGAGCACCCCCAGGCACCTGGCCTGGCCCTGAGCCCGAAGCACCTGCCCTTTCTGCCATCCCACCGACTGCTCAGCACTCCCAGCTGCAGCCCCTACCAGTGCCTCCTGCCCTCCCCAGTACCTCTTACCCCCAGTGCCTCCTGCCTCCCCAGTGTCTCCTGCCCCCCTGTACCTCCTGCCCCCCACCTCCTTCGCCCCGTACCTCCTGCCCCCCTGTGCCTCTGTGCCTCCTGCCCCCGTACCTCCTGCCCCCCGTACCTCCTGCCCACCTGTGCCTCCTGCCCCCCAGTACTTCCTGCCCCCCTGTACCTCCTGTCCCCCTGTCTCCTGCCCCCTTGTACCCCCTGCCCCCCTGAACCTCCTGCCCCCGTGTCTCCTGCCCCTCCGTACCTCCTGCCTTCCTGTGCCTCCTGCCCCCCAGTACTTCCTGCCCCCCATACCTCCTGCCCCCCGTACCTCCTGCCCCTCTGTCTCCTGCCCCCCTGTACCCCCTGCCCCCCTGTACCTCCTGCCCCGTGTCTCCTGCCCCCCTGTACCTCCTGCCCCGTGTCTCCTGCCCCCCTGTACCTCCTGCCCCTCAGTGTCTCCTGCCCCCCAGTACCTC
>JAAGEH010000042.1:2413778-2474516 GCA_011751065.1 Lasiurus cinereus | reverse complement strand
CCCCCTGTATCTCCTGCCCCCTGTATCTCCTGCCCCCCTGTGCCTCCTGCCCTCCCCAGTGCCTCCTGCCCACCATTGCTTTCACCAGCCCTGAGCAGCCTTACACCTCTCCTGCCGCATCCAGCGCCTGCTTCCAAGTTTATGATCAGCTCCTTTTTGTCCTTTAAGTTCAAGTGTAAATGCACCTGCTCTCAGGAGCCTTTCCCCATCACTCAGAGGACATACTGTCCCCACTGCTGTCCCACCTGAAGCATTTCTTCGTACCACCCTGATCGCCCTGTCACATGGTCATCATTCACCAGAAAAGTGCATTTTTTCTATCCCACGAGCTGGCTTTAGCGCCTGTAACCACGTCTGACTATCTTTCCTGTTAATAGGAGCTACCATTCAGTGAGAGAATTATTTAATTTTTAAATACTTGGGCAATTCGATGGTAATGTTTTATTATTGAATTCTAGTTTAATTCTACTGCAGGCAGAGATATACTCTCTCTGGTTTCAAGCCTCTGGAATTTACTGAGAATGTGCTTTATGGCTGAGGATAGAGTCAGTTTTAGTAACTGGCATGTGTCCAGAAAACATGTGTTCTGTCTTTATTGGGTACATTGCTGCATGGATGTCAATTAGATTGTGGTTTTATAGAGCTCTTCTATATCCTCATCGACCTTTGATCTTTTCTTTTTATGGACTTCATTGGCTTTTCAGAACTGTCATCTCTGAGCTGCTATTTGTTTATTAGTTGTGCATTCGTTATTGAGTGAAGTGCGGTCATCTAACCTGTGAAACAGGAGGTCGCTGTTCGATTCCGGTCAGGGCACATGCCCGGGCTGTGGGCTCAATGTCCGTTGGGGGCGTGCAGGAGGCAGCCAGTCAGTGATTCTCTCTCATCATTGATGTCTCTATCTCTCTCACCCTCTTCCTTCCTCTCTGAAATCAATAACACAGTAATAGTTAGTAGTTCAGTGTGCATTTGTTGACTTCGACATGTGGTTCTGTCTAGGTTAGCTTTACGTGTTTTCAAGCTTAGTTATCAGGTGCATAGGTAGTTACAACTGTCACCTTCCGGGACAGTTACCCTTTCCCCGCTGAACCTTTTCTCCCCATCGCAAGTTCTCGCCGTACATCTACTGTACTTTGTTTGATGACATTGGAGGCCGTGTGGAATTTCTTCGGGCCTTCCCCACCTCTTGTGTTTAATCTTCCCATGTTGCTATGTTTAAGGTATAGTTTTGTGAGCAGCGTGGAGTCTAACGATCCATATATTAAAATCAGCCCATTAACATGGCTGTTTTTTTTTTCTGTTTACCCTACTTATTTATGTCCCCTTCCCTCTACTTTGTTGCTTTCTGTTGTCTTAGGTCATTTCCTCTTTTAAATTGTCCATCCTCCCCCTGGTCTGGTATGATGACTTAGAGGTGATAGAGCTGTCTGCTGGCCAGAGTGCCTGACAGGTAGTTAGTTTCATAACCTAACCCTCTCACCCACCAGTAGATTTGATTATTTCCAGGCCACAGAGGGAATACATTGTTTGTAAAGTATTCCCTCTCTGGCTCACCTGATCCAAGAGCTGCCAGGCACCGTGTGTACACATGCACTGCATGACTCAGGGCCTCGTTCACAGCACTCAGATGACTGGGCCCCTGCAGGCCCTCGCTCCACCCCATTCCACTGGCCAGGGCTTTCGCCCCAGTTAAAGCTCCCAGGTATAATTACAGGTGTCATTAATGTTTAAATTCTTCCTGCAAATAGTTCCTAAGGAGACATAACCTACTCCTTGTTTATTTCCACATGTAGCATGCTGCTCACAGGTGGAAAACCATGTGCCAGCACCCGATGGCGGGAAGCAAGAGTTTCTGGGCCCAGAGCCACACCTGCTCGTGCAGGCGCTCAGGAAGCCCCTCTCAGAAATCCAACCTGAACCACATGGTTCTGAGAGGAACTGCTTCTTCCCTTGGTCTGTTGAAGGGACTGTGGCTCTGCCTACATTGCATGTTCCCCAGAAAGTCACCACAGCCCTTTATGGCTGGTCCCCTGACTCCTTCCAGCTGCACCCATATGCTGCTGGGTCACCTCCACCAAGGGGAGCCCTCCTCTCCTTCCCCAAGGGAGATGAGGAGTCCTGGCTAGCTGCTTTGGCCCATTGTCCACTGCTGCCCTGCAGGCCGGAGTACCTGAGAACTGAGGGGCCATACCTGGAGGCCTGGCATTCCTGAGCTCCCAGGAACCTAGGTCACCTGCTCAGGGATCCCACCTGGACTGAGTCCAGGAGAATCACCAGGACTCTTCTGGAACCACAGCTGGCCCCCCATCATTTCTTGGATTTTCTCGACTCAGCTGTGTGCTGGCCCCTTACTGTCCTCCTGAGGCGGTCTGGGCTGTCAGCTGGAGGTTGTCAGGCAGGTGCTAGTGAGAAGGTGGGGGGCATGCTGGTGGAGCACTTGCCAGCCAGAAATGCCTGCTTCTAGTGGCTCCTTGCCTGTCCCGCGGACTGCAATCCCTGATGGAGGAGATTTCAGCGGAGAGTGCGGAGACCTGAATTCATTATGGAAATCTACATTTTGGCAAGTCATGGGTGACTTTCTACTTTCTGGGTTGAAATGGGGCCATTGTCCAATGACAGCAGCCTTGAATGCAGGACTAAGATGTTCTCTGCTCAGACACCCTCAACGATGTAGATCTGAATCAACCAGGCCCAAGCCATCTGCTGCTGCAGACATCCTGGGGGGGCTCTGCCCGGCCTCTTGGCATTGCTGCCCAGACCATGAGAGCCGACACAGGGTCCCTGTCCTGAAACAGTCCCCTCCCGCCCCTGGTACCTGCCCCTTCCGAGTTCTCATCGAGTTCTCACTGACCCGTCACATTGCAAATGCCCCATGAGGCAGGCGTTTCATAACATCCTCACCCACTAACATCTCAGTGCGGGTCATGTGGAGTAGCCGCTGCGGGTCTGGATCACAGGCCAGGGCCACGGGGTCTTCAGAATGCGGCGGAGGCACACCTGCATCCAGCTCTCTGGTCAGAACCTCTGGACTTGGGGTTCCTGGCTGATTAGAGCTTGAGAACCACTGGTTAAGCAGGTCAGGCCTGGGAGGAAAGTCTGGGGCCTGCGGGCAGGGTTTGGAGCTGTTGGTCTGGTCAAGAAGAAGCAGGAAGACAGGAGGCCCCGTGGGTGAGCAGACTTAGAGGCTGCCTGCTTGGTGATCACACCCCTTAAGTGTGTGACCAGGGCCTCATCTCTACGGATACTCCCCTCGGCACGGACCCATCGAGGCGCAGCTGGGACCCTGTCTGCTGACCACTAGCTCCCTCTCACTTCATCCCAGGGCATCTTCTCTCTGTTTTGGTCCTTGGGCTGCCAGCCGAAAGTGGCCTAAGAGAGCGGCTTACCCGGCTCCCGTACCCTGAGCACAGACAGACTTGGAGCCTCAAGAGGGCCTCACCCCAAGGCACTTGGTCAACACTGGCACCAGCACCGGGCTCTCTGGCTGTGTTTTCTCTCACTGTGTCCCTCGATGGTCTCATTAAAGACGTGGAGTGTGACTTGGTCCTCTGTGATAAAGGACCCTTACAGCTTGTCCACATAGTGTCTACATCAGTGGTTCTCAACCTTTCTAAGGCCGCGACCCTTTAATACAGTTCCTCATGTTGTGGTGACCCCCAATCATGCTTCATAACTGTAATTTTGCTATTGTTATGAATTATAATGTAAATACCTGTGTTTTCCGATGGTCTTAGGCGACCCCTGTGAAAGTGTCGTTCGACCCCCAAAAGAGTTGCGACCCACAGGTTGAGAACCACTGGTCTACATCCTATGTGTGAGCTGAGTGGACTGTGGGCTGCCTCATGGCGGCGGGGGTGTGTTGAAGTTGGATGTGGGGAGATTGCCATGCTGGATTCTTAAGTAGCCTGTATTCAAAGGGGGCCTGACCAGTGTGGTAGCCACTAGCCATTCCTGTGGCCATTTAGATGAAGTGAAATGAAGTAAATGGAACATTCAGTTCCTCAGTTGCACTGGCCAAATTTCAAGAGTGCTGAAGCCCCACATGGCCCTTAGACAGGAGAGCTTGGATCTAGATGGGCTCCACTGGGCAGCGCTGGACCAGACCTTGGGGGTGGTAGGGGAGGGGGTGCTGAGGCTGGGTCCTTCTGCTAAGCGCACACTGTCACGAGCGTTTCTGAGAGCACCCCAAAGGCTCCGACACGTCTGTGAGAGAGCACTGTCCAGGAGAGCTCAGTGGCACTCCCACCTTCCAGTAGCAGCGACGACTGGAAAATTAGTCTGGCCAGGAGCTGTGCTCTTTGCTGGCCTCTGTGGGTCCGTTCTAACTGTGACAGTGCCTGGCAGCGGGCACATGACCGCGCTCCTCCACTGCCGGGGTGTTCAGGCTCCGAAGTGAGTCCTGAGCTCTAAGAACTGGATGGTTTTCAGTGTGTCTGGTGATTAACTCATGAGAGGGTTTCTTTGGGTAAGACCTTTGTTAATAGCATCAACCTTTTGATATTCCTACTCAGTGTAGTTATCATGAAGTCTGAAGAATGAAGCGCCCTCTACTGCTGCTCTGGGCAGGGACGGGGGGTAGGGAGGAATAGGAGGGAGCTTGGCTGACAGATGACCTGGGAAAGACACATTGTTGCCCTGCCTGGCGCCTTTTGTTTGAGCACCTCTCCATTCTCCCCTGGACCCGACTTCCTTCAAAGTGCAGGGTGAGCTTAGTTAACCGGATTTCCCAGGAATCCCCTCCTTCCTCTCATAGAGCTGATAAAGGGTTAGGAACACTTGTATCATTGGGGCCAGAAGTTCATGTCGTTTTGTAGGGTCCTCTGAAATGGCTAATTTCAGCCCCGTGGGAGCAGGGGATGGGGAGATCCTAGGGCAAAGGTATTGCTCAGTTCTCTCCACATCCCCAGGTCACACTAAATTGGTGATTCTTTTCCCCCAGGCCATGTCTGCCCCACAGTGGGGCTGACCTCCTTGCCCTCGTCCCTCGAAAGCCACCTGTGTGTCCACACCTGTTTCTGTAGATTTGTCTTTAGGTGAAGATTCAGTTGCAGACTCAGCAACAGCCACCTGGCCTGCTGGCCACGCCCAGTCCCATGGCCCAGGCTGAGGCCAAGCCTCGATCTGGGTTTAGGTTTTGTTCTCAGGGTCTGAACTCCCGTGTCCCTAACTTGACCAATACCCCAGCTCAGTCCTAGGTAGGTTGGTCTGAAAGGTGAGGGAGGAGGCACCAGGGTGCCCAGGGGCTATGGCAGGAGGGTGGGGAGGGTGGATACCGGATGAGACTTGAGAATCTGCCTGTGACATTAACGTCTCCTGCTGGGATGGTGGGCATTTGAGGCCCAATCTCCCAATTGAGGCCATCCCGTCTGCCTTATGAGGGGAGCACCTTGAAGACAAAGGAGCTGTCCTATCAAAGCCTGTCCCCTGCCTGACCTTCGCCCTCTCTCACTGTCCAGGTGCTCATGTGCCCCCTCCTTGCCTATCAAACTCCCACTCTACACATCACATGATTGGATTTCTGCTGCCTGTGAGAGGCTGAGGGTACTCAGATCCGGGAACATGGGGTCACTGAGCCTAAATCGTTCCCCAGTGGAATAAGTGTCCCTGGGTTCCTTTGCCCTACTGGTCCTTCATCACTTCCACACATTGTTTCATGGTGTCACAACACCTCTGTATGTTTGGTAACATTATTGTCCCCACTTTATGGATCAGGAAACGGAGGCTCAGAGAAATTGAGTTTCCCAAGGGCAGCTAATGGGCAAGTGCTGAGTTTGGGACTAGAACTCAGCTTTTTGAATTCCTTATTACCTCTCTAGTCAACTCAAGGATGGCCCTGCAGAGCAATAGGAATGCTTTCAATCTGCTTCACCCTGATGTCCCTCCCATCCTGACCAGCTCTTTTTCTATTTAATCATTATTATTTTTAAATATTTTTAAATTGATTTCAGAGAGAGGAAGTGAGAGAGATAGAGACATCGATGAGAGAGAAACATCCATCAGCTGCCTCCTGCACGCCCCCTACTGGGAATCCATCTCTCAACCCAGGCATCTGCCCTGACTGGGGATCGAACCCGTGACCTTCTGGTGCATGGGACAACACTCAACCACTGAGCCTCAATGGCCAGGCTGAATATCTTTTGACTTCCCCTTTTCTGGAAGCCATAGGACTGACTCCAGCCCATCCTCCCCCACACCCATTGTGCCCTCACCTGGGTGGTTCAGATGGGACACGATTAAGTAGATGGTGAAGTCCAGGAAGGAGCAGTTGCACTTCCAGGGGTTCCCACTCAGGTACAGGGTCTGCAGTGTGAGGAGGTTTTGGAAGGCACTGTGGTCCAAGGTCTGCAAGCCGGTGTTCCTGAGGTCCAGGTGCCTCAGAGAGCTGGTGTTGGCGAAGGTGTACTTATTCAGAGCCAACAGGTACGGGTTGTAGGAGATGTTCAGCTGCACCAGGTTGCTAAGCATGGAGAAGCTGTACGGGGAGATCCAGCTCAGGTTATTAGAGCTGAGATCCAGGTAGATGAGCCTGAAGACCCCAATGAAGGTGTAATCCATCACCTCGCTGATCAGGTTATCCCGACAGTCCAAGTAGACAAGGTCGCTGAGGAGTCCTAGATTCATGGCTGGCAAATAGGTGATGCTGTTATTGTTCAGGAAGAGCCGCCGGGTGTTCAGGGGGATGTCAGGGGGGTACTCTGTTAACTGGGTCCCCGTGCAGATCACTTCCTGGGCTTGACACTGACAATTAGGTGGACACTTGGACCCTGATACCAGTCCCATTCCAAAGGAAAAGAGTAACCACCTGGGCCCAGGGCCTGAAGCAGGGGACATATTAGGCAGCCACGTGTGACTGCTCTCTCCTCCCAACTCTGGGACAGGTGGGACAGGCTGGCTGGCCCTCCGAAGGCTGCGGAGGGGTGAGTGTGGGAGGGACGCCGGAAAGAACTAGCCGTCTAGCTTTGTGCGAAGCGATTTTCCGTTACAGGAGAAGCGAACAGAAGCTGAAACGTGAGGCCAGCCCTGTGCTTCCCCGCCCACCCAGCCAGGTGCCTGGCTCCCAGGCTGCTGCTGGAAGCCTGCCCGCCTGAAAGCTCTCTCCCTTGCCCCTCATCTGCAAGTGAAGGGGAGCCAGGGGCAGCCCTGTGACAATGGGGTGGCCAGTTGACCCCTTTGTGATGTCAGCAGCTCAGGGGACTGCCTGGCTGAGGAGCAGGCCCTGCTTCTCCTGGGTGTGTGTGTGTGTATGGGGTGGGGGTGGGGGGTTGAGTTTAGGTAAGGGGCTGTCTCTGGGGGCTTACAGTGTGAGAGTGTGAGTGTGTGTGTGTGTGTGTGTGTGCCCCTGCCAGTGCCCCACGACACTGGGCCCCTGATCCGTGGGCAGTGGAGGGAGTAGGGAAATCTCCAGTCCAACTCCCTTCCTTCCTGAGACGCCCTAAGTGGCTTAGGTTCCTCCTTAGAGGGGCTTTCCCTTGGGTCTTGAGTGTAGAGGGGTGCATTTTTGGGGTGTTGTCAGAGAAGATGGTGGGGGAGCTTCCTTTGAAACGAGCTGCTCTCCTAGTTTGCACAGCGCCGTCTTCATTTGCAATGGTGGGTGCGCTGGTGTTTTTAAAACCATTTGAACAAGTATAAGCTCCTCCTCTTAACACAAAACCCAAATGTACAGTATTTTAAAAACCTGAGTGCGATGATATGAACCATCGCTTAGCTTTTGTATTCTCCCAAGACTTTTAAAATTGTGAGTGCACCTAGCGTGAGTTTATACTACCTGCCTGCCGGGTGTGGGAGGGGGTCTTGGGACGGTTGGAGGGGAGAGCCCCTTCAGGTTAGAATATGTCATCCACTTAGGAAAAAAGGATTTCGTTCTTTAAAACATTCAAATCGAACTTAGCTGTGATTGTTAATAAAGTAATGAAGGCTATATTTAGCTTAGCACGGTGCCTGGCCCCTGGTGGGTAATAAATATTTATTAAGTGGCGGATATGGGAATGTCTCCCGTGGTTGGTTCTGTCTCCTGCTTCGGTGCCAGGAGAGCCATGAATAAGCCCGGTGGACAGCAGGGACAGCGGCCCTGGCCGACGCCTGATTGTTTACTTACTCAGCATTCCTCGGTGACAGCCTGGAATTAAGATGATGACTTGGGAGTGTTTACCAAATTGAAAGTGACCTTATTTAAGTAGAAAATGCAAACACTTAAAATAATGACCCAAATGATCATTGTGCTAATTGAAGCAGGTCCGACTGACTGGGGACTCACCCTTTCCTTATAATTAACAAAGGTTCCTTGCTAGACCTCACATGGTTGCATAGGAGAGGAAGTTGGCACGGGGCGGCCATGGCGCAGAGTTAATGTCCAGGCCCCTGGTTTCCTCTGGGGTCAGGGCTGTGGTTAGGTGGCAGGTAGTTGGGATGCTTTTCGTAGCATAGGCTGTCTCCTTTTTTTTTTTTTTTTTTTAAAAATTGGATTTAGCCCTAGCTGATTTGGCTGAGTGGATCGAGCATCGTCTTGCAAACTGAAGGGTCCCAGGTTTGATTCCAGTCAAGGGCACATGCTTGTGTTGCGGGTTCAACCCCCCCAGTAGAGGGTGTGCAGGAGGCGGCTGATCAATGATTCTCTCTTATCATTTGTGTTTCTAGCTCTTCCTCTCCCTTCCTCTCTGAAATCAACAAAAACATATTTAAAAAAATAAAAAATAGAATTTGTTGATGTGACATTGGTTAATCAAATTATATAGGTTTCAGGTGTACAATTCTACAACATATCATCTGTATATTGTGTTGTGTTCACTAACCCCAAGTCCAGTCTCCTCCCATTACCATTTATCCCTCCTTCCCCTCACCCCTTCCTTCCCCTTTGGTCATGGCCACACCGCTGGTTGGCTCTGAGGTTTACTTACTGTTTTGCTTACTCCCTGGGTTGTGTCTCTTTCTGATGGGAGCTGAGCGTGGACCCAGTGCTCACTGACCCCCACTTCTTCTCTCACGACCTTTTCCTCTTTCCGCCTCTTTCTTTCCTTGAGGGGCCTGTGTCTCCAGGTCACCCCATTTAATTTCCAGCTCGAGACAGTGGCCCGGGGCTGAGGCTTATAGGGTTACAAGAGCTTCCGCTTAGCAAGGCCGAGAGTAAGGAGAGCACACCTGCGGTTCTGAGCACACCGGTGGCGTGGGGCTGGCCCTAGTACCCGTGAACCAATGGCTGCCCTCAGGAGCGGTCCTTTCGCTGGATCGGGCTGTGAGTTTGGTCCTGAATCTGAACACCTGGGTAGTTTCAGCTTTGCCTTTAGACCAGATCTTGCCAGTGTTTTTCATTTTCAAATTTACCTTTCTTTTTAAAAAAATCCTCACTGAAGATATTTTTCCAGTAATTTTCAGAGAGAGTGGAAGAGAAAGGGAAAAACAGAGAGAAACATTGATGTGAGAGAACCACTTCTATTGGTTGCCTCCTGCATGCGGCCAACCAGGGCCTGGGCTGGGGAAAACCTGCCATCAAGGTATGTGTCCTTGACCGGAATCGAACCTGGGGCCCTTCAGTTCGCAGGCCAAGGTTCTATCCACTGAGCCAAACTGGCTAGGGTTCATTTTGATTCTGAGTAAATATTTGTTACCTGGAGGATGGGTGGGCCAGTCAGGGGAGAGCAGAGAACGTGGCAGTCTCAAACTCCCTAAGATCTTTCTTCAAGGAACATCTTAGAAGGCTTATTTCAGGGATGTTGCGCTGGGAAGTTCTGGACTAGGCTCCTTGCCCTTGTTCACTTGCTGAACAACTCTGGGCTTTATTTTTCTCAACTCTGTATCGAGGGAGGCAGAATGGATAACCTCTGACTTTCCTAGGACTTCCAAATTCCTGCTTGTTGCGAAGGTTTCAGACCCCACCCAGCAGGGGAGGTGTTTTGGGCCAAGAGGAGGGCCCACCCATCCTTCTAGGCATAGCATCACGGAGCCCCCCTGCCAGGTGGCTGCAGACAGAACTTGCTCCCCATCCTGTGGCTCCTGTAGCATCAGCCACAACTGGGCTGCCCTTGGTGCAGGCAGCTGTTTAGATGCCTGCCTCAGCCCTAGGTAGCCATGTGACCATCCTGCTGCCAGCATAGTGGGTATCACAATAGCACGCAGAAGCCCCTGGGTCAGGGCAGTCTCTACCTGAGTCTGTCTTGGGCAAGTGCCTACTTTTAGTTGCATCTGGGGGGACACTGTCTTCCCTGCTCAGGGATCCTCTCAGATGCCAGCTCTCTCAAGACCCAGAGACAGGTGGTCACAGCCCTGAGTTGTAAGAAGGAGGGCAGGTGTCACAGAGCAAAAGGACCCCCTTTGGGGCAGTGGATGACTATGCAAAGTGGGACTTGGAGAACACCTAGGGCCTGGGTTTCCTTTCTGTGAACCCAGCCAGGCGCTCCCCAGGGACCCTCCCCAAGTGTCAAGTTTCATCCAGACCAGTCTGCACAGGGAAGGCACAGAGGTTTGAAGTGTTAAGGCCTAAGCCTTGGGGACAGAGACTCAAGCGATGACATGGTGCCTGGCCCAGGGGAGCTGCCTGTAGGCTTTGGCCAGAGAACACCCGGCGGGTGCAGGGGTCAGGTGCTAGGGAAATGGATTTGGGCAGACTTACTTCTCACGAGGAAACAGAAATAAACACACACGTCCCTTTATGAAGTTCACGTTGCTGATGCACTTAATCCAGACCCAAGCACTCAAGTCCCGGCTGTGCTCTGCTTCCCGCAGGGGTGAGCGGGCTCAGGTCTAAAGATCATTTTCAGGGACTTGGCTGCAGGGGGCGCTGTGGTATCCAGTTCCCCCAGACTTTGGACATCACTGGAGTCTTTTCCAGGGGATGGCCTGGGAAGCTGATGACCAAGATTATCTGGGAAGAGAAAAATGTTCTCAAACACTCGGGAGGCCAGGACCTACAGGCCAGATGTATGGACCTCGATCTGGTGTATTTCCACGCAGCTGAGTTTGTTTCTAGTACCAGCTGCTGGGGTCTATTTTTGTCTTTTCCCTTCAGGCTGCCCGACCCACCACAGGCTCAGAGGTCATTCCCGCCCAAAGGGCAGGCTGGAGGGCACCACTCCCATGTGCTCCCCGAGAGACCTGTTCCCCACATGCTCCCAGGGAGGCCTGTCCCCCACGTGCTCTCCGGGAGGCCTGTCTTCAGGCACCTCCACATGAAACTTCTGGCAGCTCTGCCACCTGGAGCCACCCTAGAGGATGCCTTGTGACTGAGCCTTGTCACAAAGCATCCTCATAACAAATCTACGTACTGTACCTGTAGCGGTCATTGTGCCTGAAACTCACGGTGGGACCCAGTTTGTGATTTGGGAGGAAGCTCCTGGCAGCAGCTGGGGGTCCCTCACTGGCAGAAGCTTTGAAGGTGCCTGAGCTCTGAAATGAGTGGCGTTGGGCAGGCGCCAGAGCTCCTCTGGGCAGCGGTTCCTCTGAGACAAGACGGGGACGATGACATTGTTTTCCAGGGTTATTGTCAAGGATGCGTGTGATTGGATGTAAGACAGTCACTGTCATGAATCGCCCTGGGTCAGGCATGTGATCCAGCAAGACAGTGCGTCATGTGGCGGGACCCCAACTTACAGCTGCCTGAGGCGCCCCTTGCTGAATTCACGAGCAGGTGGCTGATGGAGGCAGGAGGTGGCTCAGCCAGTTTGCTCCTGAGTGTAAGCCCTGAATTACTCAGTGCTTCCACCCGCACCTCGCAGACCACTGTTGTACCTACAGGCACCAGACAGGACGCTTGCGTCCAGCTTTCCAGGGCACCTTGGCTCCAGGCTGGAGCAAACCTCAGGGTTCCTGTCCTTCAAAAGGCTCATGACACTTCCGTCTTAAAGTCCTCTCACCCTTTGAGATAGTCTCGTGTCGTTTTCTTCGTTTTGCTGGCTAGGGATCTAAAAGCAAAAACACCTTGCTAATTGCACTAAAAAGTGAGTGGCGCGGCCAGCAGTGGACTCGCCGCTACCTGAGGTGACACGAGCCCCTGTGCAGTGGCTCCTGGAGAGAGGGTTCCTCCCAAGGGTCTGGAGCAAGTGTGGCCATGGCAAACCTTGCCAGCTATTGGAGCTCGGGGAGTGCTAAGGAGACTTCTCCAGAGCAGGGGTCCCCTCCCCCTACTGCTCAGAGCAATGCTGATGCTAAAGTTTCTTCGAAGAAGGCCTTGGGGGGCCTCTCAGGGGACCTACCCTCCTCCAGGCTCCTGGGAGGAGGAGGAGAACCAAGGAAACCCAGTCCTGTCTGTCAGCGCCCCTTGTGGACAGGTTTGTAAGCAAATACGTAATGGAAGGTAAAAACTTGGAGCGCAGCTGCTACAGGCAGGTGTCAGAGGTCTCAGCAACACCGTGACAGCTTGGCAGGGAACCAGAAACGGAAAAGGATGGCGTTGACCCTGAGCCAGGCTGTGCGGCTGCACGTGTGGCTGTTTTCCTTAAGAGGTTGTTAAGGTTTGGGCCCGGCTGGCGTGGCTCAGTGGGTGAGCATGGACCTATGAACCAGGAGGTCACAGTTAGATTCTCGGTCAGGGCACATGCCCAGTTTGTAGGCTCAACTTCCAGTAGAGGGTGTGCAGGAGGCAGCCAATCAATGATTCTCTATCATCCTTGATGTTTCTATCTCTCTCTCCCTCTCCCTTCCTCTATGAAATCAATAAAAATAATAGTAATAAAAAAGAACATATGGTCCCATATGTAATTAATTTTTGTAATTACCAAAGTTTATTTAGCTTAATAAGTTGTAGAGCAAATACATGTGTAAATATGCATTATGTGTACATACTCACATGCATCTATTGTATTCCTCATTTTACTATGTGGAACTTTGAAAATGTTGTCTATTCCCATTCTTAAGGATAGAGGACCAACATCATTTGGGAAAAAAAAAAAGGCCATTAATGTTTGGGAAAGGCAGGCTTCTCCGCCATTTTGTCATGACTTTCCCCAAAGGATGAATGGGAAAATGGGGTGAACAAGGGACTCTGAGGAGGAGACTCAGGCTCCTGGGGTCCCGGCAGGAGCATAGATACTTTCAGGGCTAGGCACTGCTGCTGGCTGCCCCCTGCCCTCTGCCTGCTACCATCTGCACACTGCCCGCTGCCCACTGTGGGCTTCTTGCAACACGTCACTCCTGGGCTCTGGAAAGCTACAAGTGGGAGGGGAGCAGGGAGCCCAGTTGCTGACTTTGTGATGAGTGCTGTGGTTTCCACAGGGCCTGCTGCCCGGCCCAGCACTTGTCCACGAAGACGCCGTGAGGACACTTGTGGACCAGGCACTCCTCCCTCCAACATCCTTAGGTTGTTCATCTCAGTCTCAGAGGCGGATGGCTCATCCTCCAGGCCCTTAAGCCTCTGCTTCATGGACCTTGTACCTTCCTTCTGGGGTGCTTGCTTCAAGTGTCCCTCCTCTCCAGACTGCAGGGGTGAAAGGTTAGAGAAGTGCCACATGAGAACCCTGGGCCACACGTCTTGCTGTGTCCCTCATCACCCCATTTTTCTAGCTTACAGCTGCCGCGCTTCTATGCAGACATGCCACGGCGGGTTCTCTCCGAGACAGATTCTTCTGCTGTTGCCCTGGTAACAGAATTATTAAGCCAGTTTCCCGGGAGTGTGTGTGCCTGGTGAGGTAACGTCTGTCGCATCCCGCTACTTACCCCTCCCCCTCCCCTGGCTCCAGCCTTGTGCCTCACACCTAGGTGGACTCTGGCTCCTCCCTGGCCTCTGTGCTCCTGCTCACTCTCACAGCTCCGCAAGGCCAGTCGTAGGCTCAGAGGCTCTGCACTGGCCAAGTCCCATTTGCCTGAGCTCCCCGTGGTGACTGACCATGCCAGCGGCCTCAAGTGTGGTGTGCTCCAGCAGAGAGCCATGCCCTGGCCGTGGGCAGGGTTGGAATAGAGCCAGCAGGAGCTGGAAAGGGACTGCAGAGGGCAGAGCGAGGGGCCTGCTGGTGGAGGCCACACGGGGCCATATTTAAGCTTCAGGGTTTGGAAATCAGATCACTGGTAAAATCCCCTCTCCCTGGTATTGGGCAGATTTCTGAACGTTTCTATCTCCCCATTTCCTTAAATGCAAACCGAGATAATGAGAGCAGCTCCTTATTTCTCTGCCTAGGTGCAGGCCACACTTCTAAAGCACATAGCTTAGCATCTTTGAACATAAAAATGCACCAAAAAATGTGAGCTGGGAACACGGTGGCAGTGGAGAGGGAAGCGGTGCATGAGATCTGGAGCTGAGGATGGCTCCTGAGTGGGTGAGTGCCTCCGGGTACAGAGGGATGGGTTTGTAAGGACAGATGACAGGATTTGGCACATTGCAGTTCATGCTAGCTGATTCTCACTGGGCACCAGACACTGCGCCACGCATGTGACCTCTGTTCCCTCTTGCAATCCGAAATTAACACGTGGCAAAGCTAACACACTGCCCACAGTTACCAAGTAGCAGGACTGGGATTGAACCCAGGTCTCTGTGTCTCTCAAGGTTCTTACATGTCTTTACTGTAGTTGGGAAGCCAGTCCTGGTGTGTGTGCGCGCACGTGTGTGTGCACATGTGCAGTGTGTGTGTGCACATGTGTGTGCATATGTGCGTGTGCGCTTTGCTGCTGAGACGGTCCTTGGGAGCAGGCTGGCTGCGTGGCTTCCTGCGCCTCCTCCGGAGACCCTGTGTGCTTATTTGGCCCCTGGATGTAGGAACTGCCTTTATGACATATGTTCTCCCAGCTCCTGCTCAGAACACTGGCTGGGTTCTCCCCTTTGCCCTTGGCCTTGTTGCCTACTCCAAATCGCCCACCACTCCCTGGGAACCTTGTCTGGGGGTGGCTTAGCATCGCTGAGCCTCAGCTTTCTCCTCTGAACAACTTAGTAGGGACAGAACTGCAGCAGCCTCGGAAGAGAGTTGCTGGAGGGAGGGGCCACACACCCAGCCCTGGGCCGGAGTGGCAGAGTTGGGTGCACTCCAATTCCAAGTGGCCCGATGCCAACTGAGGGCACGTATTGCATGATGCCGGCTCCACGCACTTTACTCAGCCCTGTGAGACCACGTCCTCATCTGCTGTCCTGCTGTGCTGGCTGCTCACCCACTTTGAGGTGCTTTGGGGAAGACTTTGTTTAACTTTGCAGTCAGCAAAGCCACTGGGGAGAAGTGGGCCCTAACTCGGGTGCTGGGGGCACAGCCATGCTGCATGGGGCTGAGGAGGCGGCAGTGGCAGGTGTGGAGTCAGAGGTGGCTGGACCATATTTCCTTCAGACTTCCTTTGTAGCGGGAAAAGATGCTCGGGGGACCCAAGGGACAGGGGTTTACCATAGTGAATGGGGCTCAGATGGTGTGGCTAAATCCTAGGGGCCAATGTGACGGTGTTGGGAGATGGGGCCTCTGCAGGGGTGACAGGTCATGAGAGTGGAGTCCCCATCTGTGGACTCCTGGCCCCTCTGCCTTGTAAGAATTCAGGAAGTCTGAGGCTGGGCCCTCAACCAACCACGTGCGGGGCCTGCCCGGAGACTCCCAGCCCCTAGGGCTAGAGAAGGACACTTGCTCATAGGCTGTCGTTGTTTTGTTATAGTGGCCAGAGCAGACGGAGACACAGGGCACGATGTGCTGGTTTTTAAGAGTTTTCTATTCTTTTAATGGCCACGTTTCAACGTGGCCACTTTGAAATATTTTCCCCTATTATGCCCAGACTTATGCTTTCAATAACCTGCTGGCAGATTTCAATTCTATTTACTAGTAATTAAGCCCAAACCTATCAAGATGCTCGTTTAATGCCCAGAATTAAACCCTGGGCACGTTCCCCACGGAGACAAACAGGAACCCATCTTTCTGAGCTCCAGGCTGTGAGGTGATTGTGATTAGTTGCCATGGAAAGAGAGACAGAGTGCATTAGATGTGTCCTGCTCTTCATACTGAGGAGCATCACTGACTGAATATGCAGGGCGCCAAGGCCACCCAGACCCAGATACCTATTCATGTGCTGCATGCAGGCCTGCGCTAGGACCGACCTCTGTGGGGAAGCTTCTGAGTGCTCTCCTCCCCGGCTCCCCCTCTGCCCCGCCCCCACTTCTCGCCCCCATACCCCTTCATGCCTCCCCCCATGCCTCTGCTCCAGGTGTCCGCTCCCCATCCCCACTCCACGTGCGAGGCTCACCATTCCCTGTGGACAGACCAGGGTGACCTGCAACTGGTAGCTCTGCCCCACCTCTTTCCCAAGATCACTATTACTCCAGCCCTGAGTTGAGCCGCGGCACAAGGCACAGTTCCCCTTGGGCCTGTTTCTCTAACCGCTGGCTTTGTAGTTCCTGCCCAACCTTCAAGACCCCATTCAATTCCCACCCCGTTCACATTCTGCTTGCTGTCCTCCAACAGAATTACTCAGCTTGCCTGGATGTTGCACTTTCACGGCAACTCTCCTCCTCATGTACCAAAGCTCCCTATTCCCCCACTAGCTGAGTGCTCCTTGTCTTATTTATCGGAATTTTACACGATGCCAAGCTCAGAGGGGGGCGTTCCAGTTGAGGAAGTTCAGATGATGCCCTTACATCACCTGTAGATAGCATCTGACAGGAGGCTGGAGGTTTTTTAAGGGAATGAACCATCTTTTCTTTGGGGCTGCAGACAAAACCCCACAGCGTCCCGTGGAAGGAGGGTGGTCTGCTTCCCAGGCAGCAAGAGCAGGTGCTCACCCAGGGCCACATTAGCAGCCACAGAAGCATCACCCTTCATGGTGCCCATGTAAATGCTCGGCGTGCTCAGGAATGGGCGGCTGAGGGCTTGGCACTTCAGATGCAAGCTTGGGAGGCAGGGGTGACACTGGCCACTCTCTGAGCTTCACTTCCCTTTCATCTGTGAAGTGGAGACTATCGTGTTTTAAGCTGAAGGGAGTTTGGGGCATGAATGAGCTACACAGGCCACATGGTTAACTGAGCGCCTGACCTATGGGAACGGCAGCAAAGCTCCCCAGCTTTTATTTCCATTGGGTTTGGAGTGGTTCTGAGTTGTTAATAAAACTAGAGACCTGGTGCATGAAATTCATGCATGGTGGTTGGGAAGGGGGTTGTCCCTTAGCCCAGCCTGTACCTTCTCTAATCTGGGACCCCTCAGGAGATGTCCAACTGCTGATTTAGGCCCAATCTGTGGATTGGGCCTAGACCAGCAATCAGACATCCCTCTCACAATCCGGGACTGCTGGCTCCCAACCATTCACCTGCCTGCCAGCCTGATCCTCTGCTGGCCTGATTGCCCCCAACTGCCCTCCCTCCCCTGCAGGCCTGGTTGCCCCTAACTGCCCTCCCCTGCTGGTCTGATCACCCACAACTACCCTCCCCTGCTGGTCATCTTTACCACATGGAGGCAGCCATCTTGTGCAAAGGCATGAGGGTCAATTTGCATATTACCTCTTTATTATATAGAATGTGCACTCATCGTACAGAACAATGCAATAATGTAAGTTCCCTTAGAGAACTAGGCACTGCAATAAACATGCCTTATGGGCTGGGGCCTTAGACACGGCTTGTTTGAGCTGACAGTTCTAGAAGGATTCTGAGTTCTGCTCTTGAAGTGACTGGGAGGAAGCTGCTCTGGTACCTACAGGTCTGGCCCCAGCAGATGTGGTTCCAGGACTGACCAGTCCACACGTGTGTCTGATGAAATGCACACAGCACATAGATGCAGACCTTTGTCTCAGCCATGCGGAGCACATAGGTGTGAGCTCATCGCCACTGGCTGCACAGGGAACTCTTGGCAATGAACTTCCTGGGTCCTTACATGAAGGCTGCACCTGAAGCAGCTCTTAATTTTCTCCTGATTTGACCCGTAACTCCCAAAGCCTCTCTCTCCCGGTGAGCATGTGGTAAGCGGGGCAATCTTGGCAGGTGAAGCCATCACATGCCACTGGCATTTCCCCGATGGGACTGTGCAGTGCCAGGGATAGGCATGCTTCGTCCAATGCCCTCTGCTTCACAACACGTGTTTCTCTCTTTTTAAAGAGAATAGGCATCTAAAGTCAAGGCAACTGACTCAAAGCACTGAGGGAAATGGTGTGCGAGGTCTGTGAAGCAGGCTGAGGTCTGAGGAAGGACTAGGGTGTCCCTGTGGATCTCAGGGTGCTTAGGGGCCAGCCCTCCTAAAATTCTCCCAAAGTCCATTGAAGACCCAGAGCTGCTGGCAGTGATGCCGTTCTCCACCTCCTCTCGCTTTGCTGTCCCAACACCGAGGGCAGGCTCGTTGGGGTGGCCTCAGAGGGAGGCCTAGCTGGGAAGAGCCTGTAACTGGGAATTAGGGGACGTGCGTTGCTGGTCTGCTGCTTCTATGAGCTCACAGCATAACCATGACACACACTTCGGTCCCAGGCTTCTCATCTGCTCTGACTGATTCGTGGTTCTGGGCTGAGGAGCACAGGGAATGGTGAGAGGATCTGCTTTTCCCGGAAGTAGAGGAGTGGCCCCAATCACACCTGGGAATGAATGCTGCGGGAATTGGGGGGCATGTGCAGGGGAGCCCTTTGGAAAGCTCTAGTCCAGGCTCCTCTGAGCAAGAGGACCAACTTGTCCGAAGTCATTGGCACCTTGGACACACAGGTGAGAACAGTCCCTGAGCCCTCTGCCCACTCTTAGCGCCAGGCAGACTCAGCACCGTGTGCCAAGGCATAACCCGTGATTACCGCCCTCCCGGGTCTGGGAGCTGCAGGTCTGGCTGTACTAGCTCAGAGGCAGTGGGTGTGGACAGACAAGCCAAGCTTTGCGGTTAAGAGACCTGGAGCAAGTCCTGTCTCTAGCTCTGCCTCTACATGTGACAATGGACTTGACTCTGAGCCTGTTCGATTGGGTGGTAGTGACAGAACCTACAACAAGTGAGAGGATGTTACAGAACCCGCCCACCCCTGCGGGCGGCAGACAGCCGGTGGGAGCCCCCAGTTCTTTCTCTCCCCACTCAATGCAGTTGTTATGAGAGAGAAATGGGAGACTTTTATTAACCTTGAAGGGAGCAAAGCCTTGGAAAGTGAACCAAAGACAGTGGTCTGTGTGCATGTGAGCAACCAAAAGCTTCGTCTTGTTCTGAAGGTAACGTCCTCACACAGTGCCCTGGAGAATCTGGGACGCCTTAGCACTGTCATCCTCATGAGAGCAAGGTGAAGGAACTCGGGAATTCCTCCAGAATCCTCATTTTTAAATCATGTTTTTTATTTTTTCTGACTAGGATACCTTTTCTATTAATATGCTTTGTGCAAAAACTGGGAAAGACAACATGAAGAAGAAAATGAAAGTTCCTACTTCCATGAGATGGGGAGCATTGGGGTGCGCTGCAGCCTGTTTTCTGTGCAGGTGCCGCCAGGTGCCTCTCAGACCCCTCTGAGGTCTGCCCTTCAGCTGCTGGTGGCCCTGGCACTGGTCTCGGCATTGGAGCAGTGTCCCATGCTCTGGAGATGGCCCAGCCTTGACCAGGACTGGTGAGGAGACTCGAGGAAGAGCCTCTGTTTAGCCACCGAAACACGCGCTCTGGAGGAGCCACACTACCCATGCGCAGCCTCTGGAGATGCCCGCTTCCTATTGAGGATGTGGGGTGCATGGGCCTCTTTAAGGGGGATGACTTGGATGATTCTATTTATTGGGGGAAAATGAAAATAATTTGGTCCGACTTTGGAACCTATTTTCCATTATTCCTCTTCACAGGGCCTCTGTCCCAGCCAGGTGAGTCTATTCGCTATTCCTTTAGCCTGAGCAGACCGCAGCCGCCTCTGTGCCTCTGGCGACCCCCTCTTCCTCCCCCTCTCCCTCCATCAGCTCCACCCTCTCTCGACCCACAGGCTTCTTGTGGGATGTGGCCTTTAAAACCCGCCCAACTTTTCTCCTTTTTCGGTAATCTCTCCCTCGGTGATTTCCTCGGCACGCCTACATGTGGATGTCAAGTTCATCGGTGTTTTATGGGTGTATATTTAAACACCTTGCTAGATAATGTGTTTCTTATTGTCTGAGACCCAGTTTCATTTATTTACTTACATTTTTTACTGCCGTTCTTCATTTACATTTTCTCAAGTGCAGTTGATATTCAGTGTTATTTTCTATTAGTTTGGAACCTAGTTTTGTATTTCCAAAGAGCTTAGTACAAATCCAGCCCCATACCAAGCACCCAAACGTGATCTGATAATTGGTTCCGGAGGACTCCATGCAGCTCATCTCCTGGCCAGTCGTGCATCTTAATCGCCTTGTGAGGCTAACACGTGCCAAGGTGATGCTTGGTGTAAGCTTAGCAGGAGCAATACAGTTGCTGCAAGCATGAATGAGCCTGGTCCTGACCCGGGGGCACAGTTAGCCAAGGCCTGACCCGTTCTCTCACAGGTTCAGTGTGCGAGACGATAAGGACACTGGTGATGGCAAGACAGCGTGGGAGGCATGATGAGAGAGGCAGGGAGCCCGGCCACAATGAGGCTGGGGCAGGTGTGCTGGGAGGACTTCCCAGAGGTGACGGTGCTGGACCTGAGTTCAGACATAGAAGACAGCGAGGAGAAGGTTTCGTTGATCATCACAGCTCGCCAGAAAAGGGTGCTGGGGAATTCGGGAGGGAACTTTTCTGAGGTAACAGAATTTGACAGAGAAGATGTGTTGGGAAGTCAAGGGGGTTCATTACAAGCACCTCACGAGCAGGGCTTGAAAAGGAGTGGGAGGCTCATGGAAACCTTAATTGCTGAGAAAAGCGAAGAGAGAAATACGACAGCCATAATGGTTCTGTATGGATGTCATGTCTGAGTTGTCACTTTTCTAGACAGGCACCTCCTCCTGCCCTTTCCAGGTCAGGGAAAACATGACTCCCGCGGCCAAGGCACAGGCTCCACAGGACACAGAGAAGGGGCTGGGTGCCCGCCCGCACAGGGCGCGAGAGGGCCGGCTCTGCGCAGCCCAGGGCTAAGAAGCAGAAGCAGAAGCATTGTTCAGTGATCATAATGTGTGAGGGGCCTGATAGAGTTTAAGTCAGGCTAAATAATTTCTTCCTTTAGAAAATAAGAAACAGCTTGCTTGGGTTCCCTTCCAATTTATCCTCATGGCTTTTCATTCCTTCGTAAATGAGCTTTTGCAGACCAGCCTGTGTGTTCAGAAGGGTGTCCTTGTGTGTGCTAAGCTTGTCTTTAAGATGAATGCCATGTGCAGGGAATGTGGGAAAGCATGCAGTGTTAGCAGCTTTGAGTTTGCAAAGTGGCAACCTGCTGAAGGCATCTGGAGAGATGATAGGTCACACGGTGACCCTGTGACCAGAGCATCACTGACAGGTGCCACGACAGGGAAGTGGCCTGTTAGAAGGATGGGACTGGACCCAGCATCCTGGGGTGTCACATGGGGAACGGCCTGAGAGAGGGCAGGGGCTGAGAATGGAATCTTACGTCTGTTAGAGCACGGAGGTGCTAGATCAAATATGCCTGTTAACACCCAGGAGACAGTCAATGTGGCTGAGGAAAAAAAAAAGGCTTCAAACATAGGTAGAGGATGGATCAGACCCAATCTAAGGTCCCATCTACCTCTGGCTTAGATCCCATGACTCTCTGAATAAGGACTTAATGAGATGTTTTCATGAGCTCCACTATTTCCTAAACCATATTATTGTGTCACTGCATTACTGTACATGTGCAATCTCCATGACTTCACTAGTGCATAATTGTGTAGTGCTTTACAGTTTGTGTAAAGTGCAAACTCTACCGTGTATCTGTTGTCACAATAATGCCGTGTGACAAACGACCGTGAAATCTCAGTGGCATAAACAAACAATAGTGTGTATTGCTCACAAGTCTGAGAGTCTGCAAGGGGGCTCTGGTGGGCTCGCTCTCATAGCAGGAGTTTGGCTGGCTGTCAGGGTGGCCTGAGCCCAATGCCTGTCTCCTGTGTTCCGTGGTACTGTTCTGTTGAACTGCTCCCTCGTGGTGTTCTGTAGAGCTGTTCTGTGGAGATGCTCTGTGAAACTGTTCCGTGAAGCTCCTCTGTGGAGCTGCTTTGTGGAGCTGCTCTGTCCATCAGCCCATGCATGCTCTCATGGTGATGGAAGAAGAGAGAAGAGGCTCAGATGAGCCAGCGGGAATGCCTCTGGCTTCCTCCACTAAATAAAGCCGAGGTCTTAAACACTATGTTAGACCCTTATACGTGGGGTTGCATATCTTAGACAGAAAGGACTGAAACAAACTCAAGCTCCCTGAGCCTCAGGAGATGGAGGAGCAGACGGCAGAAGTCCTTGCTGAGCCCCCAAAACAGGACCTGGCCATGCTCCGGCCAGTGCCGGCACCACTCCCGTTTCAATGAAAGGACAGCTCAGATGTAAGGCAGACGATCAGGGATTTGGTCTGTCTATGAAAAGCTGAAATAAAGTATCTGAGTTGTAAGAAAAGACTTATTAAGTGCCTCCTATGAGCAAAGTGCTTATAAGGTTGGATGCTCTATTAGCATTGGTGCGCATCACCCCAAGACTGGGTCACCCCTAGACTGAGGTCAAACAGACCTCAGAGCGTTCCTCCTTGGAGGTTCTGCTTCGGGGTCTGCACAGGGCCCATGTCCGGTGAGTCTTGCAGACAACCGCAGGTGACAGTGATGTGCCTGGTCAGGGACAAGCTGGCAGGGAGAGCTGGAGGGGACACTTCTCCCTGTCACTGCATGGGAGCCACCTTGGGGTGTCATTAAAATTCAGGGCCACATTTCCTGAGCAGGGCCAGGTGGGGAAGTCTGCACTTCCCATCCCCCCAGGTGGTGCTGATGTGATTTTCTGGGGACCACCTCTTGAGTGGCAAGGCTGCAGGGGCGTCGGGGATAAGGTTAAAAAGCCCTGAGTCCCGTCTAAGGAACTTACTGTCAGCACCGAGGGACAGCACATCTCATGGACCATCCAGTGATGACCCAGGAACATCGCCTTTGGAGACACCCCACTGTGTGCTCCATTGCACACTCGTAGTGAGACATCAGAAAATGCGGTGCGTGCAGGTTTGGTAAATTCTTTCACACAATAGAAGTGTATTATGTCTTTGACATATTTCCGTCCCCTGTGGTTGATATCTTTAGAAGAAATATTGGTGCTAAGAAGTGAGGCCTAATTTTCCAGAAGGTTCACTGCTGTGGAAGCGCAACTCTTGATGATGCCCATGAGTCGTGTTTTGTGGGTGCTCCACATGCTGTTGGTGCTCATGAATCACTGTTTTATTAGCCTCATTAACGGGATAGCGCCGCCTTCTGGAGCTTGGAGAGGCTGAGTCCGAGGTTCCCTGGAAAGAGGTGAGCTTCCAGCTGGGTCTCCTCTCCTTGTTTCTCTCTCCCCCCTGCCACCCAGCCCGCTGGCATTCCAGTGTGTGGCTGCTGGGCACCTGAGAACCACATGCGGATGTGACGTCAGTTCTGGTTCTAGACGAAGCAGAACCCAGCAGAGAGAAGGAACTGCAGAGAGTGCAGGGAACGCTGGCTTTGACTTCACTTTAGTTTCTGTCTCATCTTAAATATCCACACAGTGGCTCTCCAAATGTGTTCCTGCATGACCCTGGTGACCCCTCACTTCGCTGTTGGCACCGTGACGAACTGTCTCTGCTCTCCTAGCTCTCAGGGTGAATTGGGTTTGAGCACCTGAGCATCTGGTTAGGATTTCCTTGTTTGGAGAGGCGGCCAGACCTCCAAACACATAGTAACTGTCGCACCACGCACGCCTGCGTAAGGGTCTTGGAGGCGCCTCTCCAGACCTCCCTAGGCCCACCTGTTACAGCTCTCTTAACCCTAGAAAGCAGCTCTCAGAAGTGACACGTGGTGGCGTTTAAGGGTGCTGACCTGACTCTTCCCTGGTCCTGGAGCAGCACCCATAGGGTGGGTGGAGGAGCTGGAAAGCAGGAGATGTGCCCATCAGCATTGCCTCTGTGCTGCATGCGAGGGGCAGACTGCTCCTTCATGCAAGTGGAGAACAGCGTGGCTGCAGTTGGTCAGATCCGTGCATCACATGAGCTCTTCCAGGAACACACGTGCTCCCGAGGGGGCGAGGCTGGGCGGCAGAGGCTGTGAGGGGCCACCAGCACTCATCCCCTTATTCCCGACCAGCAGAACTCCTAGATCACAGCCATCAACAACAACAATTTCATTGGAACAACAGCAACACAAACAGACAAGACCTGCATTTCCAGCTTCCCTGCACGGTGCAGATCCCATGGTCCTGGACCACCAAGTGGCACCTTTGTTCGGATTCCCAGGAAGGACCTGTAAGGGCGTTGGATTCAGCTGGAAAAGGCCTCTTCACCCTCCCTCCCATTCTTCTTCTCACTGGAATTTGAAAGTGGAATCTGAGGGGTCAGGACTTCCCCTGGTCCGCACGTGTGGATACCGTGCGCTGGGGATGGTGTAGCAGAAGGTTAGAAGGATTGGAGTCCCTGTTGGTATTACATCCATCCTAGGTGGCCTCCCCAGCAACCTGTTCCATGTGGGAAAACCACTTTTTGGGTATAAGACTCAGTTACCCTGGGCTTTGCCTGATGCGCTGCTGCATCAGACCCAGCCTGCACTCGTCCCTGTGCTTAGGAAGCCTCTGGCCTCTGGGCCTGTGTAGCCCAGCATTCAGGTATCTGCCTGTGGTACTCACCACAGAGTCATCACTCACCAGCCAGAGCCACAGAGGCCCAGAGGCAACACTGGGACTAATGGGGCTCAGAGCATTTTGATGGTTAGGATTTGAAGCGTCCCCGGCACCCATGAGAGGTCATGGATGTTAGCAATGACAAGCTCAAGTATAGTATCTGCATGGGAAATGGAAAATTCAGAACAATCTCAGGGGTTTCCGGGACCTGGAAGGAAACCAGGACCCCCAGACTTGCTCTGTTGTAAGCTCGCAGTGTAGACAGCACCTGTGGCTTTGTTTGGGTTTCAGCTGCCAAACACAGCCTAAGGAGCCGGACTTGGACTCGGCGTGGGGTCTGAGAGTCTCCCTGTGCACACAGGAGTTTTTCATTAGCTGCACCGGCCTTGACTGAGTGGACCATGGACCTCAGGTCACAGTTTCAGCTGAGCACATGTTGGTTTTAAAGAAAGTTGCATGCACTTGTCCTGACTGGTGTGGCTCAGTGGGTGGAGTGTTATCCTCTGCACCAGAAGGTTGTAGGTACGATTCCTGGTCAGGGAACATACCTAGGCTCGATCCCCTGTCAAGGTGTGTGTGGGAGGCAACCAATTAACATATCTCTCTCATGTTGATATCTCTCCCTTCTTTCCTCTCTAAAACCAATAAAAAATTTTATATTCATTAAAATTCACGTTTTTGGAGCATAAAGTTCTATAGATTTTAAGATTTAACATCTAGGGTCTTATAACTACTGCCACAAACAGATACAGGACAATTCTGGTATCTTAACAAATTCCCTAAGCTAGATGGTGATTAAATTAAAAAAAAACCCCCACAAAGTTATTAACATACCACACATTTAAATTATGCCATTTAATGGCTTTTGGTACACTCTCTAATATGTGCAACCATTACCTGTCAATCTGAGAACATTTCACCACCACAGAAAACCCCCTGTCCTTCAGCTACCACCACCCCTTTCATCCCTCAGACCACTCATCTACTTTCTGTCTAGATTTGTCTGTTCTGGACATTTCATGCAAATGGAATAATATAATACACTAGAGGCCTGGTGCATAAATTCATGCATGAGTAGGGTCCCTCAGCCTGGCCTGCATTCAAGGACCATTGGGGCCCATAGAGGCTGTTTTGCCCAGTCCTGATAGGGGCCAATTGGGGCTAGCCAGCTCTGGGGAGGGACTGCAGGAGGTTGGCTGGCTGAGGGAGGTTGGCTGTGGGAGTGCATTGACTACTAGGGGGCAGCTCCTGAGTTCAGCATCTGCCCCCTGGTGGTCAGTATGCAGCATAGCGATGGGTCAACTGGTCATTTGGTTGCTTAGGCTTTTATGTACGTATATAGATCGTTTTCTGTGACTGGGTCACATTTAGCCTAATGTTGTCAATGCTGTAGCGTGTATTACTATTTTGTTCTTTTTGATGGCCAGACAGTACTCCATGCACAGAGGTCCCACCTCGATGTGTCACCATCCTTCAGTTGATGGACACCTGAATCATCTCTGCCTTTTGGCTGTTGCAAATTGTACTGCTATGAACACTTGTGTACAAGTTTTTGTTTTCAATACTTTGGGTATGTAAGTAGGAATGAAATTGCTGCATCATATGGTACTTTTTATATTTAATTTTTTGAGGAATCATCAAATTGTTTTCCATAGTGGCTGACTGTTTTATGTTCCCACCAGCAATATATGAAGGTTCTAATTTCTTCACTTCCTCACCAATACTTGTTTTCCCTCCCTCTCTTCCTCTCTCTTTCTCTCTCTCTCTCTCTCTCTCTCTCTTTCTTTCTTTCTTTTGCTTTTTGCTTTATAGATATCCTAGAGGGTGTAATGATACATGGTAATTTTTTGGGTTGTAATATTCTCATAGTCTGGGTGAAAGTGTGGAGATTTCTGTCCTATTTTTTGCCTTAAGCTGTCCAAACTTAGTAAAACATAGACTTTCAGAATGAGAGCCATAAACGGGGATTGGCAGAGAGAAGAAATCTGAAGGAATGGTCTGACACACACAACATGAGAAAGGGTGAAATGTCACATGACTTAGTGGGTCCCTTGTACACTTTATTTGGACATATTTGTTCCCACACTCTAGGCTGTACACTCGCCGAAAGCTGGTTCATGGGAATGAGTGCCTGAGGGCCTCCCCACAGCCCAGGGAGCAGAAAGGCTCCTGGAGCTGGAGGATGAGAAATATATATAATCTTTATTATTCAGATTATTACATTTGTTTCTCTTTTTTCCCCTCCATAGCACCCCTCCACCCAGCTCCCACCTTTCCCTCTGCCCTTACCTCCCTCCCATTGACCTCATCCATAGGTGTATGATTTTTGTCCAGTCTCTCCCTGTATTCCCCTCACCCCGTTCCCCCTGAGAATTATCAGTCCACTCCCTTTCTGTGCTCCTGATTCTATTATATTCACCAGTTTATTCTGTTGATCAAATTTTTAATTCCCTTAATTTTTAGATTCACTTGTTGATAGATATGTATTTGTTGTTCATAATATTTTATCTTTTACCTTTTTCTTCTTCCTCTTCTAAAAGAGTACCTTTCAGCATTTCATATAATACTGGTTTGGAGTTGATGAACTCCTTTAGCTTTTTCTTATCTGTGAAGCTGTTTATCTGCCCTTCAATTCTGAATGATAGCTTTGCTGGATAGATTATTCTTGGTTGTAGGTTCTTGCTATTCATCACTTTGAATATTTCTTGCCACTCCCGTCTGGCCTGCATCGTTTCTGTTGAGAAATCAGCTGACAGTCGTATGGGTGCTCCCTTGTAGGTAATGAACTGTTTTTCTCTTGCTGCTTTTAATATTCTCTCTTTGTCTTTTGCTCTGGGCATTTTAATTATGATGTGTCTTGGTGTGGTCCTCTTTGGATTCCTTTTATATGGGGTTCTGTGTGCTTCCTGGACTTGTAAGTCCATTTCTTTTACCAGATGTGGGAAGTTTTCAGTCATTATTTTTTTAAATAGGTTTTCAGTATCTTACTCTCTCTCTTCTTCTGGCACCCCCACAATTCTGATGTTGGTAAGCTTGAAGCTGTCCCAGAGGCTCCTTACATTATCTTCACATTTTTGGATTCTTTTCTCTTCTTGTTTTTCCAGTTGAGTGTTTTCTGCTTCTTTATATTTCAAATTTTTGACTTGATTCTTGCCTTTCTCTAGTCTGCTGTTAGGACTCTGTATAATAGTTTTTATTTCAGTCAGTGTATGTTTAATTTCTAGTTGGTCCTTTTTCATCTTTAGTTGGACCTTTTCCATCTCTAGTTGAATCTTTTGCATCTCTAGTTGGTCCTTTTTCATCTCCTCTTGGCTCTCGCTAATTTTATCCAACTTTTCTAGCATATTCTTGAAAAACCTTATGAGCATGGTTTTGAACTCTATATCCAGTCATTTGTTTTCCTCCATTTCTTTTGTTTGTGATCCTTTCCCATGTCTGGGCATTTTCACTATGCCGGGAGAAATTCTGTTGGATTCAGCCTTATGATACCAGACTTTCAAAACAGCAGAAGCCTCTCTGTTGAGCTTGGGAGGGGTGGAGTCTCAGGGCTTAAGGGACTGCCTTGCCTTTCAGTTGGCCCCGCCCTCCACAGCCCCTGAGTCTCACGTGACTGGGTAGTCTCTGGAGCAGTCCTTGTGCGCGCGCACCCGCAGTGCCTCCAGACAGCTGCTTTTCTGGCTTCCCTGCGCCCCAGGACCACACGAGTTTAGGTCCTCAGGGTTTCACCCGAAACTGGGGCTTAGTGGAGTCAGAAGTGGCACGGTTAGGAGGGTCTGTCTGCCGCCCACTCGCAAAAGCCAGCGGCACAATCAGCAATCTGTCCTCTGCGCGTAGTGCTGTGTGCGCTATCAGACCTCTGATCTTTTGTGACTCCCCTAAATTTCCGTGCACCTCTCCCTTTTCACAGTCCAAACTCCCCCCCGTATGAGTTTTGGCTGAATCTGGAGTTTTGTGTCATAAGATAAGGGGTTCAATGCCTTTGAGAGTCTCTGTTTCCCTCCTGCCAGAGAAAACTAGCCAGGTACTCCAGCACCCGCTCTCTCCGCTTGTGCGTCTTTGTACCTCAGCTTTTTGCAGCTCCTCTGGTTCTCCGCGAGCCCTTCTCTTTCCCTCTAGTTGTAGAATTTCCACTGTGCCAGTTTTCCTGTGGTTCTGGATGATGTCTGTTCTGTCTTTTAGTTGTAGTTTTGAAATTGTTGTGTGAGGCAGCAGTGTAGGTGTTTACCTATGCCGCCATCTTGGATTCTCCGAGAAGTAGAGATATTTGAAATGGGTTTTGGGGGGAAACTTGTATGCAGGACTTGCAAAGTACCTTGTGGATGGCCTGTGCTTTAAAGGCCTGTAGGCTGCCATTTTGCAAGTCTGATTGCCTTCGCTCCCTCTGCAGTCAACGGGCATACTTCTTTCTCAAGGAAAACAAATCACAGAGAAGACTTTTGTAAATATTGCTAGGTCTTGATTAGCTGCATTAATTAAAGGGGAACATATAATTCAGGAGGCAACACTGTAAACAGGGTTTATGTTGACTTGAGAATATGTTTTTCTGTTAGTTCCCAGATGTGGCAGAGAGAAATGTTCTCAGAACACACAAACACGACGAAGTCACGGAGGTTGAGCAAATGAAGCCTGCGGCCTTTCAGGCCCATGCATGGCCCAAGCAGAACAATGTTCTTTTTTTTTTTTTTAAATTCAACAATTATTGAATTTATTTATTTATTTATTTATTTATTTATTATTTTTTAAAATATATTTTATTGATTTCTTACAGAGAGGAAGGGAGAGGGATAGAGAGTTAGAAACATCGATGAGAGAGAGACATCGATCAGCCGCCTCCTGCACGCCCCCTACTGGGGATGTGCCCACAACCAGGATACATGCCCTTGACAGAAATCAAACCCAGGACCTTTCGGTCCGCAGGCCGATGCTCAATCCACTGAGCCAAACCGGTTTTGGGGAACAATGTTCTTTGATGATGCTTCGGCTTCTCACCTCTCCTGTGGTGAGAGAGAATTGTTTGGGTTTTAGGGTTTTTGGTTCCTGATTTTTGCTAAACAGGCAGAATCATTCTGAACCCTTTCCATCTATTTCAGAGGTGGCTATAATTCTCATGTCACCTCTGCCCACTCTCTCCTGGTACCATAAGATCTTTTTGCCAAATCCATAGGAGGAAAATACATTCTTTTGATAAGGTAAATTTTTGTTTGTCTTATCAAGATAAGCCATTCTGTGGCTTTTTAAGTCAGCACAAATGATTTATTAAGCCATGTCACCAATAATAGCCTCATTGTAAAGTATACAAAAACATACAATGGGCCATATTTGGGATGATTTGTTTCTGAGGGGCCACCCGCCTTGCTGTGTCCTCTTCGCTGCGCCTCGCCTTGTGAGCTGCGAGTCCTGGCCCACGAGAGGTGCTCCATGCACATCCTTGGTTGTTTGGTTGTGATGCCGCAAGTCATGACCACAGGCCTTTTATAATATAGATATTCTAGTAGATGTTTCTTTTTGTTGTTAATCGTCATCTGAGGATAGTTTTCCCATTGATTTTAGACAGAGTGGAAAGGCAGGAGGGAAAGAGAGAGAGAGAAATATCAATGTGAGAGAGACAGCAGTTAGTTGCCTTCCACTGGTGCCCCATCTGGGGCCAGAGAACCTGCAACCCAGATATGTGCCCTTGACCATGAATCAAACCCCAAACCCTTCAATGTGTGAGCAGCACCAGCCACGGCTGAATGTATTTCTTATTTTATCAATCGGTAACAGTATGTACTAAGTGTTTTGGTTAATAATGCGGATTTTGTAATGAAATAAAGCCCACAATAATTTCAAGAGAAATATCAAAAGTGCTTTATTCAAAGTAATGTCCATCACTAGCTATACATTTCACCTATCTTTTAGGTAATTTATGGCTACTGTTCCAATAGAACTTTTCTTGTTTTGAGGCAAACCATTCAGAGACCCAATTTTCCACTTCTTCGTACGTTTTGAAGTGCTGCTCAGAAAGTGCGTGTGCCATCGATGGGAACAAGTGGTCATCTGAAGGAGCAAGGTCCAGTGAATATGGTAGGTGGATTAATACTTTCCAGGCAAGATCTTTTTTTTAAAAATATATTTTATTAATTTTTTACAGAGAGGAAGGGAGAGGGACAGAAAGTTAGAAACATCGATGAGAGAGAGACATTGATCAGCTGCCTCCTGCACACCCCCTACTGGAGATGTGCCAGCAACCAAGGTACATGCCCTTGACCGGAATCGAACTCGGAACCTTTCAGTCCAGAGGCCGATGCTCTATCCACTGAGCCAAACCGGTTTTGGCTCCAGGCAAGATCTTTTAATATGTCTTTAACTGGTTTTGAAGTGTGTGATGGTCTGTTATCATGAAGTGAAATTATTTTTTGTAGAATTAAAAAATATTTAAATTGATTTTTAGAGTGAGAGAAAGGGAGAGGGAGAGAGAAACATTGATTGGCTGCCTCCTGCATAAACCCCATCAGGAACTGAGCCTGCAACCCTTGCCTGTGCCCTGATTAGGAATCAGCAACCTTTCAATACACAGGGCAATGCCCAACCTACTGAGCAACACTGGCCAGGACTACTTTTTGTCATTTTGAGCAGAGCCCTGAGGTCTTGGAACCCTCCCCAGGTTCTCTGAAACACATAATAGGCCTTCCACAGTGAGTCCCTGCCCTGTGTTATCTCCATGGGGCTTGCTTGTCTGTTGCAGTGGTTTCCAACCATTTCCCATGATGATGATGCCCGAGTGTAATATGCCACACTCACATGGAAATCCTCAGAGTGTGTGCATTTCCAGACCACATGCTCATTTTATTCAGTAAACACATTGGCATACCGATGAGTGAGGGGGTCAGGCAGGAAGAGACAACTTTCTTCCAGGTTATGTAAATAAGAAAAGGCGTGCACGTGCGTGAGAATGCATCTGTGCATCACTGTTTTTAGTATTGTTAGAGAGCAGAAATTTTTGAGCATGCTTCCTCCTAGTCGACTTAGCCTTGAATCTCAGCTACACCTCACAAAATAGCCTTGCAAGATAGAACACTGTCGAGGAAACCAAGATGGTGGCATAGGTGAACATCTAAACTGCTGCCTCACACAACAATTTCAAAACTGCAGACAGAATGGACATCATCCAGAACCACAGGAAAGCTGGCTGAGTGGAAATTCTACAACCAGAAGGAAAGAGAGGAGCTCACGGGGATAGAGAGGAGCAGCAAAAAGCTGAGGTACAGAGACATGCGTGTGGAGAGGATGGGCAGTTGAGTGCCTGACTGGCTTCCTCTAGCAGGAGATGGAAACTCCAGACTGTGCCGAACTACACTTCCAACTGCACTGAACCCCAGTTTCGGGCGAGACCTTGGGGACCTAGACTCATATGTGTCGCCAGAGCACACAGAAACTCAGGGGAGCCACCAAAGGCAGAGGTCTGGAGGTGCATGAGTGCAAGTGTGTACAGAGAGGATTGTAGCAATTACCGAGGGACACTGATACCCAGGGGCCACATAAAGCAGGGATGACTGGAAGCCAAGGCTGTCTGCTCATCCCTGAGACTCCGCCCCATCCAAGCTGAACAGAGAGGCTTTCGCAATTTTGCAAGTCTTGTCTCATAAGGCTGATTTCAGCACAGAAGTTCTCCCTGAATAGACACAGCTGATCCTCACAACCAATTGGCTTGGAGGTTAATCCGCACCCCCCCCCCCAACCCCAGGGATACCAATAACAATCAAGACTTAACTACAACAGTCCACAAAGGGCTGCACCAAGAGAGTCCACCTCAGGTAACTGGAGAGGCAGAGCTACTGGGCCATATAGGACACCTAGCACACAAAGCTACTCTATCAACTCAGGGAAGCAGCGAAAATGTGTAGACAAAGGAACAGATCACAAATAAAAGAAATTGAGGAAAACAAATGACTGGATATAGAGTTCAACACCATGGTCATAAAGTTTTTCAAGAATTTCCTAGAGCCGATGCTCAGTGGATAGAGCATCGGTCTGTGGACTGAAAGGTCCCAGGTTGGATTCCGGTTAGGGGCATGTACCTTGGTTGTGGGCACATTCCCAGTAGGGGGTATGCAAGAGACAACTGATCAATGTCTTTCTCTCATTGATGTTTCTAACTCTCTATCCCATCCCTCACCCTTCCTCTCTGTAAAAAAATCAATAAAATATATTAAGAAAAAGAATTTCCTAGAAAAGATGGATAAAGTTAGTGAGACCCAAGAGGAGATGAAAAAGGACCAACTAGAAATTAAACATACACTGGCTGAAATAAAAAACTATTATACAGAGACCTAACAGTAGATTAGAGGAACACAAGAATCAAGTCAAAGATTTGAAGTACAAAGAAGCAAAAAACACTCAACTGGAAAGGCAAAAAGAAAAATGAATCCCCAAATTTGAAGATAGTGTAAGGAGCCTCTGGGATAATTTCAAGCGTACCAACATCAGAATTATGTGGGTGCCAGAAGAAGAGAGAGAGCAAGATACTGAAAACCTATTTGAAGAAATAATGACTGAAAACTTCCTTCCAGCTGGTGAAAGAAATATACTTACAAGTCCAGGAAGCTCACAGAACCTCAAATAAAAGGAATCCAAAGAGGACCACATCAAGACACATCATAATTAAAATACCAAGAGCAAAAGACAAAGAGAGAATATTAAAAGCAGCAAGAGAAAAACAGTTAATTCCCTACAAGGGAGCACCCATATGATTGTCAGCTGATTTCTCAACAGAAACTATGCAGGACAGATGGGCATGGCAAGAAATATTCAAAGTGATGAATAGCAAGAACTTACAACCAAGATTACTCTACCCAGCAAAGCTATCATTCAGAATTGAAGGGCAGATAAACAGCTTCACAGATAAGAAAAAGCTAAAGGAGTTCATCAACTCCAAACAGCATTATATGAAATGCTGAAAGGCACTCTTTAAGAAGAGGAAGAAGAAGAAAAAGGTAAAGATAAAAATCTTAAACAACAAATACATGTCTATCAACAAGTGAATCTAAAAATCAAGTGAATAAAAATCTGATGAACAGAATAAGCTGGTGAATATAATAGAATCAGGGGCATAGAAAGGGAGTGGACTGATGATTCTCAGAGGGAAATGGATGAGGAGGGTGCAGGGAGAGACTGGACAAAAATTTTACATCTATGGATGAGGACAATGGGGGTGGGGAGGTAAGGGCAGAGGGTGGGGTGGAAACCGGGTGGAGGGGAGCTATGGGGGAAAAAAGAGGAACAATTGTAATAATCAGAACAATAAAGATTTATTAAATAAAAAAAAATAAAAACAATTGGCTCTCAAAAGAAATTTCAAAAAGAAGAAGATAGAACACTGTCAGCTTTCTGAAGAATAGGATGACCCTGTAAATAACATGGTCATCAATAATATGACCTGGACATTACTTAAGAAAAAACTGTTTTGTCTTAAGTTGCTTGCTCTGCAAAGACAAGATGTGGTAAATGTGCTTAAAAGAGGTCCTGCACAAAGGGTTGGGGCTGCTCTCTGGAGTCCCTGCAGGAAGAAAGGCAGAACAGTTGCTGGCCAGCTAATAAAGGCTCCCTAAATTTTAATTTGGCCTGGATTCCAGTGGTTATTCAGTCGCATTCACTCCACAATAGTATCAAACCCTTTGCAAGACACTGGTGTTCTCAGCCCAAGATATAGGCTTCAGGAGAGACCTTAGCTGGTGAGTCCAAGTTTGCAACCTGGGCCGGCCTGTCAGTGGTTTCCTGTTGCATGGCAGCTTGCAAGCCATGCCACTAATGGTGAAGTGACCTGAGTGACAGTGTTTGTGTTACTAGCTCCTGTCCATTGAAACAGACCCATGTCCCTAGCAGATGGACTGTGAGGGTATGTCAAGTCCAGTTGTGGGTATTGTCTTGCCCCTCTAGAATGTTCTTCAGACGGTCTTCTGTATTCCCATTTCACCTCACTATTGTTATGTTCACCCCCCTGGTTTCCCAACACTGTTTACTTTGCTCCGTGGCTCTGAGTGCCACTGGGTCCCATGTTCTGGTGATGGCTGCGGGTGTGTTTGTTGTGGTGAAACCCTGCATCGGAGCAGCTGGCTGAGCTGTGTGTAATTGGCTGCACTGCCCAGGTGTGTAGTTGGCTGCACTCTAGGTGTGTGTGAGTGCACTCTATGATGTTGGCAAAACAACCAAATCATCTAACAACACATTTCTCAGAATATTTCCCTGCTGATAGTCAGGGACTGACAGGACATAGTGCTTCAACATGTGGGTTTTGGGAGGAACACAAGTCAGCCAACCCTTTTCATGAGCTCATGCCTGGAAAACTGCTCTTCATGCCTTAAAACTCATCTAAAAGATTACCTCCTCTATGAAGCCTTCCTTGGTTCCGCTGGGTACCTGTGGCACTTTGTCCAGACCTCGGGTGAAGAAGTTTCCAGTTTGTATGAGAATGTTTGCACGTCCATCGTCCTTGGAGCCTTTGAGTGTCTTGAGGGACTGGACCTCTAGTGTATCTTCTTCAAAGACTCTGCATCTAGTCTAGGTGTGGGGCACAGTCCGCTGAATGATGAATGGCAGCAGCTACAAGGCCACAAACATTGCAGCAGGTGACCTTGACCAGCATCACCTCCCGGCCTAGGGCTCCTCGAGTCTCATCTCTTTCCATCTTCGTCCTTTAAGGAAGATGATCTCACCAGTAGGCAGGTGCTCACTGGCCAGAGCATCCTTGCTCTGTCTGGGTAGAGATAACTTCAGGTGTGTGCCACCAGGGAATGTTTTTAAAAAGCTGTAACCGTTCTCAATCCATCCTGACATGTGGGAGGCTCTCCTATAAGAAGAACCTACTTGCGAATCACAAGTCCAATGTAACTCCCTCCAAAACGCAGGCCTTGTCCCTTTTCCAGGGCCACTCTTAGCTTGGATCTGAAAGTGACAAATAGCTTTCCTTTGAAAATATCTTCAGCTTGGCTGTTTAACAGAGCTCGGGTCCTGCCCTCGCCAGCACGGATAGGAGACATGCGCCCAAAGGCAGGGGCTCCACGGTTCGCTTCCTTGCTCGCTCCACCCTAGGCCTCTGCTCTGGGCTGCACCCCTGCTCTGGTGTACAATTTGAAGTTTGAAAGTTGCTCAGTGAATAATCAAGCCAATCCACAAAATAAGGCTCTGAAAGTTTCCATTGCAGGGACAGAGTCTACGTCTCACGCAGCATCATTTTGGGTAACTGCCATGGGGGCTCGAGCTGCAATTTTCTGAGATCCTCCGGGTTTCAGCACGTGAACACCCTTGTCCCCCTACTTGTCCTGTGAAGTAAGTGGACCCATTTCACAGAGGAAGAAAGTAAGGGCCAGGAAATTGCATAACCTGCTCACGGTCTCGCTCTGAGAGAGGCCAGTCTTCCATGAGAGCCCACACGTGGTACCAGTGAGCTGCACTGCGACAGGGCCCAGAGCACTGTGTCTGAAGCCACACAGCCCTTTAATCCAGCTTGTAAAATCACAGTCTGCATTCCCTGAGTGGGACCCAGGGCCACTCCTGGCCTCCACATCTCTAGGGCAGGATATCCTGTGCTATGGGAGTGTTGCGGGGAATTGAACATCCCTTTGGGCATTTTCCCCTGGGGAAGGGGAAGGGTGGGGCCAGGGCTGGGGTCTGGAGACAATGGGTGACAGACACCTGGCATAGGCACAGGGATCAGTGGGGCGTGTTTAAACATGTCCCCGACTTTTCCCCAGGCGCCTGCCTCTGTCTTGTTTTTACTCCTCAGCATGTCACCTCTGGTAAATTAAAAAAATGTGAGGGCCAAGAAGTGGTTTTAAGAGGAAATTTCAAGCACCATTAAATGCCGAATAATGAGAGGATTTTTTTTTTCAAACAGGGAGGGTGAGGGCGAATCCCAAATAAAGGCCTGGGTGGGCCTCCTTGCTCCCTCACACACTCAGAAAATCTCTGTGGAAACTGTAGTTTTACAAAGTTGGAGCAAGTTGAAAACAGTTCTCTAGGCCATAAAACTTACCCACACCGCCAGCCTAACTCTGAGCCAACACTCCAACTTGCTGCCAGCGTGAATTTGCAGTTTATCAATGTCCAGAAGTTTGATTTGGCCCAAAATGTCAATCTAACGACTTGCTTGTTGAATCTGGAGTGAATTTGCGCTTCCTTGGATTTTTCTCTCCCTTTGATTTGTTCTCCACGTTGGGAACCAGGGGCTGGATGGTGTGGGCTTCTGGATGGTTCCCTGGCTGAGGGAGTGCGTGACCTTGCTGGGCTGAGAGGATACAGATCCCTGACATAGCCCCGCCGGGACCACCCAGCTCTGGGGGCTTCATCACGGGCTTTCCAGCAACGGTTCAGCTGCCACAGGAGACGCTGGGCTTGGGCGGGCCCTTGGCCACCGATGGAGGCGGAAATAGGAAACAGCCCTGAAAGGCCAACTGGGGCAGTGCATGTGGCCCACAGCCCAGATGCCTGGGGAAGTGGGGAAGGCGGGAGTGGAGCCAAGAGGCCTTGACGACTGATAACCAGCCTTCACGCCTGGCAGACGTCCCTGCGCTGAGGCTGGGCTACGGGAGACACCGGCCGTCTCAGGCCAGAGAAGAATGGCACATGGAGGAGCCTATGTGCAAAGTTGTTTTAGATGTTTTTGCTCAACTGGTGGATACATCCTTTTAAAAAGAGAAAGGGCGCCCCTGCTACGAGGCCAAGTTTGCATGTGCCTCTGGGATGTTGCTTTTCCTCCAACAAATGTATTACCTCCTGATAGCAGACCCTGCCAGCCCGGGCCGGAGTCCACAGAGGCTGGAGCCGGGGAAGCAGCACACGGGTCACCTCCCGCAGTTGCTCTTGACCGGGTCCCACATTCAATCAGTTGGGGACATTAGAGAGATACGGATGCCTGGCCTCATTCCAGACCAATTACACCAGACTGGGGGCCAGCTCCCACCGCTGAGGCTTCCTGCTGCGCAGCCAAGGTGGAGAAGCGTCGGACACAGGAAGAAACGGAGGCCCCCGCATCAGCTTCTTGCCCCTGTCGAGTAGCTCGTAAGGGTGGGTCAGCACCAGTTCTCATCTGACCCTGTCTTGTCTTGATGTCACATTAAAGCTGCTTCTCTTCATAGTGGTTTGCTAAACTTTTAAAGCAAAATTCAAAATGTAAGTTTCCAAAGTCCTTTTAAGAAGTGGGTTTCCCGGGAAGATGGACACTGATGGTCTGTAGCCGCTTCTCCGGGCGTGGGACTCCGCTGTGTGGGGCCACCTGGGCGAATGTGGGCTTCTTGTCCATGTGCCCGGCAGCCCACACGCTGGGTCCTGCTGCTCCTCTGATACCACGCACACCCTTGGACTTGTTTGTTAGTGAGGACTCTCACCATGAACCCTGGCTGGTGAGTGTCACCAGAGAAACATTTTTTTACAGGACTCAGCCGCCTGGCACCGAGTGTCTAGCACCACGATCCTTTTTGCCCCAAGGGCACATCCAGAGACCCGTTTCTGCGGCACCCTATAAGACATTTAGTCACTGGTTAAGCACTGCGTTGTGTCCATGGCCAGTCATGAAAACATCCTATTTTTTGTCCAGCCCACCAGATTTTCTACAGAGGGTGACCTCTGGCTCAGATGTTAGGGACCGCACTCTTGTGTTTGATTGACAGCTGTGGAAGTTCATTCTGAGCAGAGCAGGAGTTGCAGGCTGGGTTCAGTCTGGGGGCTGACGCTGGTGGGAGGGGGAGCAGTTCCGTGGGAGGCAGGTGGGTCAGCAGAGGCCATCTGCTCGTGCACAGCCTCCAGGGTGAACTGGATACTGAGCTGGGTTCCAAAGGAGGAGCAGAAGAGCAGGCAGGGTGGCTGACATTTATGTAGGACACTGCGGAGCTATCTGTTGAATAGATATTTGAAAGATACTGCATCTCGCTACTCTTTCTGAATGTACTCAGGACCACGAGGGGATGTGGATGTGGCCTCAGGGTTGAGGGGAGGTGAACAGTGATCACCCTTTTCAAAGTCTGCTGGCAATTTGGACCCAGGCAGCTTCGCGGTGTCCGACATAAATGTCAGCTAACCTGCCCGCTCCCTGCTCCTCCAGCCTCTGTTCTCATTCTGGCTCATGACCCCACTTTAGGTGGCCTATCGTTAGATTCCGTAAAAGGACAGGAAGCAAATGGCCCTTTGCCCTAAGACCAGAGTTTGCTGTGCCTGGTAATGCCACCTTGACCTCCAGGACCTGCCAATCTAGATCGAGGGCTTCTCAGCCGACTTTGACCTGCATTTGGCCTTTGGCTTGCTGGAGCCTAGGGTCATTGCCAAGACCACTCCCTCACATGTCACCTCTGGCAAAAACAAAGAAAGAAAGAAAAAGACTCAGACATTCCTGATGTTGCTCTGGCCCCTTACAAAGGCATTTCATATGGAGGCTTTTTAAAATTAAAAAAACGTGAGGGCCAAGAAGTGGTTTTAAGAGGAAATTTCAAGCAAATTATAGGATCAGCAATGCTGAAGTCTGGGGAACAGCAGTTGGCCAGTCTCTTCGAAGGCCCTGGAACCCTAGCTGAATCCTAACGGAGAGAGTGAGGGGGCTGTTCGCAGCCTCCTGGTGGGGCAGGTGAACCTCCAGCGATTCCAGGGGTGCCTGTCTCCTGTTCTCCCGAGGACTTCTCGGGGAGCCTCGGTGGATTCACTTGCTTTGATGTGTTATCACCCTGGCGGCTAGAAAGTGCTTTCTCGTGTCCAGCTGGAATCTTTGCTCCTTAATTGAAAAATCTATTTTCCACCCCTTGTCAATGCTGGTTATTTCTGTGTGGATCCTCTCCAGATGTGCACATGGTTTCCACAATGCGGTGAAGCAACTTGGACACGGTGCCCTCGTAGGGCCTGCCTGCTGTCTGGGATGGTGGAGCCACGGGCGAGGCGTCAGCGAGACCCTGGTCCCTGCCTGCCAAGAGCCAATGTCTGGCCTTGGACGAGCCATTGGCCTGTCTGGGCCCCAGGCTCCTCATCTCTAATGTGAGGAATCAGACCACACTGTTGCTGAGATCTTTCCAGCTCTGGTGATTGTGTTCAATAATTTTGCTAAGAACAGTGTCTCCAGCCATGAGTCTGTGCCTGGTGTGTGTTAGATGTGCAACAATACTTGTCCAACAGAATTAAATCAGAGATTTCCAGGGAAGATTTCTCTCAGCCTCACAAAAACTCGTAAGCCCCGATGTCTGTGGTCCCTCCCATATGTGACAGATCCCCCCTGGGGTCCAGGAACCAGACCCCGTGGCAGAGCAGCTTCTCCTGAGATTGTAACAACCATCCAGTGTTCAGGATAGTCGGGGCTCCGAGGGCAACCAGGCCACCCTGTGTCCGGTCACTTTGTTGCCTAATACTTCATCAGCATTGATGTTCTGAACTGTCAACAGTGTTCGTGTCAGAGGACTTGTCTTGGAAAGTCCACTAGTGATAGGATTAGGACTTAGCAATCATTCTTTTTCTCTACATCACAGGGCTTACCTAGATCCCAGTGAAAGGTTAGAGGTGACAGTGCTCCTGGGAGGACCAGGCTAACCTTGGAGAGAGAGTGGCGGGCAGTCTTAACCCCCCTGGCCTTTCAAAGGTGCATAGAGCCTGGGGTGTGACAGGGGGAACCGAGGGCCTGGGCTCCCACTGGCCCAGCGTGAATCTTGGGAAACTGAGGAATGTCCTCTGGGGGCCCTCACCCCCACCTGAAGCCCTCATGAGCAATGAAGTGAGGTGATATCTGAGCAGGCAGAAGCAGGTGCTGGCAGAGCGGTCTTGGGCTCTTCTGCCCAGCAGCATCCGGCTGCCCTTTGGCTGTATCTTCATGTTTCCTCCCTCTGTGCTCGTGACTGCATCCTCTGTCCCAATCTCCTCTCTTGCAAGGACGCCGGTCAGGTAGGATTGGGGTCTACTGGAAGTCTCCTTCTAATGTGGTCTCTAAGGCTTCATCTCCACAGTTACTTTCTGAGGGTCCAGGGGATGGGACTTCATCATAGGAACTTGGGGTGGGGCAGACAGTCAGGTCCACAGCACCAGGAGCTCACGGAGCCTGCTCGAGGGTTGGCCAATCGGGCCGCTGGAAGGTGGTGGCAGGGTGTGCCCAGGTTCCTGTAACTTCGCAAAATGGCTACCCCACCCCACGGGTGCCCAGCAGTTGTATGAGCCATTCATAGGCGTCCCTAATGACTCAGTAGACCAGGAGATGGAGGGTTTCAGATGTCAAAGCTCAGCCTCCCAATTGCTGGATGTGGGCAGGAAGTGCCCAGGGGCAGGAGCTGGGCTCCTGGGCCCTCACTCCCACCTTAAGCCCTGTGGCACCCTCACCTCCATCTTAAGTCTTGGGGGGCCCTCCTCACCCTCCACCTTAAGCCCTGGGAGGGCCTCCACCTTAAGCTCTGAGGACCCCTGCCCCCAACCTTAAGCCCTGGATTTTCCATCTGCTCAGAGGGAACAGTATAGCTGGCCCGTCTCCCTGTCGCCACTTGAGGATCAAGTGCATGGTGCATATGAAAATGTTCCGAAAAGCATCAAGAGCTTGTCTAGGATCAGAACTGGTGTTTATTCCAAACAACAGGTCAGGGTGAGGATTCTAAGCTGTTGTTGGGCTTGTAAATCCTGTTTGTTTAAAAAATAAATAAAAAGCAAACTGGGGTCTGCTCTCTCCAGAAAGAGTACCGTGTGCCGTCTGGTGTCATAGGCTGCCGGCGTCTGGGGCCCAGCCCTTCTCTGGGTGGCAGCCTGTTCCGAGGGGACCTGCTGTTTGGCTGAGGGCCCCCGCATCCTGCCGCTGGTGCACCCCTTACGTGGCTGAGATGGGGCCTCAGCATGGCCGTGTCCACGCAGTGTGGCTGTGAGGGTGTAATCTTCCTTCCAGCTTCATGGGCACCAGTGAGAGACAGGGGAGGGCAGTGGCTTGGTTCCGGAGAAAAGAGGAAGGGAAGTCCTATTTGTGGGACATCTCGGTGGGGCCAGGAGCCTCATAACATACCTGCCTCTCTCTGAAGTATCCTTATTTTAAAAAGGAGAAGGTAATAACCTTAATTCAGGCCACACAGCTTTAAGAGTCACTGGCTGAACAGGCATTGGAACCCGGATGTGTCTGGTTTCAAAAGCCGTGCCTTTTCCGTTATTCTGTGTCCCCTTCCATGTAGCAGGGGGGGGGGGCCTCTGGTTCGGGTCCCTCCCCCCAGATGTGTGATCTTGGGCGAGTCATTTCAACGCTTCCCATCGTCTCCTCCGCTATGAAGAGCAATGTTCACTTTGTTCCTCACTGGGTGGTTGTGAGAGTCCCGTGATGTCATGTGTGTGGAGTGAGCTGAATACTGGAAAATGCTACACTTAGGCGAGGAATTGCATGCTAAGTTTGAAAGTGTTGCTCAAGAGCCTTCAGTGAGCCCCTCTTCCTGGACCCAGAGGTGTTCTGGCCCCCAGGCTCCATCCCTGTGCTTCACAGCTTCTCCCCAGCTGGCCTCGTCTGAAACGTCCTCCCTGCAGCACTGCCAATATGGCTCCCTCCCCACCTCCTCCAAGGAGCCCTCCCTTGCAGCGTGGCCACCTGGCCATGCATCTTCCCTGCGGCCTGAGACTGGGTGCTGATTTTCAGTTGTCTCATAAGCCCTGGGGGGCCTTCAAGAAGTTATTGACAGCAGAGATGGTGATGCCCACACCTCTGAGTGTCGTCACAGGTGTGGGAGCAGTGCTCAGGCCCACAAGAAGCACTCAGAGGCCTGGATGAGTGCAGGGCGTCAGGCCCAGGCCTCTGCCTCTTCCTGTGGCAGGTCCTGCAGAGTCTGGCGCTTCTGCAGTCCCAGGGTCTCTGAGGGAGGCAGCCTCCTCCTGAGCTCCTCTGGGTATGACCTTCGCTGCTCCTCGGCCTGGCCATGCGACTTGCCCTTGTGGGCCCAGCTCAAGGCTGGGCTCCTGTCAAAGGACACAGCCTTGTCGTCCTTCTGACTGCAATGGGCGCTGGGCCTGCCCTGACTTGTCTTCCAAGAACCTTAAGAAAAATCTAGATCTTCTTTGGGCACATAGTAGGTTCTCAACACTTGTGCTTTGCGGGGCCTCGACATGGATCTCAAAGAAGGTCAGCCGAAATGGGCGAGCCCAGGTTTCAAGCTCCCAGCTCAGAAGGAAGGGACAGGTCCCTCAGGGAAGGAATGTGTCAGTCACATGGGTCTGAAGCTACCACAGGTCACATCTCCTCACTCCCAGAGCCTTGGTTTCCTGTTGTGCAAATCACCGTGACAATAACCAAAGTGTGGGGTCGTCATTGTGAGTGTGGCCGGAGATTCTGGCCTCAGTTCTGTCCTCAAGCCCATTCTTCAGGTCCAGCTTCGATGACCCACCTCAGAGGGACCTTCCTGCCCACACCCAAGGATGCCTTGCTCATCCCATCTGATGGGGGAAGGGCAGGCAGTAAGAACAGGACACTGCTGAAAGGAGCACTCACCTCACTCACTACAGGTCAGAGACTTTCCTGCAGACCCTGGGGAACTGGAGGCGCTGCCCGGAGACTCAGGGCTGGACAAAGACAGATGCCTTGGGCCCAATGGGTCTATCACTCAGGAAAGAAAATACATTTTGAGAACACATCAGGGACAGGACACACTTTGATTTGGTTGCTGTGCCTGGACCCTGACCCCCACCTGGGAGTTTGCCTCAGGAACACTGACCATTCTCCAGCCCCAAGAATGGGAGCTGAGTTTCAGCATCATAGAAAATTAACTACGTTGTTATTGGACTTCAAGATCCTGGAAGGACCCTGAAGCCCTTATCCTGCCCCTCCCGCTTGCATACAGCATGCAGCCCTTCTTCCTCATCCACGTGTAATAGCTGCCAGTAGGGGAGGGAGCGCAGAATCTGCAGAGCGGCCTGGGGCTCTCCACACTGCCAGCAGTATTGGAATGAACGCTCGTACCTGCTCAGCTAGCTCAAGTAGTGACAGGTGGCCTGGACATGTTTTGTGCTGTTTCACTTTCTAGCACTTTGACAATCTGTAATGATTTCATTTGTATACGCACCTGGACTAGCCCCTGTTAGAATGTGAGCCCCTGAGGGAAGTTTGCCAATGTGTCCTGCTCACGCCAGGTCCCCAACTCCTGGAACAGTGGCTGGCACACAGCAGGTGCCCGGAGCTTGTGGTCCTTCCTCCCCTGCCTCAGTAGGGAGCATGCTGCCAGTCTCGGAGGCAGGAGCAGGGCGGCTCTTGTGACTCCAAGAAGCTGCTTGTGTTTCTCATGTGGGAAAGGAGGGTCCCATCCAGGAGCAGCTTGGCCCATGGAAACTCTTCCTTCAGGAAGAAGAGCGGGGCCAGGAGGACAGGTGCTGGTGGCCTTCCCTTTGAAGCAGCTGAATGATGCCCCACTTCTACCTTGTTTTGGGGCGTCCCTGCTTCAGCAGCTGGATACCTGAAACCTCCCGGCTAAGGACAGGCCTGGGCTGTTCCCACTGGGCAGTCCAGAGAATGATCTTTCTGGGGACAGCAGCCTGGCCTTGCCCCTTCCTGTACCCACTCACGTGAGTGTGGGGGATGGGGGACGGATGCTCATGAAAAACTCCTTTTGGAGAGCAGCAGGATGGGGGAGGAGAAGAGAAGAGAGAGAGAGCCAAGGTGTGGGGGTAGGGGAAGTGGAGGGGGCAGAGAGGGGTGATGGAGCAAAAGATTTTAAAATCAGACAGGTTTGCAGTGAGAAACAGGAGCCGGTGCGAGGGAAGTCTGAGAACAGCAATGCAGGGGAGAGAAGGGCTGACAGCAAGCGAGTGCTCAGCCCTGACCCAGGGCTCAGGAGCTGTGGGAAGAGGTGCAAGGATTTCATGATTCTTCATGATGCACAGGGCGAGGAGTGACAATGCTGGGGATGCAGGAGAGGGGATGGGAGTGGGAGGGGCTGGTGCACGGATCTGATTTCTGTTATTTCTTTCTGTGAACCAGTTTGGGTTGAGTGAGGGCCTGGGGCTCTTTAGTTCTGTGGGAGAAGTGGGGGGTGGGGGGGGGAGAGAGAGCGAGAGAGAGAGAGAGAGAGAGAGAGAGAGAGAGAGAGAAAAACATTGCTAACATCGCGCAGCCTGGGCAGAGGGGCCGAGCAATTAGTGTGCCTGTCACAAGCAGAAGGAAGTTTGTTTATCTTTGAGCTGCTGGAGCAGACCTGGCCAGTGATATTTGTTTTTAAAAAGAAGCACAACAACAACAACAACAAGGGAATATGTGTGGGTCTGTGGCATGTTCGTGTCGCAGTTCGAGGGGAGGTGGCTGGAATCCGGAATCAATAATGTAATTGAGTTATTTCCGTGAGTGGTTAAGGCTATTATTTTGAGTGAGGGCCGGGCATTTGGCTGTAGGCTGTGATCACTAGAGCTCATTGGGTATTGATCCCGCCTTTCCGTACTGCTGGTGTTCTGGGAGCATCAGTGGAAGTATTTCCTCCCCCTTCCCCCATTCCCTCCCCCCTCCTACCCTGCCTCCTTCATCCCAGGCTTCCTTCTAAGAAGCAGAACAGCCTCTCCCTGCTGGATGGCTGCGAGTTTTCCACCCCACATCATCGCCATGTGTTCTAAAAGCAAAACGCAATTTTCCAGGCATCTTCACACATACACACACACACACACACACACACACACACATGCGCGCGTGCGCGCGCACACACACACGTACACACATGGCCTCTGTGCTCAACAATGTGCTTTTTACAAGAAAAGGAGCGAAAACAACAGGTCCACTATAGTCCTGTGATGTCCTAGGGCTGGGAGGCCAAAGTCCCGCCAGAGACATTGTCCCCATTGACGCCGCTCCCCAGCTCTGGGCAGCTCACAATCCCACCCTTTGTGGCCACCAGAGAATCATGGCCTGTGCTGGTCCCCTTGGACCCACCCTGCCAGCCCCAAAGGTCACCAGCCATGATGTCATGGAGAAGCATGTGGTCAGAGAGCCCGTCCTCCGCAGAAGCTGGAGATTTGATGGACACTCCTCCCCACCCTGTCCTGCCGTCCCAGCCTCAGCCCTGGGGTCTCTCCCGCTGGAGGTGAGGTATGTGTGGGCTCACTGAGAGGCTGTGGCCTTCTGTCACCCACTCGTTGGGTACCTCCTCTGATCCTCTGAGCTTCACCTTGGGACACTTCCCCAACACCCCTCCTCCCCCCCCCGCAGTCTCCCCTAGCATTCTGCACACTGCACCTCGCCTTCCAAGCATGGCAGGACTGTTTTAGAAAGGTCTCTATCTTGGAGGCTTGGAGGTCGACTGGGTGAGAGACTAGAAGCTGGGAAAACATTCTGAATCTGTTACAACCAATCGGTTGGGAGAGAGGCTGCAGATGGGGTCTGGCTGGGGTGGGAGGGGTCGGGAGGTGGAAACTCAGGCATGGGCCTGCTGTGACTCCAGGCTCAGACCAGGGGAGTCCAGTGCCACCTGAATAAGTCCAGGGTTCTGCCTGTGGCTGGGGACTCTCCTCGAAGACCTTTCTCAGACCCTTTCAACCCCCTCCCCCATGCCTTCCAGCTGCGAGGCTTTCTTTGTATGGATTGCTCAGAAGGCAGAAGCTCTAAAAATAGAAAGCCTTATTATTACCTATTAAATTTCTTTCCACCTCCAGAGTTTTCTGAAAGTAATAAGAAGAGGGAGGCAGAGTCTGTGCTGAAGGGTCCAGGAGCAGGGTGTATTGAGAGGTGAGGAGTGAAGCCGATGGAGAGAACTCAAGGCCAGGGGGATAGGAGGAGGGAGGGTGAGAACACACAGACTGAGCCACTGGGCCAAGCGACCTTCCAGAGCACATGCCACTCCAAGGGAAGTGCATGAGGACATGAAAACAATAGTGTTCCCACGAGGCCATCCCCCCCAGTTGCGGAAGGACAGGCCTGGGATGCAGGGACTTTGCACCTGTCCCTGCCTTGGGGCAAAGCCTGGGAGCTCCCACAGTTGACAGGTGTGCATCCTCTCATCCTGATGCATTTCATCTCATGCTCCTAAAGGTCCACCTGCAAGGCTGAGAAAAGCCTGCACAAACCAACCAAAACCTTAGCCAGAGTCAATGAGGACAACCAATCACAAGCAGCCAACTGGGCAACCACTTAAGCTTCAACCAATCAGATCACTTTCATGCTTTGCTTCCTCTCTGCTCTATAAAAGCCTCTCCCCTAGTTCCTGTCTGACTGGTGCTGCCTGATTGGAATCCATGTTTGCTCAGATAAACTCTAACCATTCAATGTGCCTCAGTTTATCTTTTAACACTATGTTGTTAAAACCCCTCTATTTAAAGGAGAATGCACCCAGGTCAACCTCAGATGGATTCTGTTTTCTATGCTCAGAATCATGATACATTTATATACTTAGTTGAGGATTTTCCTTAAAAAATTTTTTTCATTGGCAACTAACTTTTATCGAGTGTGTTTTAAATATTTAAAAACTTTTTTACTTCAATTACAGTTTACGTTCAATATTCATTTGTATTAGTTTCAACTGTACAACATAGTGGTCAGACAATCATATTCTTATAGAGTGGTCCCCCAGATATTTCCAGTCCCCACCTGGCACCACACACAGATATTACAATACTATTGACCATGTTCCCTGTACTGAGCTTGATAGCCCGTGACTGTTTGTAACTACTAATCTGTACTACTTACTCCCTTCACCTTTTCCACTGACCTCCAACCTCCCTCCCCATTGGCAGTCATCATGGACTGGGCCTTTCTTATACAGCTCTTTGCTCAGTATTTCCCCCTGGTATTTCTAGCTTCCTTTTTTCTTCCTGATGCAGAACAGTGCTGTTCTTTTATCTTATCAATAAGCTCATCCAGTATCTTGTCCTTGCCAGACATTTCCTAGACTCTTTTTTTTTTTTAAATCTTAGGTATTTAAATATTTTTTAAATTTATTTTTAATTTTTATTGATTTCAGAGAGAAGGGGAGGGGGAGAGAGACATTAATCACGAGAGAGAACCATTGATCGACTGCCTCCTGCACATCCCACACTGGGATTGAGCCTGTGACCCAAGCATATGCCTTAATTGGGAATTGAACTGTGACCTCCTGGTTCATAGGTTGAAGCTCAAGCACTGAGCCACGTTGGCTGAGCCATTTCTGAACTCATGAGGGTATCCTTCCCCGAGGCCTCCGGGTCCCTCTCGAATGTGCTGGGTTACTCTTTAGGCCCCTGGAAAAGGGCTGCTCTAGCATTTCAGCTCATTTCACTTCCGGGAACTGCCACACACCCAGCCCGTTCTCTTCACTCTGTGGGTTCTGTCTCCCATGGCTGGAGGATGCTTTCAAATGATGGTCACAGAAGCATGTGCCAAAGGTGGAATTTCTGGGCCTTTGCATGTTTCAACATCTCCCTTCCACCTAGAATTCCAGGTTTAAGGAGACTTCCTCTCTGCGTTGATCTCTAGCATACGGTTCCAGTGATGGCAATCTGGTATGTGTTGCTATAGAGGTAACCAGTTTTGTTTTTTCCTAAATTAGCATTTTTTGTTTTGATCCTTGGTATTTCTAATTTTAACTGGGCCATATTTGGGTGGTGGATCTAGTTTGTATTTTGTGTCCAGGCATTTGCCATTCATTCATTCATCCATCCATCCATTCATTCTTTTCTCTCACTTTCTTTGTAATTATTTTCTGGAACACTCATGATATTGTTGGGGCACTTCCTGGCTTGATCCTCTGAGTCTCTCGCCTTATGGAATTTTTATGTCTGTATTTTATCTGTGATCTGGAGGGTTTCTTTGACTTTGTCTTCCAGTCACTCAATTGACCTTTTTCTCTTTAGCAATTGTGTCTTTAATTTCCAATAATTCTTTCTTGCTCCCTGAATGTTTTAATTTTCTAGCAACCGTTTCTGTTTTGTGAATGCCATATCTCCCTGAATCTCTCTGAGCACTTGAATTAGAATGGCTCAAAATATTCTCTTCTATTTTGTTTTCTCTGGGATTAGGGCTGTATTTATTCATCTGGATTCTTCTGTGAGGTTAGTTTTTCTCAAATACCCAGTGATCATTGCAAGCCCGCTCATGTTTTTTTAAGGAAAGAGAAAGCATTAATTTCTGAAGCCAGTACGAATGTCTTCTGTGGGTGTGGAGTCCTGTTTGCTTTCCAGGTCTCTTTCCTAAATGGGATACAATTGAGGTCATGAAAGGTGGCTGTTCTCATGCTTAGGGGTACAGACATAATGGGATAAGTAAATATAAAATTCAGATAGTCGATGAGAAGTAATTGATCGTTAGGAAGGAGAATGGCTGGGAGCCACGCCTCTTGACTCTGTTGGACTCTGGGTGGCCTCAGCAAGGAGCAGGCTTCCTGTTTGTGGCAGGTTAAGCTCTGCCACTCCGCCTCCAGCTCCTGCTGAGGATGTTCACAGGTCCAGAGAGCAGCAGAGTGACAATCCTGACTTGTGTATGTAGTTCTTGTCAGCCTGGCTTCCAGGACATTAACCTGCTGGGCGTTCTATGTGGAGAAGAGTAAAAGGGTCCATGGGCCTGCTGGTTACCCCCAGGTCCTGGCTTCCGAGTTGAACGCCCTCTCAGGATGAGAACATCTGTGGATCTTTCTTCCTTTACTGAGTATCCAGGATGCACTGGTGCTCCTGCCATGGTGGCTGCGCCTTTTCACAATGTTCTCATTGTCACAGATCATCATTCTACAGATCCCCACATTTCTCAGGTGAGAGCAGGAAGGCCAGAGAGGGAGGTCTGTTTTCTGGGGTTCCGTGGGTGTGAGGAGCAGAGTCTGTTTCTTGGGCTTCTGATTTCACACATTTCATTCAGGTACTTGGTGCCTAGAGGACTGGCCTTCATGGTCCAAGACTCTTAATGGTGTGTCTTTCAGGGACTTTGGAGGGGCATGGAAAGCAGGTGGCTAATGAATGGGTGGGAGAGAGTGCGGGAGTGGGGGAAAGGGGAGGGGAACGTCAGAAATTCATTCCTTAATGGGATGAGAGTCTAATTCAGATGAGGGGCCTCCAGGGGCAGTCCAAGGGGATGCTCATAAAACCTAGGGTTTAAGCTCTAACTGCGTGGCTTTCTCAGGGCGGGGAGGAGTTCAGGCTTGTCTGTCTGTTTTGTGATTCCTGAGCTAACTGCCTTATGAAATGAAATGTATGGAGGAAAGGCAATATGGTTTGTGATTTGCCAGTAGCAAAAACAAATGATGCAGAAGACAAAAGAATATCTTTGTTTAAAAATTGTAAATTATTTTCTCACTGTAAATGTAATAAGTAACAGGAAAAGGTAATAGAGAACTTGTAAACAAACCAGGGTTTGCAGAAGAAAACAGAAGTCACCTTAAAATTCCATGATGGGATCCTCATTGTTCCCGTGTAAAGAATATTTCCCAGAAAATCCAAAGCCATTTGAATCCATATTGAAAGGGTTTGTAGGTTGTTCCCTCCTAACTAATGGAAGAAGAGAAATATCGTCTTAAAAACCATAGAAAAGGCAAAAAATCACAGCCACCTGCCACCCCAGCGCCCCCGAATCATGACAACCATGGAGCCGCTCAGTGTCCTGATCTAGATCTTCCTCTTGTTTATACCCATGTCCTCCAGCCTGGGAACCACAGCACATCTGTGTGGTCAACAAACATGAAAACAGTCACATTCACCTTGCCCCTGGGGCACCTGCTGTTTTATGGAGGGTCCCAAACCAGAGGATCAGCGGGAATCCGAGACCGAGCTCTCCACCAGGGATGCCTCAGGGCCTCTGAGGCTGGTATAGGCGAGCAGACAGAGGAGGCAAGGTTCAGCAGGAGACAGCTAAGGACTGCCAGAAGAGGACTCTCTTTTCACAACAGATCCTAAACCGTGACTGTAAGCAAATGTTGTCATGGAGAAGCCCAGCAATCTTAGGGTTGGCCCTGGGGCCCAGGACCCTGATATGAACTCCCTGCAGAAGCTGAGGTGGCCCCAGTCCCGGGCTGGGCACACAGGACTCCCTGGGCAGGAATCCCCTGCCCCCGGCCCTCTGACATGCCTTCTGTGCTTGTCTCCTTCTATGTCCTTAGACAGGCAGAGTGTTTTCCTAGGAGGGGACTTCAATGGTGTGGAAGTCAGCATTCGTTTTGATTTTTATTCACAGCACACACACTCGCTGGCTCTCCACTTTGGTGGGACTCATGGATAAAACCATCACAACCTGGTTTTATTCAGATTTTCTTAAATATTCACCCTAGGATATGTTTTTATTGCGCTTGAGAGAGAGAGAGAGAGAGAGAGAGAGAGAGAGAGAGAGAGAGAAACAGGGATCATTGCCTCCTGTACACACCCTGACTGGGGATTGAACCCACAACCCTTTTGGCATACGGGACAATGCTTCAACCCACTGAGCCACCTGGCCAGGGCTTATCCATATTTGTGTGAGGCTCCTGGCGTACGAACAGAAGTCCTGAACTGCATCAGTGGTGGCAATCTGGCGGCACTTATGCCCCCTCCAGAGGGCAGGGCTCAGCAGAAGAGCCACCGAGAGGGAGGCTTTGTGCATCCCCCGCAGGGCTGACTGTCCTGCGCATTTTCCTCTGCCCCATCTGTGTGCGTCCCCACCCCCTCCATCTGTAGGCTCCCCATTCTTATCAGGAGCTGCTCTTCTCCTCCAGACCCTATAATGCCTGTTACCATAGTACCGGGGAACCCTACAACATTAAGACAATCTCTTTATTAGGAAGCGAGTTGACAAGATGAGGGCCTGTGTCTCGGGAGCCTCAGGGACCTGTCCTGGCTTGGTCACACCTCTGGACCTGGCCCCCAGTCACCTATGTCTCCTTTTCTAGCTATTTCTGTTCATTTTGGCTACTGGACAGTGACCTGATGCTGGTGGGGGTGCAGCTCCCACTCCGTTCTTCCCCCGGTGGCATGCTTCCTGGCCTTTCGGGATGCCCTGCCTGGAAAGAGAAGTGCTATACGGCGTTGGGCTTTTGGCGGTAAGACAACAATGTCCTGGCTGAACACGAACTTAAAGGACTTTCCCATTCCAGAGCAAACCTTTGCAGCCAGAGAAGTTCTTACATGCTAACCGCCAACTTCCTTTCTGACTGCACCCCTTGGATTTGGCTTCTAATGATATTTCAACCCGGTTTAAAAGTAACAGCCTTGGTAGACGACCAGGTATCTCACACAGGAAATGTTATTGCTGCAACTTCCATAGTCGCAGGGTCTCCTGATGACACAGATGCCTGGGGAAACAACAGGTCCTTTGTGACATCTCCACGCTTTGATCAGGGGGTCTTGGCAGAGGACAGTCGTGGCCTGCCCATGCCCTGGATCCAGTCTAATATAACAGACACGTGCTCTCCTGTAAATAGAGCTCACAAGTGGCAAGGCCTTGGGGCTGTGCCCAGGTTGGTGGTGAAGTTCCTCTGTCCCTTGGCCCCACCCTTCTCAGCTGCCAGGACCATGATCTGCCTCCTACAGGCACTGGAGTATATTTAGAGCCTCTTCCCTTAGGCTGAGTGGGACCTGAAAATAGATTGCTTGGCCTGTGTGCAGTTGAGCTGTGGCCTCCAAATCTCCACTTGCATCCAGCCAGTAGCCAGTTCGGTGTGGGTCTGCTCAGTAGCATGCGGTGACAGTGGCTTGGTCTTGGGGGCTGGGCTCTGCTTCAGCACTGTTCCCTCCATCTGGAGGAATGTGCACAGGCCTTCCTGAGGTCTAGTGGTGACATCTGCCTCTTTGGCTGGGGTCCCTTGGGTCTGGAAGCAGTCTGCATGAGAGTGTCCCACATCTGTACTGCGGGTACCTCTCTGGAAGGGACCAGATACTTCCCTTTGGCCCCAGCCCTGTTCTACCTCTCAGTGTGATCACAGTTGCTCTGTATCCTGAAAGTTCCCTTGGGCCTGCACCTCGGGTCAGCCCTGGGTAGCTTGGGGGCTAAGGGGACCGGGGGACTCTAGAGGTAGGTGTGCAGAGTAGCCAGGCCCACCTAGGGGTGGGCCCGGCCTTGCTGCCCACCTGCCGCCCAGGAAGATACATGGGTCCAGGCATTCTCCAACCCCCAAGATTCTGATACAGGGGTCCAGGCAGGACCCAGGAACCTATGCTCAACAAGCCCCCCAGAGGAGGCAGATGCAGATGTAAGGGGATTGGGCTGAGGGGATTGGGCTCTGCCATCTTTTGTCTTTGGGTGCTGCCATCTTTGAGGTTGTGGCAGTTAATTAGCATCTTCCCTCCTTATTGGTTGTGGGCACCACCATCCTTGTGATGGTGTGAGGGTCAATTAGCATATTCCCTCTTTATTAGATAGGATAGCTAGTCCCCAATATTCTATTTCTGCCCTTAATATCCTCACTGCTATTTCTATCATCTCATATCTATGAGATGAGTTTTAAGTGAAACTGCGTTTGCTGGACTGCATTTGCATTTGCCTTGAAAGCAGTTCCAGTGGTGGGATATAGCAGATGCAGACATTGAACCCAGCAGCAAGCAATTAGGTACAGAGAAAAATGAAAGAGAATTCCACTACCCAGACAGGCTGGGTAGCCAGGAAGAGAACCAGGATAAGTCAAATCCAAAAAATTCTTCTCATTATTTTACCTTGGGGAGATGGTTTCTTTAATTTGTTGAATGTTGTTTTCTATCAATTGTCGGAAAGATTAAGATAGCACATTCCTTTGAATTCCTAACAACCACGGTTATGCCACAACAGCAAACATCCATTGCTGCCCAGTCCTCTGGCACTGCCTCCTTGGCCTGGCTCAGCTCTTGATTCAGCCCCTGCATGGCCCTGGAAGTGGCATTCAGGGCTTTTACCTGCTACAAGCCAGCCAGTTCACTTCTACATTGAGGGAGCCTACCACTGCCGGCATGACAAAATGGTTACAGCCATATATTCAGCAGGGCTCCCAGGGGCCATGAGAAGGTCTCTTTTGGTTCAGAACCTGTGGTTCCTGGGGCATGAAGATGGTCATTCATCCTAAGGAGCAAGGCCCTGGAGCTGTCGGCAGGGACATGAGTAAACAGTTACCCCCAAATCAGGAACCAACTGGCTGGCAGCTGATGCCATGACTGCAGGGGAGGGTGAAATGACCAGCACAGTTCATGTTGTAGCTGTTAGATACAGAAATATAGCAACCAGAGCACCTGGAAGTCAGGCATTCACCGCAGGAAGTGGTTCTCATTTCTGCAGATGGGCCCTTCTCAGCATCCTGTTGTAGGAAGGTTCTCTCCCCTAAATCTGCACATCAGGGTCATGTGAGCTCTGATAACAGTTCCAAAACCCTGACCACAACCCCAGACCAATGGAATCAGCTCCAGGAATGGACAAAGGTCTCACCCTTGAAGCTTCCAGGGCGATTCAAATGTGCAGACACGTTGGAGGACCACATCTCAGGGTGAGCTTAATGGCAATGGAGCAACTAGCTCTGATAATAACATCCCTGGTGGCAAAACTGTCAGTGGCACCTTGCAGACAGAACGTGTGTCTTTGGACACATCTCAGGCCTCATGGAGATGGCTTTGTGTTTTATCCTTACCCGAAGAGATGTTTAGTAATGAGAGAGAGAGAGAGAGAGAGAGGGGGAGAGGGAGAGAGAGATGTGAGTGAGAAACATTGATTGCAGTTGCCTCCCATATGTATCCTTTCAGTGTGTGGGACACATTCTAATCAACTGAGCCACCTGGCCATGGCTGGCCCATTCTTCCTGCTGGCTGAGCAGCCGCACTCATAGCCAGCCAGCACTTTTTCCGAATCATTTCTGTCTTTCCAGGGCCTCAGCCGCCCAGATGAATGTATTGTGCCAGTGAGAGCTGGTCAACACAGCACCTGTGCTTCCAAGAAAAGGTGCCCGTGAAAATGGCATGTGGCTATACAACGTGCAGGTTCCTAGGGACACTCACCCTCCATGAGTGGCCTTGGTGATCACAGCACCATCCATGAACGTTTATTCATTCATTCGTCATACATGTACGGGATTTCTATTCTGTGTTAGACTCTATGTGATGGCTGTTGGGGCGGCAAAAATGACTTTGACTCTTGCCAGGTACCCATGGTTTGCTGTTTAGTAAGAGGGCTCTCAGGTGCATTCATGATGACAGTCCAAGGAAGGACATGTGGGGTGATTGGGGCCCAGTTACAGACTGTGGGCATCTCAGAGAAAGAGTGCTCCCATAGGGCCACCTGAGGCCCCTGAGAAAGGCCTTGAGGCCCTGGTTGGGACGTGGACACAGAGCGGAGGGAGGGAGGCCACTCTGGGCAGAAGAGTCGATGAACATACCCATGAGAGGGATCCTGGGGTCACCACTGGGTAATGGTGAGTCATCTGAGTTTGACCAGCATGTGAGGGGGAGACGAAGCCAGAAAGCATGGTTTTTAGTGGCACAGAGTTGACTGGCCTAATGGACACAGAATTGTGGTGAGACCATGGTCCCAGCAACTGCTGACGGCCCCATCTTCTGGAGGGGAGACCTGAACATTTGCTGCCCTCCCACCTCCTGCCAATGCATTGAGATCGTCCCCTCTGTGTCTCTGCCTGGTCCACTCCCCCTCAGATTCAATCCTACTCATCCTTTCACTCTGAGATAACTGTCATTTCCTCAAAGAAGTTTGCCCTGACCTTTCCATTTAAATTAGAATTCCTGCCATAGTCTCTCATCTTATCCAATTATTTTCTTTCTGGCACTTATGTCTGTGCCTGTGGGCTGCTGTCCATCTCCTCCCCCGACTGTGCACGCTCCCTGAGGCCAGGGCCTTGGTGTGTCTGGTCCCTTAGCTTGTCTCCAGGGACTGACATGCAAAAAGCTCTCCGTAAGTGTTGGCTGGATGATAAATAAATGAATGAATGCCAGAAAAGAGGAAAAGTGATTTATAGACCCCCAGCACATATATATAATAGAAACACATTAATAACAGAAGGGACAGACACAGTGGCCGAGAGCAAGTGGGCCCACTTCTGCTACGTACGTCCTGGGAGAGATCACAACCTAAGTTGCATTTGGCTGAGTAGCCTCTTCCCTTCTCTGCCCTCATAGCCTATATCCTTGTCTGTAATATGAGATGCTACATCTGCCCTGCTTAAGTTTGGTGTTTGGGGAAACCCATCAAACCCTGAGTTCTGGTGCCAAGCAGAGCACCTCCCATTGGAGACCAGGAGTCTGTATTAATGCTGTGAGATATTGCATCTAATGCCTGCTGGCCATTATTATATTGGTGATTCTGCTTTTCATTCACCTTTGCTGCAAAAATATTATTTTCTATCGCCTCTGATCCAAAGCAAGACAATGAATCCAGGAGCAGGACCAGTGTGAAGTTACGGTTACCAGAGTAATGTATCAGGCTGCCCTCGCGTCAAACACACCAGTGAAGACGTAGGCAGACCTCTGTGCTCACTGGATGCTGCTGGCGTTGACAGAAGCAGAGCATCTTGTCTGAGAGGACTAAGTCTTCAGAGGACCCCACAGACATGAGCCCAGCATCCTTGTAAGTGAACATGCTTGTCCCGCCGGGTTGACACCGCGTGAGAATTCAAGAACAGCTGGAGACAGCAAGTGACTGACGCCAGGGGCTGCCTGGAAACCGCTTCTGGGAGGATCACGTTGTTATGTCAACAATGATCTGGGACAAGACACAGCGGTGCCATGCAGAAAGTGTGGATTAAAGGCCAAAGCTGCAGTCAGACTTCCTGGCCTTCAGCAAAGATCTCAACTTGTTATGGGCTGTAAGGCCTGATGGAAGGTGTCAAGGGAGACCTGGGATAAGCACAGTGAACATTTCCTAACGAAAAATATTTGTTGAACACCTACTAGCACTTCTAGCATATACGTGGGAAAACAATTGATGTGGGGCACAGGCGGGACAAGGTCAATGGCATGAACAATGAACCAGAAGTTGGAGTGAACCAACAGTGCTCCCACTGTGAGCGAAGCATCCAGACCAGAAGAGACTGACAGAGAAAGGGAAGAGAGAACCAAAGAAGTATGACTTCCTTACGGTCTAAGAGAAACAAAAACCGAAAACCAACCCCAAATTAAACACATGCACAGCCATTATCCCGTCTGAGTCATGAAACCAAAACAAACCCAGGAACCTCAGAGAGGCCTCGGTGTGGGTGCTTCCGCGGAGAGTGAGCTCACTGTCGAAGGTCATGGGCTGGAGAGGTGGAGCCATGTGTCTGTGGGTCTGGGGGTGGCTGTCCCAGAGCACTTTTCTGAGATGCCAGGATGTGAGGTGTCTTCACGCCAGGCTGAGGAATCTGCTCTTCATTCTGTGAAAAATACACCTCACACTTCTTCAAAAGGAAGAAGACCGAGTGCACTACCATGTAGTCATTGTGACATTGACCTTGGATGGGGCCAGGGAGAACGCCGTTTAAAGGATGGTTTGGAGTCTTAGAAGAGCACTTGCAGCACCAGTTCACCGAAAGGCTAAGTGTGCCAGACAGCATGCTTCCTCCTCTGCCGGGTGTGCGATGGAAAACATGGTTTGTGTGTCAGTAAGACAAATGTTACTGAGACCTCTGTGGGGTCCTTGCTGTGTCCTTTTTGGCATTTGCACCCAGGAATCGGATGAACTATGGAAGGCAGCTTGGGGTCCTCAGAAGCCATGGATGGGGAGGCATAAGAAACAGACTGGGTGAAAGCAGCCGTGTCCCGATGATGGGGAGGGAGTGTGGACCCAGATTTCATGGCACAGGAGTGAGGGAGGTGCCTGTTGACCTCCAAGCCCCTGCCCAGGAATGGCGTGCAGCTGTGGATAAGCAGACAGACCTAGGGCTGTCAGGTTCGCTTGATGGGAGTTAACTGTGGGGCTAATGCCCCAACACCGTCCCTACTCTGGCTCTTTCCTCTTTGTGTCCTTGCTCCTCCTAGCCCTGGAGTCTTGGTTTTCTCCCCTAGGGCTCTGGCTTGACCTTCCTCCCTGGCTTGCTCTGTCCAAAGCCATGCGGGAGAAACCCTCAGACCCTTGTTCCAGTGTCAGGGCCCAGTGCACCCCTCGGGGCCTGACAGCTCCTCAAGGGCCCTGACCACACAGCACAAGGAGAAGAGTATTGCATTCAAGTCAGGGCACCCTGCTTCCTGGGGGGCAGCTCTGTGAATTAAAGGACAGCACAGAGAAAGGAGAGGTCGACAATGCACTCCAGTGTGAAGAGATGAGCATGCCAGGGGGACATACACTGTAGGCACGAGGTTTGTGTCTGAATTTGCAGAAGATTCCACTGTGACAACCCCCCAGTGTCTCTTGCGTGGCCCCAGGGAGGTGCCTGGAACCTGTGGACAAAAGCTGCAGGGGTAGAGGCTGATTTCAATAAAACTCTTTCTCATGGTGAGAACTGCCTGGAAATGGAGTGGAGAGGAGGGAGCCCTTGTTGGAGGTGTTCAGGTACAGGCTGAGCCATGGCTGGTCAGGAAAGCTGCACCCCAGGCTGGACATTGAAGGGATACCTGAACTTGATTTGTAGGTTGGTTCCACCCAAGAGAGTGTCTGTATCCGTGAGGACTCGGAGTGAAGGTGAGTGCCCCCTCCAGGGAAAGGCCAGCGAATGACCCTTGTGTGGGGCTAGCACGCCTGCCCTACCTATGATGTGAGCGAGGCTCCCCGCTGCACTGGTCTCGCTTCCCCTGCGAGAGCCAGCACCTCGGGCAGCTCAGGAGAGCCCTCCCGACCCAGGGCTGCTCTAACCTGGCTCCCATCACTGCCCCTCCCACGCTGCTCTCAGGTCTTAGAGCAAGTGCATCGGACACAGAGCAGCCGAACTGAGAAAAAGCATTTTAATAAAACCCATTGATTTTTGTGGGTGCAAGTCAAGGAAAAGGCACCTAAAGAGTCTTCCAGCCCCTGCCACCTCCCCCTCTCTCCTGACCTATGTGGGGTGGTCATACATCGATCGCTTCCTGGATAATAGATCGTGCCACCAGGAGGACCCCTGGGGACCACAGGGAGCTGGGAGCAGCACTGCAGCCCAGCCGAGTTAATCAAACCAGCAACAGGATCTCAGGCGCAGCGGCAGCGGCAGCGCGGAGGCATTATGCGTGATTACTGACAGGCACCAGCTGCCAGTCGTGGCTCCAGCGAGCTATGCGGCCGCCCCAGTTGAGAGGCGGATTCCTGGCTAATCCCCGAGGGCCGGCCCAGCCCGCAGAGCCGGGTGCAGGGTGGCGATGACCACTCTCGGGTGCCCAAGTTGAAGGGCACGGCCGTGCCTGGGGCTGGGAGCTGCAATCTTCAGAGACCTGGCGAGGACTATGAACTGAAGAGTAAACATGTACGGGAATTATCCTCACTTCATGAAGTTCCCCACCAGCTTTGGCGGTGAGTGTGGCACCTTCTGGACTGTCCTGGGGAGATGGAGGGGACACAGCAGACCACTAATGGGATTAGTATTGAATCCTTTATGTGTACATGTATGTGCACTGTGCTTGCGTGTCAGTGTATATATGCACGAGAGAGAGGAGAGACGGCTGTGGGTGACAGTGCTTTTGCACCTCCGAGTGAAAGCACGAGGGCGTGTGTGCGGGTCTGCACATGGGAGACCAGCTGGAAGCTGCGTATTGTTGCAGTGGTGTGTGCGTATGTGAGTGTGTGCATGAGAGTGTGTGAGTGTGAGTGTGTGTGTGTGTGTGTGTGTGTGTGTGTGAAGTGGAGAGTTAAAGATGACCCAGCTTGCAGTGAGGAGAGGGGAGAGGGAGGGACCTCGTCTGCTAAGGGTCTCTGGGACACTTCAGAACAAGAGCTTGCTATATTAAAAAGTAGATTTTTAAAAGCAAACATAATGCTTTAATTTGCACAGTGCCATCCCGATGGTGTTCTTGCCTTTTGTTTTGCTAATAGTCCTGGTCGCCCCCCCTGCTGTCCCCAATTCCTGGCCAGGGTCACTGCCATCACTTCCCTGGGGTTGAGCTGGCTGGTGACCATCACCCAGCACACTCCCCAAGGCTCCGGGTTTCCTTGACAGGAACCCTGCTGGAGTGAATGGAGCGGACAGCTGACCGGCTGGCCTCTCCCCGTCAGCTGGTGGGGGCAGCGCTGCCCTGGGCCCTAGAGCTCCTGTCCTGCCGGTGCTGCTGGCAAGCAGGACAAAGCAGAAATTCTTGTCAAGTCTTGAGAAGGAAAAGCCCCTGCTCTCCTGACTTCCGTGCGGCAGGTGGGCAGCTGTCCGCATGGCGCTGGGCAGGACGCTCGGGGACTGTGCTGGGGACGTGCAGGTTGCTGTGGTCCTTCCTGGCAGGTGTCAGGCCAGGGCTTCCCGTGCCTTCAGGGGGTACGGGTGGTGGTTCCCAGCCAAGCATGCTGTCAGGTCCCAGGATACAAATGTGCATACAACACGGTCGTGGCCCCTTGGGTAGGGTGGGCTCATCACCCAGACACACGTAATGGTGTGGAGTTGGCCACCTGGGCACAGGGGGTGGGCTGTGGCAGTGATCCTGGAAGAGGCTGAGTTCGGGTTATTGGGGCCAGTCTGTGACAGCCAGTGAGCATGGCGGCCAAGGCTGGGGCCTGGACATCTGATCTCTAGTTCATAGCTGGGTCACTGGCATGGGTGTGAAATGTCTTCTCAACTCTCATCCTGGGCCCATCCACAGCCGAGCAGCCCTTTCTCTGGTGAGTTCAGGTGTCTGAAGAGCATGCCAACCCCTGAGACACCCAGGCCCCGCTGTGAGGCCCTGGCCTCCTGAAAGCCAAAGATACCCACGGTGATAGTTTTGGGGTGAATAAGGGGTTGAAGGAAGAGGATTTGGAGAGAGGGATGATGAGGCTGGGGAACAAAGGTCTGGTCCAGAATTTAGTAGGGCCGCTTGATGGTGCCTTGGAGTGCCTGCTGGCAGGCAGGGCTCAGATTATCTCAGCCCTCACCATGCAGACATGTACATGCAGTGGCGAGGGCGGCAGGGATGAGGACAAGGTACGGTGCGGTTGAGTGGGAGAGCCTTCCAGAAAGCCTCTGCTTCACACTTGAATAGGATCCCTTCAATCTGATGTAGTGACAAGAGAAAGAAGGAAGGAAGGAGGGAGAGAAGGAAGGAGGGAAGGAGAGAAGGAAGGGGAGAAGGAAGGAAGGAGGGAAGGAAGGAAGAAAGGAGGGAAGGAAGGAATGAGGGAAGGAAGGATGGAAGGAGGGAGGGAATGAGGGATGGAAGGAGGGAAGGGAGGATGGGAGGAGGGAAGGAAGGAGTGAAGGAAGGGGGAAGGAAGGAAGGAGGGACGGAGAGAAGGAAGAAGGGAAGGGAGGATGGAAGGAGGAAAGAAGGGAGGGAAGGAGGGAAGGAAAGGGTGAAGGAAGGGGGAAGGGAGGAT
>JAAGEH010000042.1:2377756-2413768 GCA_011751065.1 Lasiurus cinereus | reverse complement strand
GAAGGAAAGGGTGAAGGAAGGGGGAAGGGAGGATGAAAGGAGGAAAGGAAGAGGGGAAGGAAGGCTGGAAAGATGGAAGAAAGGAAGGAGAGAAGGAAGGAGGGAAGGGAGGATGGAAGAAGGGAAGAAAGGAGGGAAGGGATGATGGAAGGAGAGAAGGAAGGAAGGAAGGGAGGAGGGAAGGAAGGAATGATGGAAGGAGGGAGGGAAGGAGGAAAGGGAGGATAGAAGAAAGGAAGGGGAAAGGAAAGAGGGAGGGAAGGAAGGAGGGAAGGAAGAAGGAAAGGGAGAATGGAAGGAGGGAGGGAGGGATGGAAAGAGGGGAGGAAAGGAGGAAGAAAGGAGGGAAGGGAGGATGAAGGAGAGAAGGAGGGCGGGAAGGAGGGATGGAAGGGGGAAGAAGGGATGGAAAGAAGGAAGGATGGAAAGTGGGAGGGAAGGAAGGATGGAAGGAGGAAGGAAAGGAAGGAGGGAGGGAAGCAGAGAAGAAAGGAAGGAGGGAAGGAAGGAAGGACGGAAGGAAGGAGGGAAGGAGGGAAGGAAGGAACTGAGTTTGGTTCCTAGTTTTCACTGACTAGCTGTGTGAGCTTAAGCAAGTCATTGAACCTCTCTGAGGCTCAGTGTCTTTATCTGTGAAATGGACCTTATGATCTCACCCTTAGGATATTGCTGTGAGAATTCCATATGCTAATGCCCGGAAAAGCAATTATTGCAGCACTGCTCCTATCAGGTATTTAATACAAGTTAATATATTCATTCCTCCCATTTTACTTAAGTACTAACATGCAAATTAATTTTAAAAACCAAACATCTCTGTAGCAGGATGAACTAGGAATCTGGGGAAGCAGAGGAAGTACACGAAGACCCACCGACTTGGCTGGCTGGGACCGTTATCGTTGCGGGAACTCCGGTATTTGGCGCAATTCGGTTTGAGACAGAAGGAAAGGCAGGGCGCAGGCAACCTTTGACTTTCTTGCAGAGCTGGAGGGAAAGGCTCGCCAGGTTGATTAATTGCCCCTCTGATGCCATTCTGCCGCCTCATGGCTGGGAGGGAGCAGTGGTTTTGTTTCATTTTGTTGCTATGTTGTGCTTCCTCAGCCCAGGAAGAGGATGTGGTGCTGGAGTTCTGCCCCAGGGCCTGCAGGGAGGCAGCTGGACACATCCAGGGCCCGAGAGGTGGCACTGCAGCCGCCCACCTCTTGGTTCCAGGGCCGAAGTTGTGGGGCAGGAGGCGCTATTCGGTGTATCCCTGCCCTCTGCACATCAGCAGGTGGAGCCTCTGGACACCTGGGATTTATGTAGGGATTTCTGGGAAGCAGATCAGCCTCAGAAAATGGTTTCTAGAATTTGTGTTCTGGGCTGTGCTCACCAGCTGTCAGACCATCACCCCTTCAGTGAAGTGACCTGGACGTTCAGGTTGGTCAAAGGGAGGGGGCTAGCCGGGTGGCAGTGGCCCCACAAAGGCCCCCTGTCCCCACTCCAGCCTGCCCTGCGACGAGGTGAGAACCTTGTCTTCAATGCCAAGTCCTGGCTTGCAGGCTGCTCCGGACAAGATTGTTTGCCTCAGGTAACAGTTGTCTCCTCTAAGAAGATGGCACACCAAGCCCATAATCCCACATCCAATTGTGCGGTAATCCTCGGGGCGGGCAGGCAAGCTGGCGGGGAGGCTCTCATTTCTCCTCACCCCACCCTGCAAGTGCCGGCTGGTCCGCTCACTTACCTCACGGCCCTCTGAGCCTGCCACTTCATGCTCTTCTGCAGATGAGGGCACAGGGGCATTGCCAGGCCCCAGAGCTGGCAGAAGGCAAGGCCGGGGAGTGGGAGCAAGCATTTGGCTGCAGAGTCTGTGCTCTGCTGAGCTGCCTCTGGTGGCCTCTCTGGGCCTGGTCTTCCTCTGGAAGCTGCGGGCATGGCCCACCTGAGGGGTCAGGATCTGGCAGCCTCGCACTGCCCTCTGGCTGCAGACTTAGGAAGGAAACACAGGATAGCATAGCAGGCCCTTAGGTCACGTGACCTCTGGAGAATTAATTGGTGACTTCTGGGGCCTCCTGATTTGCAAGAGTCCTGGCCCCAAGCATCTGTAGAACAGTTGCTTTTCCACCCAGGAATGGACATAATGGTGAGCTTGAGTTGGAGATGTGTATATGTGTATGTATGTGCATATGTACGTATATGTATGTGTGTGTGTGTGTGTGTGTGTGTGTGTGTGCATGTCAGATGTGTAGGTGGCTGATAGGGACCTACTGTGGGAGTCAGTGGTTGGTGGTTGGGGCTCCTGTATGGAGGAAATCTAGGAGGAACATATTTAGTATAAACTGTTTTTTTGAAATATTTACAATCTTACCAAGAGGTAGAGAGCGGACCAGCAAGCAGGGGAGAAACTGCCGTAGCCCTTTGCCTCTTCCTGCCCCTGGTTGTGCAGCTGGGTGTCCACAGAGATCCCTGCCGCCAGCCAGGGGTCGGGACGCCAGGCCCCAGAGGAACCTGCTAGGTGAAAGCAGGATGCACATGGCCCAGGGAGTATCACCTGTTTTCTAGAATGCCTAGGCTGGGGGCCATCAGGAGCCTGACCCAGGTCTCTGCTCATGGCCTGCCCAAGAGCAAAAAAATAGCCTGCATTTATTAGGCCCCATACAATGTGCCAAACCCTTTTCCAAGGGTGTCACATGCACCATCTCATGTTCTCAGGACCCTAGGAGGGAAGGTGCTATATTGTTAGCACCCCCATGTTACTCAGGAATGTCCAGCCATGAGGAGCTTGAGTCACCTGTGCAAGGCCACTCCAATCTTGCTCTGCATTGCTCACAGCTCATTCAGGGATCATAATGCACCTTTTCTCTTTTGACCATGAATACTTGCAGCAAATGAATAAAATGACAGGCAGGGGACCGGTCCTTGCAGGTGCTAATAAAACAACAGTCAGCTTCTTCCAGGGGGATTCACTTCACTCTGATACCTGGAACTCGATTTTACTGTTGGGAGCAGGGGTTGGCAGATCTTTCCTCTAAAGAGCCAGAGAGTAAGTGGCTTAGTCTTTGCCGACTACAGGGCCCATGTCTCAACGGCTCAGGTCTCTCAGTGTGAACGCCAGCTGTCGTCAATGCGTGAAACGTGCAGCTCCCCGCGGGCTGTGCTCTCTCCCGGCAGTTTGCCGGCCGCAGGGGAGCCTGCCGAGAACGTTAGGACGGTTTCTGATTGTTCGCAGGGATTCCCAATGCTAGCTTCCCCAGCTTTCCTGGCACTGACACATCTTCAAAGCCAAACGGAAGGAGCTGCGGGTCATCTGACCCTTCAGTTACATGATGACACTTGGGAAACAGGTGTAGCTTGCCCAGGACCTATAGCTTTTTGTGGTCTTCAAACTGGGTTCCCCAGGCCCAAGCTGGTTTGGCTCAGTGGATAGAGTACTGACTGGCCTGTGGACTGAAGGGTCCAGGATTTGATTCTGGTCAAGGGCACGTACCTCGGTTGCTCAACTCCCAGCCCTGGTTGGGGCAAATGTGGGAGGCAACCAATCCATGTGTTTCTCTCACATCAATGTTTCTCTCTCTCAATCTCCCTGCTTCCCTTCCACTCTCTAAAAATCAATGGAAAAATATCCTTGGGTGAGGATGAATAAACTGGATACCCCAGATTCCTCTGTGGGCCAACTGGGGTGGAGGAAGAGGAGAGGGGTCTAAGTTACAGACAGGCCCCCCGCCTCCCTCAGCAAAATAACTCATTACCAATCACATAGGGTCTGGGTACAGGATTGGGATTCAATAAAAGAAAGTCTGGAAAGTTATAAATGTATAATAAAATTAATTCCCCTTTTTCAGTTCAGAAAATTCGGAGACTGTGGTGCTAAATTCAGCTAGAATTTTGTTTGTAGATTTTCCTTAGAGGAGGTTGTCTGGTTCTGAAGTGCGGGGCTGCACACTCAGAGGTGCTGACCAAGTGAAATGAGTAAGACAAGGGTTCCGCACAGTTCCTGAGAGTTATATTTGAAGAACTCACCCCCTTCTCTCATGAGATCTGGCAGGAAGAGAGCCGTGACCTGGGACCTTTAACCCCCACAGTCTACTGGAACCTGGCTCCCTTATCACAGGCTGTGACTTGAGAGATGGCAAGGGAGACAGAGCGTCCAGGTTCAAGATCAATTCAGACTCCAGATGGGATTCCAGAACCCCACAGCTGAACCTAAAAATGGAAAGGCGTGTGATCTTGAATTCAAAAAGCACTTATGAGGAGTCAGAGGAGTAGCAGGGAAAGTGCCTAATAAGTATGTGGGGATACTTCTTCCGGGGCTGGTTGCCGGGGTTTTGTTTTTGTGACTCCGCAGCTCCTTTGTCTCTCCCCCACCCCCAATTTATTGGCCACTGTCATAGGGCAGCAGCTCTTGGAGGGATTAGGGTTTCAGTTCCAGGAATGTGGGGAGCAGAGCAAAGGTTAGAGGTCACCAGCAGGGAAGAAGACCCTAGATTGTCTAGGAATGCCTGTCTATCAGCTGCTGGGCACACAGTGGGACCTGGAGCCCCAGGACCTGAGGCCTGTCTTCTGCCCGAAGGCCTGACATCTGCAGGACATCTGGAGACCAGTTATTTCTGGGAATGTTTCTCTGGCCTCAGTTAACGTAACGGATCCCAGAATGGAGGTCTTAACCCGAGAGCGGATGACGCTGTGTGCGTTATTCAATGGCGACGCTGCAGTGGACAGACGTTGTTCACTGTGTTTTCAAATTTACTGATTGATTTAAGAGAGAAATGAAGGGAGAGAAAGAGACATTTACTATTCCACTTATTTATGCATTAACGGGTTGATTCTTAAATGTGCTCTGATCAGGGATCAAACCGGCATCCTTGGCATGTTGAGATGATGTTCTAACCCACTGAGCTGCCTGGCCGGGGCTGCTCACCGTGTTTTAAGGCGACTGTTGTCTTTGGAGACAGCCTGTGCTCAGAGCCTGGCAAGCACACCTGACCACAGGGCCAGGGAGACAGAGGGAGGAGGTCTCGGGTCCCAGAGCTCGTGTGGACACAAGTGCTGTCCAGGGGTTCGAAGAGCAAGGGGTCACCTTCAGCAAATGCCTCCAACACTCACTGGCATTTGTCTAGGAGGCCTGACTGGCACACGGTGTACAGTATTCAGAAGTGGTTAAAGGAACAGGGCTGTGTCTTATTAGGGGCACTCCTGTGCCCTGAGCCTCTCGTGTATTAGGGACAATGTAACACCCCCCTGTCCCAGCAAGGCTCCCTACTTGGCTCTTGGGGGCAGACTGCCATGAGTCACATGTAGGAACGCTGACCACTGCGCGGAACTCCACTCAGAATCTAGATCCGGAATAACTCGCCAGCCCTGGGAAGGGTCACGTTTTCATCCGAAGCTGTTTCCTCACTGAATGGGGATACTTCCTGACACCGACACTGCATCAGGCTGAATCTTGAATGACATGACTGTGGTGTCTAGCAGGGTCCACTCCCTGCAAAGTGCCCAGCACGGACCTGGCACATAGTAGGAGCTCAACAAATACATTTGGACTAAACCAGGGAATGTGGAAACTAGGCACGGAATTGAGGGGCTGAGTGAGTGTAGGGCGGTGCTCCTGGTGAAGGAGCTAGGGCCTGGGGCCAGGATCCCTGCTGTGTCTTCTGTGGCTGCAAGCAAGTGGGCCACTTTTCTGGGATCGTTTTCTATAAAATGTGGTGGCTCTTGGAGTCCCCAGAGCCTGGCTTCATCCACAGCAACATGGCCTTATTCATTTATGATAGACTAGTACTTGGAACTGTGGTTAAATCACCATGGCACAAACTAGTTTGTATTTGCTCATTCGCCAAAAATAAATAAATAAATAAATAAATAAATAAATAAATAAATGCCCCCCCCCCCCCGCAAAGGTTTGTGAAGCAAATGAGATTGTAGAAGTCTTGAGCCTATTTAAATTGCATCTGTTTTCAAGCAATTTAAAAAGCATAGCAGGAGTGTCATTAGCATATTAACGGGGTCTTAATTACAAAAGAGTCTTTTAAAGCAGATTTCATAAAATCCCCACTTAATAACCATTAGCTTGTGGTACTCGAAACACAACTTTTCACATGTGTTACTTAGAAGTAATAAAATTATAATTTAAAAGTAATCTGCCAAGTTGTCAGGAATTTAGATGGATTTTTCTCTCAATTGATCCAAATGAGTGAGGTTTTGCTATAATTATATATAATGCTAGTAATAATGAGGCTGATTATCAATCTCCTGCTTTTCACTCCCTCCATCATTACAGAGTGTAGTGGTGGGAGTGGAGGAGGGAGAGGAAGGGCTGCCCGCCTTCCCAGCACTGGAAGCAGCAGCCCTGCCCCCACCTGAGCAGCCAGCAAGCCTGCCCTCCTTTGGGGAATTCAGACAGGCTGGGCAGCTAATGAGGGCTGCTTGCAGGAGGTCAGTCCATCTTAGCCTTCACCTCTGGGTCCTCTCTTCGGAGAGGCCACAGGGGCTGAGCCAGGACAAGAGGGTCCCTTCTCTCGAGTTCCTTTATTTTCCTGTTGAGAGGCTGCTGATCCTATGAGGCGGCCTCCACTTCTTCCCACTCCTGGGATTCCTCTAGGAGCCGAGTGGGTGAAAAGGCAGAGGGTGTTCCTGGGAAAGTCCTTCCTGCCTAACCTCAGGTGGCTGTGCAGCTCAGATGTTTGTGTAAAAATGCTTTTGCAAATGCAGAGAGCAATTCAAATGTAAAACAATGTATGTTGCAAGGCCCTGGCTCAGAGTGGCCCTCCTGCTCCCGGGGCAGGAGGGGATGGGGTTCTGAGGAAGGAACTAAAGCTGAGGTGATTGCTAGGGCCCAGGTCAGGACCAGAAGGCTCCTAGTTAGAAAGTGCTGGGGTCAAAACCTGAGAGGACAGGGCTGGCTGGGAAGGGCGGGCAGAGGTCGGGCCAGGAGAGCCAGATGGAGGAGCTAGAGCCAGCCGGCACTTCCCAGGGGGGTAGGTATGGGGATGGTTGAATTCTGTGGATCCTTTAAATGGAATTCTCAACTTGCTGATTGAGAATTACAAGAGGGAAATAACGCCCCCCGCTCACCAACACACTTTTTAAATGAAAAATGCTTTATAGTTACTGTATATATGCCAAGAAAACTACAACTTAGAGTTTTGTTTGCATATTTTGGAATGATTTGTTTCTTGTTCTAACTTTACTCAAGTTGCAGCTTATATCTCAAAAGAACAGAGGTATTTTAAGTCACATAACTACAGACAAACTGGAGCAACATTGCCTTAAGAGTCCCCCCCACCTCCTCCGCCCCCGCTTTTTATTAGGTTGTTAATATATCTGGAAGAAAACAAAATTTTGTGTAGGCTTTTTCTAAAGAGTTCAGCATTCTTTGTGCAGCTTAGGAGCAATGTCTTTTACAGACACTAATAAAGGGGACTGAGTATGAGCTGCCAGGGCTGCCTGGAGAGTCAGCCACAGCAGGTGGGACCAGGCAGCACACCTGCTGCTTTCCCAGGTTCAGACCTGCCTTGCCATTTGCCAGCCTCTCCTGAGAGCAAGCCTTTTACTCTCTCGGTCCTGGTGTTGCATTTGTTCAGAGCTAGCAGAGCCTAGCCTCACCTGTGCAGTGTGAAGTGCGTCAATATATGTGAAGTGTTTAGAATTGTGTCTGCTCCTGGTAACTTCACCAAATGTTATCTGCTGCTGTTGCTGCAACTCAGTGGAGGAGGTGACAGTACAGTGCCCTGAGGGGGTGGGGGGCGGCCCTGCACACTTGCTAGCAGCCAGTCTGTGAGCTTCCTCAGGGCGGGAAGAACAGGCTGGTGAGGTAGGCTCTGTAGTCCTCCGGCTTATGCTCCACACACCACACTGGGTGTGTGGCTGTGGCTGCGCCTGTGAGGGTGGCGAGGACAGGGCCTGCGTGTTCCCTGGCTCCCATGTAGCTTCGAACTCCGGCCCCCGCCCATGGGTGGGTCCTGTTATCCGTTATCAGTAACTCATTACAAGTTCCCCTCCTGAGTAGCTTGCTAATAGGACAGCAAACTCTCTGACCAGCACAATAGCAAAGGGGTGGAACGCCAGGCCATTTGCTCCAATCAGAAAGACCCATGGGTGACATTTTGCTTTGATTGGCTGAGGCTCAGGTTGCTAAGCAACTTTCTCACCTTGGTCAGACTTCTGTAGCTGGCAGGTGGACATCCCCTGGGGGGGTCCCAGATTGTGAGGGGATGCAGGCTGGGCTGAGGGATCCCTTACTCCCCTGCATGAATTTTGTGCATTGGGCCTCTAGTTTATAATAATAGAGACAGTGTACTTAACCTTTCAAATTCTCCCACATCTCATTTATTCTTAAAACAACTTGTGTATTGTCCAAAGTCCATATATATATATATATATAAAATAAAAGCCCAGTGACCAAAACGGTGTAACAACCAGAAACTAGAATACCATAGCTCCTTGCCCCGGCTGGCCTTACCCCCTAGGGAGCAGTTAGGGGTGATCAGGCAGGCAGGCAAGTGGTTAGGAGTGAACAGGCAGGCAGGAAAGTGGTTATGGGCGATCAGGGAGGCAGGCAGAGTGGTTAGGGCTGATCAGGCAGGCAGGTGAGCAGTTAGGAGCCAGCAGTCCCAGATTGCCAAAGGGATGTCCGATTGCTGGTTTAGGTCAATTTACTGTTTACTTAAAAAAAAATTTAAATAGCTATTTTTCAGAAGATAATTAGGTGTGAAAATCGAAGCCCAGTTACTTGCTATAAACTGGGAAATGCTAAAAATAAATATAAAATGATTAAAGTTTTTACAAGCCTGCCTTCACCCCTGTGCAGGCCTCCCATTGCACCCCCATCCACCAGTGGCGTAGGTTCTGCACCTGGGGACTCAGGTTGGTGAGCAGGGGGCACAGTCTCAATCCTGTCCATCCTGAGCTCTGGGTCTGGTGTCACCCATGGGCATCCCCAGTATGCGGAGGGGATTGGTGCTGTCTCAGGTCCAGGGATATAGAAGATATGGGCTGAGGCCTCTTGTGTGCATGAAGAGCCGTGGTGGGGGACAGTGGGACAGCAGAGTTCACAGCTCTCACCCATCAAGGTAGGTGAGTAGCCACTGGCCTCTTTCAATGTCAGCCCCCCAGAGTCCCAGGAGAGTCTAAAACGGTTCTTCCAGTCATTGCCATGTGGAAGGATGTTGCACTTCTAGCTTGGGTTTCTGAGTACTGCCCTCTGCCCCATCCATATGGACTTCAGCTTGAGATCACTTCTGACCTGGTCAGTTTGTGCTGAGTGCTGTGAGGGCGCTTTAGACTTCCTCTGAGCCTTTGGTAGCCCAGGCAGGAGAGCTGAGCTTCAGGCTGACAGTTTGAATCTGGGCTCTGCCACTTGCTACCTGGTCAGTGCCTGGTACTGTGCTGGAGGTGGACAAACAGAAATGGACACTTCTCCCTCCTCAATTTAATGGAAGAGACAGAAATAAACTGTTCCTTAGACAACAGAATAAAAGCATCAAACCAGACAGACACATCAGGGGGACTTTTGGGGGGAGGCGACGCTTGCATTAGACTTTGAAGGGTGACTAAGAACTCACTAGGCAGCAAAAGAGGCCACCCTGGAACTGGGAGTGGCATGGGAGTGAGACAGGCTTGTTTTCTCATCCAGGGAAGGCTGAAATGACCCTCACAGGATAAATGCATTACGTGTGGAGACTACTAGATGCTGTTCAGGCCACACAGTATGTGTCTGACCTGTTTGTTTGAAGCCTCATGCCCCTCTGAGCACTCACAGCCTGGGGGTCCACCCCAGCTGTGGGACATGGAACATGGTGATAGGGATTTACCTGCTTATGAGACAATTGTCCCTAACAGACCAAAACTTTCCAGATAGAAAAACAACAAGCATGCGACTGCATGCAGCCCACAATAAATATTTTTGCAGCCCAGCCAATATAATGGCATATAAGAAATATTTTAATAAACATTTCGTAACTTAATTTTTAGAATATCCTCTTATACATAACTAGAGGCCCAGTGCATGAATTCATTCATGGTGGGGTCTAGCCAGCCCGCCAGGGGGAGGGGCCAAAGGAAGGGCTGTCTCAGTTGGGATAGGCCAGACCCCAGCAGCAGGCTAACCTACCTGTCAGAGCATCTGCCCCCTGGTGGTCAGTGCACATCATAGCAAGCAGTTAATTGGCCTTAGCATATCATTAGCATATCACACTTTGATTGGTTGAATAGATAACCAGATACTTAGCATTTTAGGCTTTTACTATATAAGATTATTAATAACGAACTACAACATTCACTAATATGCTGTGCTCAGCACGGCGGTGGGTGAACCTGAGGTGAGGGGGCGAGGGGGTGATGAAGGATTAGAAAAGACAGACAAGAGAACAAGAGAATAAAATTGGGGCTAGGTGGGACACTGCTTTTCTGATGAAGAAACAGCGCCACATCCTGTAAGCCATCTTTATTTTATAGCCAGAATCCACAAGGCAAAGTAAGGGCGTGGTCAAGATGCTTACAATGTTTTCACAGGTTTTGAATCTACTCAATTACATGCACCTGATCAAGCTTTGTTTCCTTGCTGCACCTCCGGCAGCCTATATATATAAAATAAAAGCCCAGTGACCAAAACGGTGTAACAACCAGAAACTAGAATACCATAGCTCCTTGCCCCCGCTGGCCTTACCCCCTAGGGAGCAAGTAGAGGTGATCAGGCAGGCAGGTGAGTGGTTAGGAGCGAACAGGCAGGCAGGTGAGTGGTTAGGGGTGATCAGGCAAAGCTTGCTGCACCTCCAGCAGCCACCTGGGACCACAGGTTTGGACCATAAGGTCAAGCTTACAGCCATAGCCTTAGGCTATAATTGTGCTGGGGAGGCTTTGTCCTCTAAGATGGGACTTGCATGTGGCTTTACACAAGAAGACGATGCTCTCTCATTAGTCCGAGGCTTGAACCTGTTCAAACTCTGGAGCTGCTCTGCATAGCTAATGACTGATTACTATAATAATGTTGCATTCATTTCCCTTGCATGCCTTACATGCAGGCATACCATTCTCTCCACTAATACTAGCAGTGAATAGTTTAGCAGCCGGTGGCCATGTCATTAGTTTTGTACTGACTTGTTTGGTGTACCCAACAGGAAATATTTTGCTTTCAGAGGATAAGGAAACTACCTTTATTTGAGTTATGCTTATTTATTTCTGCAATTATTCAGTGTCTGGTAAGTTAATGTTCAAAAAAATATTAATTTTTATTAAAACGTTCTATTATTTTATGTTAATGATAATTCATTTATTTCAGCCCTTTGTATTCAGCATGTCTCTATCGAAATAAACTTGCATTTCATGAAAGTGAAGCTTATTTTATGTGTGTGTGGCCCACATAATCTTAAACCTTGTTTATTTGACCTGTGCTAGCCTTTGAGTTTGACATGGGTGGACTAGAGGGTCAGAACTTTCTCAGGTGTGGGAGTGAGCATTCTCTCCATAGCGATTCCTTAACTAAGTGAGCTGAGTTTAAAGAGTTCCGCAGTGGAAACGCTAACTCGAGAAGATGCCTGCACCGTGCTCACTGCGGCATTACTCCCAGCAGCCTGTATGTCCATTGGTGGATGGATGGATAAAGATGTGGTACAGACACACAGTGAAATATTACTTGGCCATAAAAAGTGGGGGGATCCTGCCATTTGTGAGGGTATCACACTAAGTGAAATAAGTCAGAGAAAGACAAATACCACATGATCTCATTATCTGTGGAATCTAACACAAAACAAAACAAAACAAAACAAAACAAAAACTGAACTCAGAGACTGAGAACAGGTTGGTGGTTGCCAGAGGTGGGGTGGGGAAGGATTATGTTCTTTTGGGCTCTGAATCCCCAGTACCTGGCACCTTAATGAAAGTTCATTACTACCAGAATGAGGTCATGAAGGTCGCCCAACTCATGTTCTCAAGTGACATGACTGTGAGGCAGGGAGTGCCAGAGCCACCGGCCTCTGCTCTCTCCACGCCTCCCGGGGTGGGTGTGGACTCCTCTTCCCTGGCTGGCTGGCCCAGGCCACAGCTGCTCAGACCTGGGGACTTGTGGACGTGCCCGAGGCCTGGCTGATCCGATGCAGTTGAAGGTGGAATGCAGGCGGGGACAGAAAAACAGCAGTGCAATGTCTCTCCCTCTGCTCTTCGCTTGCCTGTATTCTACCAGCTTGTGTGGCTGCTAGCATGTTGGTCCAGGTGTCAGGTGTGGCGGGAAGGGAGAGAAGGGCACAGGAAACAAACCTGGGGCGCTGCTCCACAGCACTCTGTGTGCTCCCCAGCCTCCTCACCTGTGCTCTCCTCCCACAGGCTCCCCCAGCCACTCTGGCTCCATGTCCATGAGCCCATCAGCAGCCTTGTCCACAGGGAAGCCCATGGACAGCCACCCCAGCTACACGGACATCCCTGTGAGTGCTCCACGGACTCTGAGTGCGGTGGGAACCCCGCTCAATGCTCTGGGTTCTCCGTATCGTGTCATCACGTCTGCCATGGGGCCACCCTCAGGAGCCCTGGCAGCCCCTCCAGGAATCAACCTGATTGCCCCGCCCAGCTCTCAGGTAAGTGAGCTCCCAACCACTTCCCACAGGTGCTCTTGGAGCAGAGCCAGCAGGTGCCTACTGTGTATGGGTGGAAGGGCCTGGGTTGTCTGTAGACAACGGGCAGAGGACACCATGTGCCCGGGAGTCTGGTTCATGCTTCTCTGGAGAGGGGCTGTATGCTGTGTGTGTGTGTGTGTGTGTGTGGTGGACCCCACCTTGCTGTTATGAGGCCCCCAAAGGGTAGCCCAATGCCTTCTACTTCCTTCTAGCAATGTCACACTGAGAAAGCAGCTTGTAGTGGTTGACTCTTATGTAATGATGATGTATAACAACCAGTCCGCAATGTGTCATGTGTTGAAAATCACACATTTTTTTTCTTACTCTCAAGTTTCGGTATCAGCTAGAATGGCTCTGCTCAGGTGGTGGGTGAGCCAGGCTAGGCTGAGGCTGGGTCCATGTCTGCCCCTCGGGTCCCAGACTAAAGGCACAGCAGCTACCTGGGACACCTCTCCTTGTGGCTCCTCCAGGAGTGGCAATGTCCAGACAGAATCAGGAGAGTACAGGGAGGTCTCTGCTCACACCAGCTTCACGAAGACCCACTGCCTCTGAAGCTCCTGTGGCTGCCTCGGGGGTGGACCGTGCTATTTCAGGGGGAGATTCTACAAAGAAACAGTGTGAAGAATGTGAAGACTTAGAAGCGAATCAGTGCCCCTGAGGGTCTCAGGGGCTGTGCCCATCATACAGGCAAGGCCGTGTTGTATGTGTTGTCAGTGGTGTGGTGTGGAATTGAAGGGACGATAGAAAAGGCCCCGTGGCCTCCCTGTCACGGGGTCCAGGAGGGTGTGGGAGCCTCAGAGGAGTGTGGACCAGACGGCGGTGGGATGGACTGTATCGATGCTATGCTCTCCCCATAACCACAGAGCTGGTGACACCCTTCTTCAGAATGGGAGACCTTTGAGAGGTTTGTTGATTTATGTTCTTTCATGTCAATGGTTCCAGGGAAATAGGCAAAGCCAGCAGGTTAGAGACAGAAAAGTACGTGGAGGTTCTGGGACAAAGCAGACTTTGCAAAGGAAGCTCATTCCTCGCAGTGCCTCCGGGTGCAGCTCCGTGGCCCTGTCCCGGGTCCTGGGGGTACGCTCTGAATAATGCGACCAAGGTCTTCCCTGCATGGTAGCTGCAGTGAGTGCAGGACGAAGCCTCAGCCAGCAGCCGTGATCGCCATGAAGAAATGGACAGGGGAGGTGATGGACGGAGACGGACTGTGGGTAGGGAGGGGCCACACCGTCCCCTGACGCTGCTGTATCGCCACACTCTGGGCCACGGCGCCAAACTTGGCCCACAGGTCTGCGTCACGGCCTAGTGCACATGCGCTGCTGCTCTGGGACCGAATGTCTGTACAGAGGGATTGGGGTTGAAAGGTCAGCTGAAGGCTTGCTCCTGGCCAACTGGGTTGCGTGCAGAAGCCAAGGCCACGCTTGGCTCTGGGAGCTCCGTTCAGCTTGCCAGGCGCTGTGGAGCCTGCGGCCCCAGGCACCAGCATGTGGGCTGGGGCTCCGGAACCACGGCCGGACACTTGGCCCAGTTAGTTAGAGGACACAGGACAGGCAAGTACCCTTGGTGTTGGCGACTCTGAACCATCAGGCAGCTGTCCCTGAGCATCCTGGGCTAATGGACTGAGAGTGGGCTTTGCCCGGGAACATGTGCCTCCCGTGACAGGTCGGGGTAAGTACGGTGGGGGTGAGGGGCCGAGGGGGCAGCTCTGTGGGGGCAGCAGGCAGGCCCCGGCCCCGAGCTCTGCTACTCGGGGTTTGAGCTTCTCCTTGCTCTTGTTGGGTCTTCGGTCTTGAGCACTGAAGGGAACTGAACTGGCTTATGGGGCAGGGGCTGTGCCACGCTGTGCAAACCATGATCTCACCACTTGTCCTTGCTGTCGGGCAACATGTCCTGATTACCTGACAGTGATTTTTGTGAAAATCAAAGGATATATGGAAAAATCACTTCTTAGGTGCTTACCATGCTCATGGCAACCAGAGTTATTACTATCATTCCTAAGCACTATATCCTGCACCCCGGTGACCACTGATTCAGGTGTCCTCTGTTGCTGGAAGGTTCTAGAGAAGTTCATTTCAGCAAGTGCTCGCTGGACTTGGCTCTGGAGATTCAGAAATGCTTAAAATCGTGCTCTGTCCTGGTGAGAAGTGTTGAGAGAACGAGCAATTTCTAAAAACACCAACTATGGGTTGGGCAGGTATGTGTGCAGCTTCCGGACTAACTGATCCAGGCTGCCTCTTCCTGGACGTGCGTGTGAGTGTGCGTGTGTGTGTGTGCGTTTTCATGTGAGTGTGAGTCTGTGTGAGTGTGAATCTGTATGTGTTTGAGATTGTGTGGGTGAATATATATGTGAGAGTGTGTGTGTATGTGTGAATGGTATGTGATGTGTGTGAGATTGTGTGTGTGTGAATGTGTATGTGACAGTGTGAGTGTATGAGAGTGTGTCACTGTGTGCTTATGTGTGAGAGAGTAGTGTGAGTGTGTGTGTATGTGTGAATGTGTGTGTCACTGTGTGTTTATGTGTGAGAGAGTAGTGTAAGCGTGTGTATGTGTGAGTGTGTGAGAATATGTATCACTGTGTGTGTTTATGTGTGAGAGAGTAGTGTGTGTATGTGTGTGTGTGAGAATGTGTGTCACTGTGTGAGTATGTGTGTGTGTGTGAGAGAGAGTGATGTGAGTGAGAGTGTGTATGTGTGTGTGTGAATGTGTGTCACTGTGTGGGTGTTTATGTGTGAGAGAGTAGTGTGTGTGTATGTGTGAGTGTATGAGAATGTATGTGTCACTGTGTGAGTGTGTGTGTTTATGTGTGAGAGAGTAGTGTGTGTGTTTGTGAGTGTGTGAGAATGTGTGTCAATGTGTGAGTGTATGTGTGTTTTTGTGTATGAGTGTGTGTCACTGTGTGAGTGTATGTGTTTATATGTGAGTGTTTATGTGTGAGAGTATGTGTGTATATGTGTGAGTATGTGTGTTTATGTATGAGTGTGCGTGCTGCACATTGTAAGTGTGGTGTGTGCTGGCTGGCCTTGGTACAGGCCTGCGTGGCCTTGGCATGCTCCCTCTGACCCCTCCTGCCCTGCCCCTAACTGGGTCCTGTTGCACCTGTTCCTGCCCAGGTGGGGATGGGTAGCTGTCACTCCCCCTGCAGGTGTCTGCATCGTTATAACAGTGCAGGTGTTAGAGCTAGAGCAGATCTGACAGATCCTCTTGCCTCATGATTAAAGGAAAGTTAGGCCATCACATCTTCTCCAGTGAAATCCTGTTTGAAAGCCTGATATTCATGTCAAATAAAAACAGGTCTGGCTGAATCCCAGCCAGGATGTGACCCCTTCTCAGTCTACCTCCCTCCTACTCACCTGTCACCCACAGCCTCCGCGTCTGATCCCCCCTGACTTGTGTGTAGACAGGAGCCGGAGTCTCTGGGATGTGATCTGGTACCATCACGCAGCAGGGCATGGTGAGGGAGGGGTGGGGCTCCTCTCTCCCTGGGGAGGGCCTCGGTCCTCATGGCCTAGACCCTCACCAGGTTAACTGGGCGCCACTAAGAAAGAGAGAGCCTTCCTGCAGCCGCCGGCCACACCTGCCTTCAGTGGGGTCATTTGGGTTGAAAGCAGCTCAGATATGTGGGCCCCATGCTCCTAAATGATCCAGGGGGTCTCTATCCTGTTCAGGCGGCAGCCAGAGCCTGGGACTGCTGCTCTGGTGCTCCCTTCAGTAGGGGTGCTCCCAATGGAAGGGGGTAGCGGGGCCAGGGTTGGGGCCAGGCAGCAAATGGCTTTGCATTCTGCTGGCGGCCTTCAATCTCCTGCTTAGAGCAAACAACCCCCAAGCAAGATAGGCTGTTGGAGAAGGGAGCAGCCGCCCCGATCCCAGCCACCCCTTCCTCACCACCAGACTCAGGAGGGGTAGGAGAGGGGCTCCTGCAGGGAGGCGGGCAGGCAGCTGCCAGGGCCAAAGGGCCCTAGGGTCCAAGAGCCATTTCTTTCACCTGATGGTCTGGAAGGCACCTAGGCAGGTGTGACACATTGTGTGGCTCTCCAAGCTTTTTCCCGTTTTGCTGCCCGAGGTGGAGGTGGAGGACATTGTTCCTCTGCTCAGAACCTCCAGTGGCTCCTCATGGCCTCCCAACCTCAATCCACCACCCTGAGCCAGGCAGTCAAGCCCGGGCTTTGTCACAGCCACCTCCCCACATCCTCATCCATCCACCAAACACACACCAGGCTTCCTCACAGGTCTGGGTGCTCACAACCTTTTGCTCATCACTGGCCTATCCTAATCCTGCCCATTGGTGAAGGCTGTCCAGTCCCAGCTCAGATGCCACCTCCTTCAGGAAGTCTTCCCTGATCTTAATTGCTCGTGATCTTTCTTCTTAAACTACCCTGACTTTTAATCTCATTAATGGCTAAATCCCTGAGGGAGTACCTGTGTGTCTTTCTTCTTATGCCCCCACAAGATTTCTGAAAGAATCTACACTAATAAAAGAGAAACATACAAATTGACCATCACTCTGCTATGCCCACCAGCCAATCAGAGTGAATATGCAAATTAACCTAACTAAGATGGTGGCTGCCATAGAGCTAGAGAGAGCAGGAGGCTTGGGTTGCCCTCGGCGATGGAGGAAACCAAGCTTCCTGCCCACCTTGGCCTGCCCTGGCCTCTGCTACAAAGTTTCAAATAATAGAAGATACATAAATCCCAGATACCTGCTTCCAGCCAGCCCTGGCTTCTGCTTGGGTCACTGGGGGGCATGGCCAGCCTGTAAACCACCACAGGCCCCTTGCCCAGGCTTCCCCACACCCCAAGAGAACCCTCACCCTGATCCAGGATACTCTTCAGGGCAAACCAGCCTGCCCCTACCTGTGCACCAGCCTTTATCCTATCTAATCCTCCTATCTAATAAAAGAGTAATATGCAAGTTGACTGTCACTCCAACACACAAGATGGGTGCCCTCATGTGGTCAAAGATGGCTGCTCCATGTAGATACAAGATGGCTGTCATAAGATGGCCAGCAGGGGAGAGCAGTTGGGGGGGACTCAGGCATGCAGGGGAGAGCAGTTGGGAGAGACCAGGCCTGCAGGGGAAGGCAGTGGGGGGGGGGGGGAACTCAGGCATGCAGGGTAGAGCAATTGGGGGGGGGACCAGGCCTGCAAGGGAGGGCAGTTAGGGGTGACCCAGGCCTGCAGTGGAGGCAGTTGCAGGGGGACCAGACCAGCAGGGGAGAGCAGTTAGGGGTGATGATGCTGGCAGGGAGGGAAGTTAGGGGTGACCAGGCTGGCAGGGGAGGGCAATTAAGGGCAATTAGGCTGGCAAGGGGAGCAGTTAGGCACTGATCAGGCTGGCAGGCAGAAGCTGTTAGGGGCAATCAGGAAGGCAGGCTGGTGAGCAGTTGGAAGCCAGCAGTCCTGGATTGTGAGAGGGATATCTGACTGCCTAAATGGGCAGTCGGACATCCCTCAAAGGGTCCCAAATTGGAGATGGTGCAGGCTGGGCTGAGGGACAACCCCCCTCTGTGCACAAATTTCGTGCACCAGGCCTCTAGTAAATAAATAAAACACATTAAGGCTCACGTTTCCTGTATGAAAATACGAAGACCACATAGGGTTGTTGTGAAGATTAAATACTTAGTTAGCATTGAGCAGGCTTCCCAGAGCCAGTGGCACTGATGGCAGTGACCCCAGTAAATGCTACTTCGTGATCACTGTAGGCTGTAGGGGCGCACCTGTTGGTGGCAACGGGCAGGAGGGAAGGCAGGGGATGACCTCCTGAGCTCAGGTGGTGGGGCCTCCTCATTCCTGTGACCATTGGCTCATCTGAGGGTTAGGGGACAGGGCCCTGGTCAGCTAGAGGCTCTTTTGGGGGGTCATCTGACCTAAAATCCTCCCATTTCATGGGGTGGACCTAGGTGCTCCTCTCTGTTTCTTGAGGCACAAAATGTTACCCAAAATTCACACTGAAAGGAAGCCTTCCCCGTTTCTTAAAAATCAATGTGCACCGAAGTGGATCACATGTCCAGAAATAATAACCTCCCTGTATTATGACAACATCCAATAATTTCTGACTTCCTCCCAGCTAAGAAATGGAACCCTCTATCCCTGGGCGAGTGTGGCCTCATTTCACTGCCCGGTTCCTGGCATGTTGTAGAATGTAGGCTTGGAATAAACACTCTGAATTCTTGTCTGAATTGACCAGATTTCACTGGAATGATAGTGTATGCCAGGCATCAAGCTTGGCACTTTGCACCATTATCTCCTCTAGCCTGCCTGCAGTTCTGTTAGATGTCCCTGTGCTCAGTTTACAGACAGGGCAACTGAGTCAAAGATGATTAGGGCCTTCTTTGAGTCCTGCAGGCCACAAGGGCAGCATGGAAGCATCCCCACTGCACAATGATGCTCAGTCCTGGCCGCACACCATTACCCGGTAAACTTAGCACAAGGCCATGCTGAGGGCATGGACCCACTGGCTCCCAACTCTAGAGTGGGGCGGGGGGCAGGGGGGCCAGGAGGGGGGCTGTCCAGGCATCTGATTATTTCCATGATTCCAGGGTATATGCAGGGCTTAGTGTATTCCAGCAAACCAAACTGGGCATAAGGTTGAGATGCCTGTATAAAAAGAAGAAGGGGAAGAGCGGGGGGGAGAGAGAGAAGAGAGAGAAGGGGAAAAAGAGAGAGGAGGGGAGGAAGAGGGGAGAGAGAGAGAGGGGGGAGGAGAGAAAAGGGGGAAAGAGACAGAAAGGGGGGAGAGAAAGAGAAGGGGGAGGAGAGAAAGGAGAGAGAGAGAGAGAGAGAGACAGAGAGAGAGAGAGAGAGAGAGAGAGAGAGAGAGAGAGAGAGGTGAGAGAAACATCAATCTGTTGTTGCACTTTTGCTGCATTCATTGGTTGACTCTTGCATGTGTGCTGATCGGAGATCAAACCTGCTCCCTGAAGATCCGCAATGCTCGAACCCGCTGATCATCAGCCAGGGCTCATGTGCATTAATTAAAACACTTCCTGGCAACTTCGGTGCAGAGCAGGGGCTGCGGCTGTACTTCCTGCCTCCTCGCTGCACCTCAGCCACCTTCTGCGCTGATGGCTGAGTGACTTGCTAAGCTGGTGAAAGTGGAAGGCGCATCTCTGGGCTCTGAGTTACGTTTATCCATCATTCCTTCTGTCCCCTCGGTGCAGAGGAGGATAATGCTTTCTTCTTGACTCAGGAAGAAAACCACCTTTGGTTGGTGTGAGAATTACAGTCACTGGGTTAGGCATTTGCTTCACAGTTCACATGGACCACAGAGGACAGGAACTCCTTCCACCCCCAAGGGGTCATCCCCAAGCTGTCTCCATGGACACTCCAACATCCCCCCTCAACTCTACAGCCACTCCAACACCCCCCTCACCTCTACAGCCACTCCAACATCCTACTCCCCTCACCCCCATGGCCACTGCGACACCTGCCCCTCCTCTGCGTTGCCTGTGCTGTCTGTCTCAGGGCAGCTTGTCTTGCCCCGGCCAGGCTTGTCTGCGTAGGACAGAGATGGGTCTTGTAGACTCTGCCTCTCCCTGCACTGCCCAGAGGCCAGCTGTGCCCAGGCTGTAGGATCTGTGACTCATCCTCTGGGAAGAGCACAGAGCCCTCAGCAGTGGGGCACGAGGAGCTGATGCCGCCAGTGAGGGGGGTGAGGGGGTGCGTGCAGGGCCCTGTTCAGGCGCTCACATGGGCCAGCTCCCCGCATGTGACAGCTCAGGGTGGGCGCCAGGAGGAGGAAGCCGTGATTCTGACCCCACAGAGTCTGTGCTGTCCCAGAAGAGGGAGAAATAAGGCGCTGCTGCCTATTCTCTCAAGAGCCACGGGGCACAGGGCCTTCCCTGCGCTCAGCGCGGAGCCCGCTCTTAAGCAGACCGAGCTCCCTGCGGGGCCTCGGCCTCCGCTGCTGCTGGCTCTGTCTGCCATTGTCATCGCCCTCTCTCTCATGCAGCTCAATGTGGTCAACGGGGTCAGCATTTCTGAGGACGTCAAGCCCCTGGCCGGGCTGCCTGGGCTCGGCAACATGAACTACCCGTCCACCAGCCCTGGGCCACTGGTCAAACACATCTGCGCCATCTGCGGGGACAGGTCCTCAGGTACGTGCCCTTGGTGGTCGACGCCAGGGGGCTGGGGGCTGGGTGGGAGGGTGCTGGCTCTCCTGGCACAAACTGGCCTGGCGGCTGGGCCACGGGACCTGGAATGCGGAGGTGGTGATGGAGATTGTTCCGGGTCCAGCAAAGCCCCCTCCTCGGGCCGCAGCTCCTGGCCGCACACTGTTGTGCTAGGAAGACCAGGCACCGGTTTATTTTTCTCATTGGCAAGAGCATGGAACACTCACATCAGAGGCCGCTGGGTACAGAGAGGAGGAGGATGCTTTCCAGAGGGCGTCCTGGCGTCTTTGAGCCTCACTCTGGGGAAATGTCAGTGAAGCTGAGGGCCTCCTGCAAGGAGAATAAATACTTTTACTCACTACACTGAGGTCTAATGGAAGCAGAACGAGTTGTTTAACTAAATACTGAGTTACTTGATACAGTAAATGCAAACAAAACCTAAGATCAGAACCTTTCTAATATCGCTCCAGAGATTGGTGGCCCCAAGGGACAGGCCGGAGGGGCACCAGGACAGAAGATCTGGCTCCGTGGGGGTGGGACGGGCTCAGTGGGGGTGGGATGGGCTCAGTGGGGGTGGGATGGGCGCTCAGTGGGGGTGGGATGGGCACTCAGTGGGGGTGGGACGGGCTCCGTGGGGGTGGGACGGGCTCCATGGGGGTGGGACGGGCACTCAGGCTTCTTCGAGGCCATCTTTGCTTCTTGTCCATAGAGTCTGCCAGTTTCCAGGCAGGTGTGGATGGGTGGGGACAAGAAGGGGTGAAAGGAGCAGGCACACAGGTGACTATTCTCCCCACAGGGAAGCACTACGGTGTGTACAGCTGTGAGGGCTGCAAAGGCTTCTTCAAGAGGACGATCCGGAAGGACCTGCTGTACACCTGCCGGGACAACAAGGACTGCCTCATCGACAAGCGCCAGCGCAACCGCTGCCAGTACTGCCGCTACCAGAAGTGCCTGGTCATGGGCATGAAGCGGGAAGGTAGGCCCTCCCCCACGCAGGCCCCGAAACACATGGGGATGCGTGCCAGATGCAGGGCTCTGGGGAGGAGGTGGAAGGGCGGCTGCCTTGGAGGCAGTCGGATGTGCATCGCTGCCCTCGGGAACATGTCCTCAGAGGAGGGGGCGGGCAGCTTCCTGCTCCATACCCCCTGCCTCCCTGGTGCTCAGATGATGCCCAATCTGGACCCTCCAGTGGCCAGAGAGAAGATCTGAGGCCTGGATGGGAGGCCCTGGCGCCCTCCCTGCAGGGTGATGGTTGGCAGACTGGGTGGGGCCACATCTCCCCTGTCATCCTGGGCCTCCCTCTGGGGAAACCGGCCGAGTCCCTGTTCCGCTGACAAGCCTGGTGGTGCAGGTCCCCGGAGGTGGGTGTACCCCTGTCTTTGCGGTCATGGCATCACCAATCACCCCGCACTGAGCCCACCCTGCACTGAGGCCGTGGGCATGCACTTTTAAGCCAGGATGCTTTCCAGCTGCAGGTGGTCAGCTGCAGTGTTGCAGTGAGAAAAAAGTTCCCAGAGTGCTTTCTGTTCATTTGTAAGAGCCGCTGAACAGCACAGACGCACTGAATGGGCCACGGTTTAACTAGCAGACCGTGATCCGTGGTGCCACAGGAACTCGGGTTTCCGTGTGCAAAGCCTGCCTCTCGCAAGCGGTGCGGGTGTGCGGTCAGTCCCAGTGGCGCCTCAACCCGTGGACCTGCCTGTGAGGAGGGGTAGCCCTGAGACCACGGCGAGCAGGGAGAGGGTCTGAGCCGCTGCTGAGAGAGGCTGCCAGGAGGGAGGCCTGAACTCCGGGAGCCGCGGCGTGTCTGACGGAGTCACCTAATCAGCCGTTCGGCGGCCGGGGAGAGCCAGGGGAGGGGAGCGTGTCCCATGCCCCCCCATAAACGAGTGGAGGGCAGGCCCTCTGTCTCCTGAGCAGGGCTCGCCCTGGGCTCCTCCCTGCCCGGATCACACCGGGGACCGGATGCCCCCCCACTGTCGCCCTCATGTCTGATGATTCTCCGATCGGCAGATCCAAACCTGGGCTCCTGATATTCTGGCCTCAGTCTCCCCTTTTAGAAAATGGCCATTTCCCAACCACTCAGATCAGAAACCTGGACGCCCTCTTTCTCTGATACACCGCACTTGATGGCGAGACATCCTATCTCTCCCTCAAGCTGGGTCTTGAGTCGCTCTGTTCTCCCGGCTCCCGCGGCTTTCACCACTCTCCCAGCCACCTGGCTCTTTGCAGTACTTGTCGCTCCTCCTGGGGCTGCTCCCGGCTCCCACCCCTGTCTGTGAAGGCGGGAGAGCGAGGGGCACGGGGTCAGGCCCACTTCCCCTCCAGACCTCCCGCCCTCCGTGGCCACAGGCTGAGAGAGGGAGGCAGGAGCAGCTGGGGGCACTCTGCTCCCCGCTCTCAGTCGCTGCCACTGCCCTGCGGCCAGCACTTGAGACTAATGACTCACAGCATCTTCCACGGGCCAGAGGGCTGGTGTCTGCAGCCGCTCACCCCAGGGTGGGTGAGACCAGTTTCAGGATGATGTGTTAAGTGCATATGATTGAACTAAAGCAGCAATTTCAACTTTTTTTCATCTCCTAGCACACATTAACTTATTACTAAAATTCTATTGTACACCAAAAACGCATTATTTTTTTGGTTAACCAGACCAAAAGAAGTTATAATTTTGATTCATTCGCACTGGATAGCTACATCTGTTTGATGGCTGGGCAGTCCGTTGTAAGGCTGGGCATGGGCCTATTTAAGGCCACCCAGCACCCCCTGGATGTGCCCTGAGTTGGGCAGCAGCTCAGAATGTCTGCCAAACAGAAGATGCCCCAACATCAGGCTGGCTCCTCACTCAGGACAGCACACTCTGTGGCCCTGGGTCACAGCATTCATGGAGAATTCGGGGTAGAGCACCCTCTGAGGCCCAGGTCCCTTCCTCCGAGGCCTGCAGGGGATTTTCCTTGAGAGCCTATCGAGGCTCCTTCTACCTGCTTTCCCAGATTTTAACCTTGGAAAGTTAATGCAAGACACGTTCAACTTAAACCAGCAAATGCAGCTGATGATAATGAGTGCGTGTGACAGTTCTGTGTGCTGGCAGTCAATGAGGACCATCGGGGACAGGAAGGAGGGGAGGAGGGCAGACCTGAAGGAGGAAGGACCGATCATGAGATAGGACAGGACCAGGCAGAAGCCCGGGGGGTAAAGACCGGCAGGAAGAGGAAATACCCACCCTGTGAACTTTTTGTAATTATCTCCTTTAATCCTCACCAGACCATCTCAGTCGAGGACCACAGCTCCCCCTTCCCATCCAGGGAAACGGAGGCTTGGCAGGCGGAGGGCTGTGTCTGATGTCACTCAGCCAGACAGTGGAGGCCGTTTTTGAAAAGATGGCTTTGACCCCAGCACACTGCTTTTCTTCTCTCTCCTGCTCTCGCCTTTCCCGCCCCCGCTTTATCCTCTTTCCTTGATTCCTGGCTCCCGCCTTCCCACCTGGCCCCACCCACCACTGAAGACCGTTTTCCCGAGGCTGCTTGGTGGGTCCCCCAGGGGCTGAGGGGTGCGAGACCCTACGCCCTCCTTCTCTAGAAGACCAGGAACCTCGCTTGCAGGACAGGTCAGAGGTCCCGCCAGGGTTCCAGTTCAGCTCCTCAGAGAGGAGCTTGGGGTGTGACTAGAGGCAGGAGGGAGGGAAGCGAGAGGCCGGAGGGGCCAGCGGAGCGGCCAGGTGAGTCGGGAGCACCACTTAGCGACCGTTCCCTTTATCTTGGGCCTTGAGCAGTGCTGCACTCCCGCTGTGCTCTGAAGCAAGGAGCGGATAGCTGCTTTCTGGGGTGGACACAGGCCGAGAGGCTGTTCTCTGGCCGGAGGACAGGGCCAGCGGGCGGCCTCACCCCACGCACAGGCCAGGGGCGCTGGGCATGAGGCCAGGAGGCTGGAAACGCTCAGCTTGGGAGGCAGGGTCATTGTAGCTCCAGTTTTGCCCGGGTTCTGCTCTCATCCCTCACCTCCCAATCAGCCTCGGGTCTGGAATGCCATCCGGGTGACTGCCTCCCCCCTCACTGACGAATCCCCCAGGGCTCCAAAGAGCATCCCTGTGCACAGGCCGCTGCCCCGGCAGTGCTGATGGGATGTGAGCCAAGGGTGACACTGAGCCCTGACAGGGCCGGAGGGCAGCGTGAGGCGCCTGCCCCTCAGCCTCGCAAGCTCCCAGCTTCCTGGAGGGCGGGGGAGGGCAGAGGGGCCACGGAGCACAGGAGAGCAGCTGTGCAGAGAGGGCAGATCGGAGGTGGTCAGAGCTGCAGAGGCAGACTTCCTAGGGTGGTCGCCACCCCGACTGTGGAGGACGTGGCTCCAGGCCCGCGTATCCGCATAGATGTGAGCAGGTGGCATCTGTCAGCACGAGGACACCCTGATTCAGCACCGAGGTGATGCCGACCTTACACACAGGTGGCTATCCTGCTACCGGGTGCCATCTGTGTGTCCTCCGTGTGCCAGCCGTGCAGGAAGAGAGGCAGAGGAGCCGGGAGCGGGCGGAGAGCGAGGCCGAGTGCGCTGGGGGCGCCCACGAAGGCATGCCTGTGGAGAGGATCCTGGAGGCGGAACTTGCCGTGGAGCCAAAGACAGAGTCCTATGGCGACATGAGCATGGAGAGCTCGGTATGTGTCCTGGGCGCCGGCCACCCCCTGGCCTGCAGGCGGAGGTGGTGGTGATGCGGAGGCTGTGCTGGGCCCTGACTCCAGCCTCAGAGCTTGTCCCGTTTCAGACCAACGACCCTGTCACCAACATCTGCCACGCGGCCGACAAGCAGCTGTTCACCCTTGTCGAGTGGGCCAAGCGCATCCCCCACTTCTCGGGCCTCACGCTGGAGGACCAGGTTATTCTGCTCCGTGCAGGTAGGCTTTTGGGCCCCTTGCTTCTTGGGACAATAGTGGGGGCTGCCATCGGAAGTTCCCCTCGGACGCTAAATCCACCCGAGCCGTGCGCCACGCCGATGGCAGAATCTCGAGGCAGGGTGGCTCTTTCTCTGGGTGGTCCTCAGGCTCTCAACTCGGAGGTTCTCCCCAGACACTCCCAACCCCCAGGGACAGTCCCTGTGAATGGAGGAGTGACTTTTCCACGTGAATTTTACCGGCTTCGTAGCTAGCGACTCACTTTCGAAGGCAGTGCAGTCCTCTTGGTGGAGGCTTGCCTGAAGCCACGCCCCATGACTGCTCTGAAATGGGAAAATGCCGACATTCCCACCTCACAGGGTGGCGAGGCGCCACCAACTTAGACGCAGGCGTGGCCCTTCCTATTTTGAGGTTCTTTGTGCCGCGCCCTTGGCTTCCATTTCTGGGCATGGAGCAGCTGCCACCTGCTGGGTCTCTTCCTCCCTGAGACCGCAGGCTGACGCCTCGGAGGCTGGCCGAGGCCGGGAGCCACGTCCCTGTGAGATAAGAAGCCCTAAGCGGCGTGACCGGAACTCTGCGCCTTGCCAGCGCCGATAGTCACCCCCAGACACCAGCCATCTCTGAGTCCGCCGCAGTGACAGCTAACGCAGTGCTGTCCCTGTTCCACGTTCAGCCCATAGGGTGGGGGATAGAGCCCATCCTCAGCTGGCCTTCCAGGCTGCACTGGGAGCCCTGGCCTTCACCTCCGGTGATTTCCAGGAAGGAGGCTGCCCTCAGGCCTCCTCTCGCCTGCAGGGTGGAACGAACTCCTGATCGCCTCCTTCTCCCACCGCTCCGTCGCCGTGCAGGATGGCATTCTCTTGGCCACCGGGCTGCATGTGCACCGGGGCAGCGCCCACAGTGCCGGCGTGGGCTCCATCTTTGACAGGTGTGTCTTCTGCGTTGTGTTTGTGCACGCGCATGTGCCTTCATATGTGCACGTGTGTGTGTGTGTGTGCATGTGTGCATATGTGCTGTGGGCAGTGAAGGGATGTGCTTGGACAGAGACTGGAAGACCAGTGAGAATGTGAGCCTGGAGGCTGAGGGAGGCTGAGGAGAAAGGCCGAGACCGTGAGGTGGAACAGGTCGGCACCAGAGCAGTTGTGGGCAAATGGGGGACCTGTGACCCCTGTGGGGTTAGAGGAGAGGCTGGTTGTAGGTATGACCCGCTAACCTGGGGGTGGGGATGTTGACCAGCTTCTCCTCGGGGCAGGATGGGCAGGGCACCAGGACCAGACCCGAGGAGTCAGGCCAGGATCTCAGGTCAGGTGGTGATGGCCTCTGTCTGGGGTTCTGCACCCTAAATGCTGCTGCGGGAGTCAGCTGTGTGCTCAGAGCGCGAGTGAAATGAAAGGTGAATGGCTCAGGTGAGAGGATGGAGGAGGGGAGAGAGAGGGTCTCTGTCTAAGTGCAAGCTCCCCCACCCCTCCCCAGCTCCATCACAGTCAGTCCGTGGCCATGTGAGGTCCACCTCCTGTCTCCTCTCCTGTGTATTCCCACCGCACCACGTGGTCCACGCAGACCCGCCTGGTCCTCTGTGGGCTCTGGCCCCATCCTGGCCTGCAGGCTTCTCTGGTCACTGAGTGCTCTCCCGCTGTGTTCCCCACATGCAGGCCCTCTGCTCGGCCTGTTGCGTTTCTGCTGATTTCCAACCCCAGGCTGCCTCTCCAGCCTGAGTCACCTGCCACGGCCATCCCTGGCTTTGCACTGCTGCGTGTGTTTCCATGTCTGAGATCAGGGGCCGCACCTCACTCCCCTCCATATCCTGGTGCCCAGTGCATCGTCTGCCAGTGGGGCAGGTGCATAGGAGGTGTCGCTCATGCTCACTGTCCTGATCTCATCGTTGCCTGTCATGTTTCCTGGGAACAGAGTCCTGACCGAGCTGGTCTCCAAAATGAAAGACATGCAGATGGACAAGTCAGAGCTGGGATGCCTTCGTGCCATCGTGCTGTTTAACCCAGGTGAGGCATGACGCGGCGCTCAGCCCAGCACCGGCACGCATGGCCTCGAGCTCAGCTGGGACAGGGATGCGGGCCAGGAGGCTGTCCCGGGTGGGGCACAGGGCCAGCTCCTCATGACCTACACTCCCAGTGATGTCTTGGAAAGTCCTGAGTGGGTGTTGGTGTTCGGATGGGGTGAGAGGAGAGATGGCAGTGGCCTTGGGGGGCAGTGAGGGGGATGTCCAAGAGTGGTCAGAGTCAGCATGGAATTTTAGGCAAAGCATACAGGATTTGCCAATGGATTAGATATCAATGTGCCGATGTGGGAGGAAGAGAGGTGTTAGATATAGTTCTCAGAGCTGTTGGCTTTGTTTCCCTGAACAGGTAGGAAAGTGGAGTTCTCATTGATGGAAATGGAGCAGTGGGGCAGGTGGTGAGAACCAGGACTTTGTATCTGGGCTGATGCCTGGAGGCTGGGGGAAAGAAAGATTCAGAAAGCGCCTGAGAAGGGACACCTGGGAAGTGGGGCAGGAGGGAGCAGGGATGGTGTCCTGGTATCCTGCAGGCAGGAAGAGGAGGTGTCAGGAGGAAGGGCGTGGCTTCCCAGATGCTGTGGTGGTGGGGAGGGGGAAATGTGCTCTGGGATCTGTAGTCAGTGCTCAGTTCGCTGATGTGGACCTGGTCTCTGGCTCTGTACCATCTCATCATTGAGTCCATGCTTAGCACACAGTAGGCCCACACGAGAAGGGACTGTTTTTGGAATGGCCCAGATGAGGTAAAACTCCTTCTGGGAGTTGGTGGTGGGCACCTCAGCTCTGTAGTCTGGGGTCGGTGTTTCCCAGTTGCTCCCCCCGGGGGTGTCTGGTGACTCCAGGGGAGCTGGCCTGCAGGGTGGGGGTGCCTCTGCAAAAGGTGGCACCAGAACTTAAATCAGTCACCTGTTCCAGATGCCAAGGGTCTATCCAATCCCTCTGAGGTTGAGACCCTTCGGGAGAAGGTCTACGCCACCCTCGAGGCCTACACCAAGCAGAAGTATCCGGACCAGCCAGGCAGGTGAGGTGCTGGAGGCCTGGCCGCATGGACAGGCAGTGGGCTGCAGGCGTGGTCGAGATTGTTCCCGTATGGGACTTCATCTCCTTGGCGAGTTCAGGGAAGTAGAGCCCAGGCTGTGCCGACAGAGGTCCGTCTTTAAGCGCTGGACTCACAAGCAAGTGCATGAATATGTGAGTCTCATTATCTCTGATCTGAGCTCAGAAAGGTCAGAAGCTGCCAAAGGTCACAGAGCTGATGTGTTGAGGGGAGGGTGTGTGTGTGTGTGTGTGTGTGTGTGTGTAGGGAGGGGCGGGGATGGTGGCTGGACAGGAGCCCAGGCCTCCCTGGTGCCAAAGGGCTGGGATTGCCAGGGACCGCATTGCTCTGCCTGTTCCGCACCCCCTGCCGGAGCTGGCTCTGGCAGCCAGCAGAGGTGACCTTGTCCTGGGGTGCCCTGGTGGCCTCCAGCGAGCGCTGTCTGGGCTTGGGCTCCTTCTCTGAAAAGGACATTGGCCAGGAGCTCTCAGACCAGTTAGCCATCGCCCATACATGTCTTCCCAGGTCACTGAACTCTTCTCAGATCTTTCCCCCGAAGCACAGCTAAATGAGCGTTCCCCTCCTCAGCCAGCTCACACTCAAATCTCACAGGAAACTGAAAGCAAAACTTGAAAAACGGCATTGAAGACATTCGTTTTGGGGTTTGCATTACTTTTCTAGGCTCCCAGTTATCGTCAGTGACTCGGTGAGGGCTGATTTCTGTGAAGCCATTTTCCTGGGTCACATGCCAGTCCACTGGCCAGAGAGGCTGAGCCACAGTCTGTCGGAGGCTTGAACCGCCCCGAGCAGTGGGCCTCAGCCAGTGGGCACAGTAACAGTTGTTGGGGGTCGGTGGGTGAGCCAGGGTCACAGACCTCCCAAATGCCACAGAGAGCGAAACCCAGGCTCCATGCTCACTCGAGAATCAGTCTGCTGCACACCCCGCCTGGGCCCAGCTGTTTCCTCCCTGCTCCATGCACCCCAGAACTGTTAGTTCACCGAAGGAGGAACCACAAGGCCAGAGTGGTGAGGGATCAGGAATTTATTCCATCACCCGCACACCAGGTGGCTGAGCCTGGATGGCTCCAGCCCCCAGTGACAGGAGTCAGCAGCTTGTAAAAACTTTTGGCGGGCTTTTTCTGGGTGGAGACTTCTTTGTGCCTATCTGGAGGGGAGAGAATGGAATGTGGTCAGAGCAAGTGAAATGTGGTCTCAGCAAAGGGAATGTCCATAGTGAAATGGCCTGAAAAGCCAGCTCCCAGGGGAAGGATATCAACTCAAGTGCTCCATCAAACCTCACAGAACCAGAGGTGGGGGCCTGTGGAGGCCCCTCCCTCTGGAAAGCCCCTTTCTGCACTCACATCCATAGGTGAGAACTTGGTCACATGGCCACCCAGTGCCATAGCCACAGAGGGCGGGGGGACCGCTGGCGTCTCCTGCTATAGGTGAGATAGAAGGGCTGCCAAACCAGCCTGGTGCCTGTGCCGCCAGCCCCCACTCCTCCTGCAAGGCAACCTACCAGTCTGTGAGCACACACTGTGTGCAGGTGTTGGGAGAAGCGCACCCTCAGCCTTTCCTCAGAATGGCTCTAGTCGTGTTCTTTATCTTAAACCAACCAAAACAAACTAACAACTACCCCCAACCCAACAACGAAAGACAAACCCCAGAAAACCAAGCCTTGCTTTTTCCTTATTATGAACTCAGAGCAAGCTTTGGCAGGAAACAAGGAAAATATTTTTAACACACAAAACAGGTTGTAAAAGTTGGTTGTGAATTTTGGGATGTATTTTCTTCCAGTCTCTTTGTGTAGACAAGGAGCATTACAGTCTGAAGCTACACAGCCTGGTGCGCTCTCTCCCTCCCAAAGCCCTTTCTTGTGTTTCATTATGTGTTAAAAAAAAAACCACGTTATCACTTCCGACGACTTTGTAGGACTTCACAGGGGGAATGTGTCCTGAAGTATTCAGTCACTGCCCCGGCTGGCATTCTAGCTGTTTCTAATGACTGTCACTTAAAAATGCTGCCATGTGCCCGTTTTTCCCAAAAGGGCTGCCAGGGGCCTGGCTTGGGCAGAGCTTGGGAGTTCAGGGAGGGGTGCAGAGGCTGGGCCCCTGGGTGTCCCTTAGGTGTGGACACCCTGAGGCTGAGCAGCTCCATCAGGGCTGGCCCTGGGCTCAGCCAGGTAGGAAAGTGCACCTCTGGTTTGCAGAAAGGGTGGAGGGCATCCAGGGGCGGGGAGGCCTGGCCCTCAGTGGTGCAGTGCTGCCACCGTGTGGACACTTCAGAACACACACCACCTGACCTCGCTGCCCCCGGGGCAGGCGGGGCAGACTCCGGAGGAGGTGGGACAGCAGGCAGACCCCTGGCTGTGACTGTGAGCCTTTTCTTTCCATGTCCCCCATCTCAGCTCCGACATCCAGGACAGACGCCAAAGAGAGCCATAGTACAGCACACTCAGCAGGTTCCAAACTGTAAAACTGGCATTTCTAGAGTAAAACAGCATTTCTAGAGTTAGTCTAACTTTGCACTTTATAGAGAAGCCGTGTTCTTTGCCAAATTCTGTAAAAGCCTCTGGTGCGGCCGCGGGGCTCAGCCGCCCTTCGCCGCACATGACACCTTTCACTCACACTCAGGGGCTGTGTGATCACACGTTGGAAGGTTTGTGTTGGCCTTGGTACAGGCTTCAGTTTTTCCATGTAGAGAAGCAACTGGTGCTGGTCTATTTTTCTTATGTTGATACCTTTCCTTGTGGCATGAACATAGGAACATGCATGTTTTCAGGATGCTAAGATTCCCATTTGAACTCTTCTCTTTGGAAGTGTCCCCTTTAAGAAGATACCGCCCCTCCGGCCTTTTCGGATACCCCCTGGGGTTGGGTTCTCTGCTGCCCTCATCCTTGCCAGGTTCCCGTATCCATCACAGTGGGTCCAGAGGCCTGACCCTTGGCCCTGCCCTTGCGGCTGTGCATGGGTCCTCACCCTCCCGGTCTCCGCAGGTTCGCCAAACTGCTGCTGCGCCTGCCTGCCCTGCGCTCCATTGGCCTGAAATGCCTGGAGCACCTCTTCTTCTTCAAGCTCATTGGGGACACGCCCATCGACACCTTCCTGATGGAGATGCTGGAGACCCCGCTGCAGGTCACCTGAGCCTCCCACCTGGCTGCAGCCTCCCACCTGGCGGGGCTCTGGGCAGGCGTGTGGGGACCCGGTCCTGCCCAGGCTCCTACACTTCCCACCTGACCCCTTCCTGCTCCTGGAATGTGATGTTTATAATAAAGAAACCTTTCTACATACAGTTCTTCGGAGGTGGGGTTTTGAATGTCCTCTGACAGCCTCCTTTCTCTCTAAGGGGCCAGGACCTTTCCGGAAGTTCTTGGAGAGCTAACGCTGCCTCTGTACATATGAGTGGTTCACATTATTTTTCACTTTCTGCGAAAGCGAAGGGATGAGTAATAACATCACACAGCTGACCTTCGTGCTGGAGTGAACATCCCAGAAGTGGGAGCAATGCCTGGGTCAGGCTCGGAGGGGCTGGGCCCAAGTGCAGCCCCTGCAGAGATTGAGAGGAAACCCTGTGTTTCAGAGTCAGCTGGCTTGTTTGTTTTTTCCTCCTAAGAATAAGCAGATAGAGCCTTGTCCAATGGGGGGCATCAAGATTAAGGCTAAGCAAAGATGGTCTCTTGACAGGGATGTTCTTGGGGAAGACCAGAGTCCACCCACATTAGTTTCCATTATTACATAACCCCATGTCACCTGCTCTTAGAGGGGAAAGAGAGAGAACCTCCCAGCTTCTCGTCCTCAGAGCCCTACTGTGTGCAGACTTGTGCTCCCGGAGGGCAGGGGCTGTCTGCCTGATGTCACAGCCCTCCCACCCGCCACCCGCCAGCTTCTACAAGGCACCCCCACGTCTGCAGGAGCCAGGGCTGGGCTCCAGTCACAGCTTCGGGGCACTCGGCCCTCCTGCCTCGTTGCTGGCGGGGAGGCTGAGGCGGGGCTGCCACAGCACTTTGCACTCCCTGGTTCAGTCGTCAGCAAACTCCTTAGACAGCAGAGCCAAATAGCAGCAGTACAACGATTGAAATTTCTTTTGAGGGCCACATTTTTTAAACTTAAACTTCTTCTAATGCCACTTCTTCAAAATAGACTTGCCTGGGCTGTGGTATTTTGTGGAATACCACACTCAAGGGGCCAAAGAGCCGCATGTGGCTCTCGAGCCATGGTTTGCCAACCACTGCCTCAGGGGGTCACTTAAAATGATATTCACACAGCAATCATTTCTTGGCCTTGACACTTGTGCTCATACCCTCCGGTGAAGCCACCACCTGCTCCTGGGACTTCCTCGCTCATCAATTTCCATGACTTCCCTTCATCTGCTCAGCAGCGGCTCTCACCAGGGGACAGGGCTGCTCTGCCCCACCTCCGGCTCCTCCAAGGTTTAGCAACACCTGAGGATGTCACCCCTGGGCACACACAGGGGCAGAGGGCGTGGGTGCTGCTGCACGTCTGCAGCGTGTCATGGTCCCCACATGGCGTCCCCACATGGCGACAGCGCCGGGCTGGCAGTCTGCTGAACAGCTTCTCGAATGGGACAGAAAAGGAAGGGGTTCCTCTTGTGTGGGATCCGCTAAAGCCCAGGTGAGACCAGACAGGAACCGCCCGACGCACCCACGCAGGACGGAGTGACATCACACGTGCATTTTGTAATCGCCCCTTCTTCCCTTCTAGCCACAGGAGGTTGGGGTGTAAGGAGAGAATTTCGAAGAATAAAGGGAACTGGGGCCAGAGCTGTGGCTTTTCCCTCCCCCTGGGGCCGAGGAGGGAGCCCCGTTCCCAAGCCAAATGGGACCACCACGGAGCCTCACAGGGCTGTGTCGGGGCCCCGGCGGGAAGGGGAGGCTGGTGGCTCCTGGCTGGAGGCTTCTCAGAGCCTGAGAGGAGAGGGGGGCCTGAGGGCATAGGCCTGATGCCCCTCCTGACCGGATCTCTGAAGACCGGGCCACCTTGAGGGTGAGGTAGGCAGGGAGAGAAGGCAGCAGTGACTTCCCCACACCTGCCTCGGTTGGGCCATGATTGGCATTTCCTGAGGGCAAGCTTAGAATATCTGAAGGTAGCAAGCCCAAGGGAATGTCCTGGCAGGTCAGGGCACAGCCACGGATCAGAGGTCATGGTGGGACTATTGTGCGCAGTCACCGAGGGGTCCAGCAGAGGTTGCTGTCATATCAAACATGAGGTGAAGGAGGGCATAGGGTGCCCACCGTGGATACCTGTGAGGTGCCCCTTCCCCTTGGAGCCTGAATAGCTCACCTGGGCCCCTAACCAGAGCCATCCGGTGGGGACATGTGAGAGGCATCGCTGGGACATCCCTCTTTCTTTTTGTGGAGGAGGACAGTCAGACCCAAAGCGTTAGGAGGAGGGGGGAGGAGGAGGAAGAGAGAACTGCCCAGTCTCCTCCCGGGCAGATCCCTGGGCCCACGGGCAGGCCCACAGTTTGAGGCTTTGCAGTAGACATGAGATGGAAGTTTGGATGCAACTGGACTTTTTAACTGGGGGATTCTGAGCTCTTCCCTGGTCCCTATCCTCAGGGAAGGGGCGGGATACTGCGGAGCCGGATGGAGACGCAGGAGGAAGAGAGGGAGCCCTGCCTGTCCGTGTCCCGCGTTCGATGTCCACATACCAGCTGCACTAGTCAACTCCACCACAGACTGTCTGCCTTGGGCACCAGCACTTCACCCTCCGAGTCACTCCCACCGCTCCAGGCAGGAGGCCTTTGGGGGATGCTACAGCAGCTGTGTTTGTCTTCTGAGATAACTCCAGGCTTTTCCGCAGGGAACCGAGGCTCTCCATGGCTTGGCCCCCAGAACCTGCCGCTCCCTCTTTCTTACCCCTCCCAGGGCAAGCTCCCCTACTGGCCCACTCTTCCTCCCGCCCTGCCCACTGTCCATGGCATTGCTCAGGTGCCTTCCTCTCCCACCGGCCTGCCACCCTCTGCTCGTCCAAAGTCACCTCTCTGGACTCTTCCTGATCGCTCCTTCTGGGTCATTTTATCTTCATTTGGTGCCTCCATTAAAAATTATTTTCCCATGACAGCTGAGATACAATACATATTCGTTTCTGTGTACAAAGTACTGATTAGACATTTACTAGCCTTACGAGGGAACCCCGGGTAAGTCTCGTGCCCCCTGGCACCATCTGTGTCATTAGAATGTTACTGGTCACATCCCCAGGTGCCTCTGTTTTGATCACCGGTTTTGCATTAGGACTAGTTGGTTATCCTGCCCACATTACTGGTAAACCCTCTGGCAGCAGGGGTCTGTCTGCTTCTGAGTGTCCCTCCCTCACCGCCCCCCTAGGCCAGGCAGGGAGGACAGCTCACCCAGGAGCTGCTGTCGCCTAAAGGAAGGAAGGACAGCAAAGCCTGTCACAGCCTGGGAAGGGCTGTTGTCACCTTCCATGGAAACTGACAGCATAGCGCGCGCGTACACACACACACACACACACACACACACACACACATACACACACACACAGCTGCGGTGCGGGTGACCCGCCCAGCCCCAGGGGGACTCTGGGGGCCAAGATTGCTGGGTGTGGGCGCCCTCTGCTGCCAGCCCAGGGCATCACAGGCACCTTCCTGGGAAGGCGGCCTCTGAGCTTACTATGGAGAACACCTGGCATTGCATCCCTGGAGGTTTTAGGAAAGACCTGCATTAGCACCTGTTTCCACTAACAGCAAGAAACCCAGAGGTTCCACTTTAATGAAAGAGGCCCAAAGCAAGCGCAGCTTCAGCCACACTGGCCTCCCGGCAAGTGACACTAATGCACCTGCACGATTTCTGCCTCTGCAGCCGGGCACTTAGTGCATGTGACGCCTTCAGTGTGTGCTGTGCTGGCTGCCTGTACTATTGGGATGGTTTGACTGGTTATTTTGGGGGCTCTGAGCTCAAAAATGCTTCCCTGTGAATTCAACACTGATCGTGCCTTCACTCTGCCATTTCGGGTGACAAAAGTTTTCCTGGGAACCTCCACCTTTGGAAGCGTGGGAAACCAGTAGTTGGAAAAATGAGCCTGGCCCCGGCCAGTGTTCCTCAGCGGATAGAACGTCAGCCCACAGACTGAAGGGTCCCCAGTTCGATTCCAGCCAAGGGCACATGCCCGAGGTGTGGGCTCCTTCCCTAGTAGGGGGTGTGCAGGAATTAGCTGATCAATGTTCTCTTTTCTCATTGATGTTCCTATCTCTCTCTCCCTCTCCCTTCATCTCAGAAATCAATAAAAATATATTAAAAGAAAGAAAAGAAAAACGAGCCTTAAATGGATTTAGTGTTAGCTTCTGGGGAGAGGAACTCAGAAAAGGAATCTCAAAAGTGAAGGATGAGGTCTGGTGGGGGAGGGTGGGTTTGGGGGGG
>JAAGEH010000042.1:2363866-2377356 GCA_011751065.1 Lasiurus cinereus | reverse complement strand
GTGGGTCTGGTGGGAGAGGGTGGGTCCGTTTGGGGAGGGTGAGGTCTGTTGGGGGAGGGTGGGGTGTGTGGAGGAGGATGGGTCTGGTGGGGGAGGGTGGGGTGTATGGGGGAGGATGGGGTCTGCTGGGGGAGGCTTCTATCAGAGTCCTTTCTACTCAGAGGAGCCGGCTCCCTTTTGCCTGCAGCCCCTCACCAGCTGGAGGCCGGTGCCTGTGAATCACCGTGTTCCGTATGAAGTCGCAGGACAGTGCCAGCCATGTAACAGCAGAAGGTCCCAGGGCCTGGTGATAATCAGAGCCTCTCTCAGAGGCAGAGCGGAACTCTGAGAGCGGCTGCTGTGAGGTTCAATGGACCCGTATTTTAGGGACATGTTCATGAGTGGAAAGATTGTGAGTGGCTGCCGCGCATTGTCGAAAGGTCCTGGCCGGCCTGCCCATGTTTGCAGGGTGGATGGGGCCCTCTTAGTTCCAGAGTCTCGGTCACATGGCCAGCAGAGAACAGAACCCAAACCCAGCTCAGAGCGCCTCAGCACAGGCCACGTACCACCCACCAGCTGTCCCGGGAGTCAGCAGGGTCCAGGGAAAAGGACTGGCCACGCTGTCACATCAGCTCTACTGTCCTCCCGCCAAAAGCTGTGGGACAGATAGCACAAATCCCAGGTTGTCATGGCTGCAATTTTTTTCCAAAATTCTGGATTTCACCTCTGTAGACACTTCCTCTTCTAGAAAAGCCGGCTCCCCACAGCGCAGCTGACACTGCCCGGACAGCTGTTTGGCCTTGTTCATAGCCAGGGACACATTTTCTTTCCGTGGAAGGATGTTCCCTGCCTGCCTTCCCAGGGAGAGCCGCCTGCTTCCAAACTGCCTGAGCCACTTGTGCTCACATATGCCAGCAGTTTCATCCCCGGGAGGGGCGCACTCGGGGGGCAGAGGGTGTGGACAAAAGGATGCTTTCGGGATGCTTCAGGGAGGGCAGACGGGAGGTCCCAGTGGACGCCGTCTCTAACCCCACGTCCAGTGTTGGTAGCTAATGACCCTCTCAGCAGGTGGTGGGGCGAGAGGCTGAGCAGGCGTCTGACCTGCGTCCAGATGTGACACCGACAGGGGGCCCATCGTGGGGCATGAAGCAGCATTCCAAGTCATAAAAAGGGGAGGAAAGTCGGAGCTATATAAAGATAACACTGCACAAGAATGAGCATCTCAATGTACTTCAAAAGTGACTCAGAGCGCCCTTCCAAACTGCACCATCACTGTCCCCTGGAAGGAAGTCTGCCCGAGGAGTGAGCTGCGGCAAAGGGGAGGCGTTCTCGGGAATGACAGGTAGGCCGCCCTCTTACCAGGGCGTGTGCAGCCGTGGGAGGCGGTGGTGCAGTGTGGTTAAGTCAGGGGACACGGTAGGCAGCTATTTGTTCGCAAAAATGCACTTTGAAGCTGGTCCAGGATGGACCTGACTTATTACAATTTCCTCACAGAGCTTTAAAGGCTGAGCATGCCTGGCTGGTGTGGCTCAGTGGTTGAGCATTGATCCACGAAGCCGGCAGTCACCGATCAGGGTTCATCCCTGGTTATGGGCTCCATCCCCAGTGCGGGGTGTGCAGGAGGCAGCCGATTCATCTTTCTCTTTCATTGATGTTTCCATCTCTCTCCTTCTCCACTCCTCTTTCTCAAGTCAATAAAAATGTATTTTTAAGAAGCTGGGACACCTGCCCATATGTTGTCCATGGCTCAGACACAGCTTCCTGGAGGTGGGGTGTGCTCTTGGAGTGTCCCTGGCAGCCAGGGATTCCTGGGGCCTTGGCCCCTGCCACGAGGCAGTAGAAACCGCCCCGCAGCCCAATACTTTGTCACTATCCTTTCTCCATGGGACTGTTTCGGTGAGACAGCGTTTGGATATGACTGTCTATTTTGTTGTGCAGTGGTATTCCTACACACGTTCTTGTCCTCCAAAGCTCGGAAATGTCTGCCTTGCCGCCCGCCTGGAAAGGTTCTCGCACAGGGACACAGGCTCGGTCGCTCCTGCTCCTCATTTCCCGGTGGTCCTCAGGAGCTCGGGCCAGGGAACGGCCTTGCTTTTCTGGCACAAGAATTCCTGTCCTTCACCTCCACCCTCTCCTGCAGTGCCTGCCCGTGGCCGCCTTCCTTTCTCTCACTAGTATCAGATGACAGCGTCATCGCTGTGTCTTTCCAGTCTTTTTTGGAAGTTGGCAAGATGTGCAGGTGAGGTAAGTGGCAAGATGTGCAGGATGAGGGCAGATTGGTACCATGATGAGTAGATGATTAGGTTATTGGGGCCAAGGCCACTCTCAGCGCTTCTCCCATAACCCTCTTGGGGCAATGCCCAAACAGAGGGGTGTGTGGCCTCAGGACTGTGTGCAAGCCCCAACTCCCTGCCTGGCAGAGCGTTTGGCCGTAGAGGTGGCACGAGGCTGCTGTGCCTACAGGCGGGCAGAAGCAGAGCCCTCCGAGCCTGTGGCAGGGGAGACGGGGTCGCCGGCCCTGGCGGTCCTCCTGGGCCTCCCGATCCACAGACAGGTGAGTGGGAGGCAGAGGAGACTTTCCTGCATGTGTCCATAACGCCGGGGTGTTAGCCTTTGGTGCTTTTGGTGGCTAATTTGCAACGTGACCTCTTGGGCACCTGGGTGTGCTTGCCCACAGAGCAGCACCTGCCTTGCCCTCCACCAGGGCGTCTGGCGCTAGAGCTGGGCGAGCACCCAGCAGGCCGGCCATGGCATGCCCACTGAGAGGCCCCTGCAGTTCTGCCAGAAGGCTTGAGAAAACCCGTCTCCACTGGCTCCTTGGCTGCAGCCCCTGTAGCCTGGCTGGAAGGGACCAGGAGCGGCCCTGCCAGGAGCGGGCTCAGGGGAAGCTAGGAGGGGCTGGAATCTGGTTGGAGATGAGCCCTGTGTCCCAGGCAGGAGCCTGAGGCCCACCCCCCCATGAGGCCTCTCTAGTCTAGAAACAAAGCCTCCAGAGCAAGCTGAGGTTTGTCCCCAGGAGGTGTCTGCTTAGCCACCGCCCAGCCCCGCAAGCTCTTTGCACCAGAAAGGGAGGCCTGTCCCCAGTGATACCCCCAAGAGGCAGGTCAGCACCTCTGAGGTCCCATTGCCCTCTGGGAACTCTGAGGCTCGCGGTTCCGGCACAGGTTTCTGACACGTGTGCTGAGGTCCAAGCTGGATGCTGGCTCAACACCCTGACCTACCAGGCCCAGCCTCACTGCTCTGGTGACTCCTGGGTAAGAGGAAGGTGTCCTGGAGCCATTGTCCCGGGACACGAAAATCAGCCTCTGACTCAGCCCTGGCCATGGTGTCGGGCCTCGGAGAGTATCTCTCAAAGCTCCCAGGAGTGCCAGGGCCAGGTCAGAGGTCAAGATGCTGGTTCCACACCAGGTGCTGGGCCCAGCAGGTGACTTCCAGTGCCGGTCCCATCTCACATCACCAACTGTCAGCTCCCCTGGCTGAGGCCTGCAGGCCCACGGTGGGCACCCTCAGAGCCCTGACCTGGCCCAACCACACCCGCCATGTGCCTGCTGAGCCTGCCCTTTGGGGGTGGGGTGGAGATGGGGAGTGTGGACTTGTCTCTCTTCATTGAATCCTAAGGCCACGAGGCCACTGGCCACAGCAACCCAAACCTCAGTCATGGCTCCAGGACAAGGGCTGGGAGGCACGAAGTCTGGATCCTTCTGAGACCTCGCAGCCCAGGGCAGGGGTGGCCGTGGAATCGGTTCTGAATCTGAGCTTCTTCTCCTGGCTGCAAGGAGAGGAGGCTGCAGGTGGCCATGAGGCCGCATGAGCTATGCAGGTGGCGACAGCTGATCCCGAATGCGTATCCGTCAGATGAGGCTACGCTTGCTGCTGTGAAGAGCTAGACACCTCCGTGCTTAAACAGCAGCATTTCTCCCTGCGCTGCGGGCGCCAGGACGGCGAGGCGGCACTGTGGAGGTCCACGCTGGTCATCTCCACTTCCCTCTTGACTTCGGGGTCGCTGTGGCAGGAAGGGAAGCAGGAGACGCAGCCTGGCTGTAAAATGGTCCTCAGCCACAACCCACAGCCATTGACCAAAGCAAGGTGCACAAACATCCGACTTTGAGGGCCTCAGGCTCAGAAGGAGCAGCGAATCCGAGACCTGGGTGAGGGCGTGTTGCGTGCACTGCTGCGTGTGAGGACGTGCTACCATCTGTGGTGGAGGGGACACCGCCACCCCAGGGCATGCACCTTGGTTGCACGGCTCTCCTGCTATGTGAACTCGCCGCTGGAGTCCTTGCCCCTCCAGCACTCAAACGCTGAAAAATTCCAACGGGTTACCAAACGAGTGAATAGATAAAAACTCCATGTCCAGCCTGCCACGCCCGATAGTCCCCCGCTCAGGGTCCGCACCGCCGTCATATTTCTAACTGGCTAATGCCTGTCAGCAGCAGCTCTTCCTTCGGAAACGGAGGAATTCCAGGCATGACTCGCTGAAGACCCATCTTGTGACCATCCATCCTTTGACTTGGGGTGTGAGATGACATTATGTGATGTTTTGAGCCCTTATTTGCAAAAACCTCCTTTTTCAGCTAACATCTTCCAGAAGAATCTTCACCTCCTTAGGGGGGAGCCTGGACTTGGGAGTGTCCCAGCCTTATAGAAGTGGCTCGGGCAGCTGGCCCACCAAAACTCGGTGCATTAGAGTAAAATCAGAGGTTCAGCCGCCCAGCCTCCCAGCTGACACGCCTCCAGGGACCCGACACACCTGGAGGCTCTGGGCAGCTGGTCATTTGTGCTGCACTCAGCTCTGCCAGCACTCAGCCTTCATCCCAGGATCCCAGGATTCAGAAACGAGCGAAAAAATCATCTGCTCATGTGGAATTCGCATCCCAGCAATGGAAACCACCGAGGGACCCTGTCGGGAATGAGTTCTGTTTCAGGGAGAGGGCTTGAGGGAGAAATTGTGCAAGGAAGGGAAGCGAGGACGCCGCGTGGGGAGGGCAGCATCACCTTCGACAGAGGGGCCGGGAGGACCTCCTGGAGAGGACCCCACTAATCGGAGACACTAATGAAAGATGGGCTGGTAACGTGCAGAGTGGGCCCAGTATTCTAGCCAGTGTGTATGCCTGCGTGTATATGCATGTGCATGTTCATGCGCACAAGACTATGTGCATATGTGTATTTATGTGCATGCCTGTATGTGTGTGCACACGTGCGCATGCATGTGCAAGTGTGCACATATGTGCACGCACACATATGTGTGCATGTGTATACCTCCACATGCACAGATGTGTATATGTGTACATGTGCATGTAAGAGAGAGTATGTACATGTGTATGTGTAAAGTAGCACTGTTCACAGGCATGGCTGATTATAGCTGCATGTTCTGTGCTGGCTGGGGCATACCTGGGTGCTAAGGTCATCTGGCAGACGTGTAAGAGGAGCACACGTGAAGGTCCCGGGGCAGGACGTAGCTGGGCTTATTGAGGAGCAGAGGAGGGGAGCAGGGCCTGGTGCCCTGTGCGCAGCAGCAGAGATGGACGGTCCCCTGAAGACGGACTTGCTGCCCATGGTAGTGCCAGGCCTTTGTGCTGAAAGGCCTCTTCAAAGCCCATACTGGCCTCCATCCCACAGCCCGCTCCTCTGTTCCATGATCGCAGTCCTGGGAGATGCCGGTCCTCCAGGCTCCGGGTCCGGCAGGAGAGCCCCGCCTCCCTGGACCCCCACCCCCTCAGTGATTTTGAATCATCGGGCTGCGGGGGAGTCCCTACAGCTCTTAGGGAGTCCTGCACTGAGTCTGAGGATTGAGGGAACTCAGGGTCCACCCCTGTTTGGAATGGATTATGGGGCCCTGGGACCCGGTAAGTGGGGGGTCCCGAGATCTTCCAGGAGAGGGTCCGGCTGGTCAGCCCTGAACAAGGTGGCACCAGAGTTGAAGAAACAAAGCTGTCCTCATGGGCTTATCGTGACCACCGTCTGCTCCCTGCGCTCCTCGTGCCCCCTGCCTTCTCCTTCCCCCCACTTTCCCGTGCCCCCACTCCCACCCCCGCCATCCCTGCGCTCCCTCTCCAGTAATTGCTTTCTCGGCATTCCAGGCCAGGAGGTCACCGTAGATCCTCTTCCTTCCTTTAAACAGTCTCCCAACATCAAAGTGCAAGGGCTGGAAGGTACGAAGGAGTAAATCGGGGAGGATGCGGGGCTTCTCCGCGCTTTCATGTCTGGATGTGCAGGAATGCCGGGTGGGCACAGCTCTTACCTCCCGCCTCCCCCACACGAGGAAGGGTGGCGGGTGGGAGTGTGGTCTCCAAACGCAGTCTTGATTGGCACAGACAGCGGGGCAGGGGCTGCATGAAAGTGCGAATCAAGGGCGAGATTTTTCAAGTTGAGATGGTGCGGTGGATAACAGGGATGGATGGCACGGGGCAGATAACATGGGGATGACAGGGCCGCCTGAGCAATAAAGCATGCGCACGGTGGGAGGCAGACTGATGGGTGGCAAGGAGTGAACCTCAAAGGGCACAGCCTTGCTGAGCCCCGTTTTCTCACCTGCAAAGAGCATCTTGGAGTCGAGCGTTTTTGCAGCTGAGATCCTCCCGAACACGGCTGGCCTGCGGACATGGCGTTCTCTTCTGACAGCAAATGCTCACTAAAGAACTGAGAGCAGCAGATCAACCAAAGGGCTTGTATGCATGCCTATAAGCATAACCAATGGACACAAGACTCTGGGGGGTTAGAGTATGCATGGGAGTGGGGGCGGGCAATGGCAAGATATGTGTATATGTAATACACAAAAAAAATTAAAAAAAAGAGCTGAGAGCAGTTTCATGGTCATCGCTGGGCCTCAGCCTGCAAGGCTCACCTCAAAGCTCAAAGTCAGCTGGAGGCCTTCCTGGGGAGCCGAGGCAAAGACCACAAGCCTCAGGCAACAAAGCGAAGGCCCTGCCAGCCGGCCGGGTGCAGCTGAGGGCCTCAGGAGGAGCCCTGGGTGGGCGGCGAGGACGTGCTGGGAAGGCACCGCCTGGGGCAGCGAGGACAGATGCTGGCAGCAGAGGCTGGTGACCAGCTAGGTAATGGCATCAGAGGGCTGGGCGGGGCCCACGTGTGTGTCCCTGAATGAGCCGTTATAGCAGTGGGCGCCCAGGGCTCGATGCAAGTTTGGTTTTAAACGTTTCTCCCCATCTCCTCCTTTTAAATGAAGTGCATACACTTTTTTATAGTGCAACTTGGCAGTATGCCTCAAAAAGCTTAAATATGGTCACACTTCACCCAGAAGCTTTATTTCCAGGAATGTATTTCGAGGAAATGCGCAGGCTGACAGCCACCGTTAGTTGAGTGCTATGCGCAGGCAGGGCCACAGCGAAGCCAGCCTGTGGTTTTATTTTGTTCTCAGCATCGGGGAAGCCTCTCGACAGAGGATGTGACCCCTGCCATGCTGTGGTCTGAAAGGGAGACCAGGGAAGGCTAGGTTCTTTTCTTGAGGTTGCAGTGAGCAAGGGAGCAAGCCACATCTCTCTGACCCGAAGCCTATTTCCAGCCCTTCACCATTTCCTTCCTCTTTCAGGACAAAGACGACGACTTACATTTAAGGATTGATTAAACCAATCACATGGTTCCTGTGCTCTAAGTGATGAAGACATGGACAGTGAGGGTGTAGAACCCCCAGTTCCGAAGAAAGCTATTGCGACTGCTACTTTTAGCTGAAAAAGTATTGTGTACAATGCGAGCCTAATTTTGTGAAGGAGTGCAGTGGGTTGGTGCTAAAATAAAACGTTCATATGTATTATGTGTTAGTATTGGAATTGTGGAGGATTTTAACCTTATTTATACCTTATGTAGTTTCAAAGTTTTCTTAAAAGAAATGGTATGTCTTTTTTTTTTAAATCAGAAAAAGTAAGAAATATCACAAAACAGTTTGCTTCTTATTAGTAGTGAATTTCTGGAGACTGCCTAACAGCAGAGGAAGGAAACACCCCGATCCGGCACCCAGGTGTCCGCACGACCATTCTGGGTTGTTTCCTCTCGGTCTTTCATCTGCCTGAGGCATGTTTCATGGTTTATTTCAAATAGTGGTGTTCAGGGTTAAATATGGGCAACGTGGTTTCCGTGGCGATTGGGAGCAAGAGAGTTCATTTCTTGTTCAGCATCTTTCTTGCTCCTCGTTATATTTGCAGCCACGTTAGCTCACTTTATAGATGCTCAATAAATACTTGCAGGGTGACTAAGGGGCAGGGGGAGGGTATTGAGTTTTGCATAATCTGAGCAGGAGTTTTGCAGGGATGAGTTTGGAGAGCAGGCACTGAGGTGGGGGCAGGCGAGATGGGGGGCCGTGGGGGAGGATCTCGCGCTCACGGTTAGAAATTGAGATTTGACATATAAGGCCACTGGGACTGTGTCCGCTCTTCCAAGTGGGGATGTTACATGATTAAAACCAGGGAGCGGAAACACGGTTCTGGCAGCTGTGGGGTGGAGGCTGGGCCCCAGCAGCAGAGGGAGGGCTGGGCTGGAGGGACTGCGACGGACGGGCAAGACTCAGCCGTGAATCTGGGACCCCACCCTGGGGCAGGTGGGCAAGGACCTGGAGCCAAGCCCTGGGGAGGCCGTGCCAGCCCCGGAGACAGTGCCATTGAGGCAGTACCCCTCTCTCCCCATTCTGGCTGCCGGCTGCCGGGTGTACAGGAACAAATTTGTGGTGTGGAAGGGTTCCAGCCAGTCATCCATCACTCACGGCGAGTCCTCACTGAGCTCTCATCACATGCTCGCAGCCGCGCCCTTTCCAGAGAGAGTTCTGGAGGCGGGCCAGGGGTCTGCCCCGGCCTCACCAGATCCTCCCCTGAACTTTGCTCCCTTCTTGCTCGGTTCCCTGTTTTCTTTTAATTCAGAAACAGCAACCAGCAACAGCTGGCAGCCCCTCCCTGCTCCGGCCTCGCCCTCCCCGTGGTTTGGCTGGGAGAGCTCGGGGTCCATCCTGGGAAGGGCTAACCTCCAGCTCAGGGCCCAGAGTGGGCCCCAGCCCTGCCCTCTCTCTGCCCAGGGTCCCCGGGAGGCAGGGCTGAGTGAGGGCAGGACCTGGCTGCCCCCATGGCTCCTGTGCCTGGGGCACTTGGCACAGGAGAGGGACCGGCCCAACCCACCCAGGGCACATCAGCGACTGAACTGTCCGAGCCTCAGTTTCCTGATCTGCCAGCCCCGAGTGGCAGAGCCTGCACCCTCGCTGAGCCCTGGGCAGTGCTTAGCATATTAATCATCGGTGTGTGTGTTTCGTCCCCCTCTTCCCGCATACTGTGCGGTTGCTGAGGGCGGCTGCACATGCCTATGTCTTCCAAGATTTTGTGGGTGTTTCTTAAATTATGTTTTGGATGCTATTGCTTGTTAAAACGTGAAGCATTTTATTTTTGTTGGTCCATAATACTGCCAAACACCAGTGGAAAACACCATCACAAACCATTCTGAGATCCTTGCCTAATTGGCTCATAAAATGTAACTCACAAGACAGAGAGGCCCATTGAGAATGGAGAGGATGCCGCGGCACGACTTCATGAAAAGCTGGGGGTGGAGGGAGGCGTCATCTCAGGGCACCAAGGAATCTCCCAGAAGCACCTGGCGAGGGCTTGTGCTGCCAGCACACCTGTGTCTACCTGAGGTGCCCCTGGCACTGACCTGAAACCCTGTGGGCTGCTGGGGGCAGGCCTGGCGTAAGGCGACCTCGAAGCCCATTGGGTGGCACAGCAAGTGCTCTTGGGCCCTGGATGCTGGGTGTGGCTGGGATCACAGTGGGGGTGGGGTGAGGACTTTTCCCTGAAGGGTCCCCTCTCACCTTTTCACATGCCGGTGGGGCATCATCCAGCAGCTTCAGGCCTTGCAGGGTGGCTGACCAGAGAGGAGCCAGGTCTGACCGGTCCAGGCTCGCCCAAAAGCACCTGTGACCCTGGGGAGACGAGTGCAGTGAGAATTCTCAGATGGTGCTTGCACCTCCTCACCCAGGACGCCCACTAGAGTCTGGGCTCCCCCCGGGCTGGGCTTTCCCAGCTGAGAACGGAGACTCCTGTGTCTGGCCTTTGCACCTCTCTGGGGCGGGGGAGATGAACTTACAACATCTCCCACGGAGCCTTCGGGTGGCTTCGTGGGAGTATGAGCTCTTCCTGACGCAGATGCTGGCAGATTTCCTTTCACAGGCGAGGACCGTCAGTGAGAGCCCCACTCGCTTTTGGTGAGCAAAATGACCGAATCTCAGCCTTCAGGTGGCGGCGTCCTGGGTCTCGCAGGTGAGGGACGGCTAGCCAGCAGAAGGGATCTGGTGGCAGCAGGGACATGCCTGAGACAGCACACACAGCCGAGGCATGGGGTCCCAGGAAATAGGCCAGTTTTTCAAATAGAAACATCAGCTCTTAAATAACTAAAAATGCTAACATAAAAATGGCACAGTTCCTTATATTAAGGATACATGATTTTCTTCCCAAAGGTAACACACTGACGTGAAAAGTGGGTGTTCGCAGAGAAGGAGCTGGAGGGAAGAACAAGTCCATCCTAAGCCACCCGCTCAGCGCTCGCCATGGCTACGCCTGGGACAGGTGTCAGGTGCATGCGCTGGAATAGCCCTGGCGGCTCCACACCGAGCCCCACACAGCCCTCACCGCTCTGCCTCTGGAGAGAAGTTGGGTAATTTGGTTGGAATAACTCGGGAATCCCTCTGGAGGTAGCAGCACTTTGGGGAGTGTGCAATTTCTCTAGCCCCCAGAGGACCAGCAGGTGCAAGGACGAAGGCCATCTGTGCCCCACGGGGCAGTGACCCGCCCGTTCCGTTCTTTCAGGGGAATGAGGTCTGGAAAGGAACGCAAGCCTCGGAATACCGCCGTGCCCGTGGGCACCCTGAGCAGCCCAGGCTCTGGCCCCTAGGACTGCAGTTAGCTCCCTGGCGGTGATGACTTGGGGGGAGGTGGGGTGGGGAGGGGGAGGGGGAGGGGGACGGTGGGACGCTGCAGTGACGGGGCTCCTGCAGAGAATAAAGCCCTGTGACATGTGAGCGAGAGGCTGGGCTTATGCCGGCTACTTTGGGGCCACACGACAAATGAGGGGAACAGCTGAGGCCAACGTGTGAATGGGAAGAAGTGAGAGCCCCCTCACAAGAATGCCCACCCTCCTCGGGCCGGATCAGGCCAGGAGGGCTGCTGTGGGTGATTAGGACACGCATCCCATTGACCTTCTGTGAAAACAAGGAAAGCGCTTAGGCAGCCCAGAAAGTGTCTCCTCCCCCCGACCCCCGCTTATGATTCCAGACGAGGCACTGACAGATGCAGTGAGTGGAAAAGGTTGGCTATCGCATCCGGAGCCTCCAGTCGCCACCCCTGCTTGCTTTGTGGGCAGTTCCTGCTTATAGCTGGGGTCAGCCGAACTCCGAGGACCTGGGCGGCCCAGGCTTGAAGGCGAAGCTCCCGCTGTGCTCAGGGCCACTGTGTTTGGCAAGGTGGTCACGCAGAAGTGGCCCAGCAGATGGGCAGAGACCCTGCCTGAGCACAGTGCAGGCCAGGCACGTTCAAGGTGTTCTCTGCATAAATGTGACGGTGACAAATCCAGGGCTGAAAGCAGCTGGGGCAGTAACTGCAGCTGTCAACATACTGGGACAAGGCATCTGCTTGGTTATGGAAACTCAGACCCTCTGGCAGAGTACTTACGCTGGGGATCTCACGGATGTGGCTGATGTGGTCAGTCCCCACCTGTCTCACAGGGCAGAGACACCGCCCTTCCTGGGGTCCTGCCCTGAGCGCCCCACCCTGAGCTCCTCAAGGCGAGCGGGTGGTTTGCCTCCCCTCGGACCTCTGTTGCGTACAGCACATCCTTTGACAGACAGGGTATTTCTAATCACTTCACTTCTGTAGTTGGAACTGTTAAAATGTGTTCCTAGGTCCGTTTTCTCCTTTGTCATGGTACTCTCTGTACCTCAGTGTTCTCATCTGTGAAACGGGTGTGATCACAGTTCTCACCCTGTTTGGTTATTAGGTGGGTTACCGAAGTATAGCATGTCAAGGCAATGGGACTAGAAAGTGCTCAGTAAACATTAGTTGCTAATGTCTTGTGATATTATTATCATCGCGGCATGTTTCCTTGAGCTCTTCCTGACGGATGCTGGCGGATTTCCCTTCTACAGGCGAGGACAGTCAGCGAGAGCCCCACTCGCTTCTGGTGAGCAAAATGACCGAATCTCAGCACATTTCCTGTGCTGGCTAGTTCTGGCCATTTTCGTCGCTGCTGATGCCTGAGGGACGCCGATCACTTCCGGAGAGTGGCTTTTCTTGGCAGTGGAGCTGAGTTAAGTGGAATGGAGATATTAAGTGTCTGCGTGGTGAATAAGAGGAGCTCCCTGGGCCTGAAAAGAATGAAGCATATTTGATTAACAATGTTAATAGTCTGGACGTCCCAGGAATTCCCTTTTGCCTGACTTCCAAATAGCTGAGTTGGTGAGGCATATTATATGTGTTGAAGGCATGTTTTTTGCATGTTTATAAATATGTTGTCCATCTCAGTGTTTATATCATTAAAAACAAATAAGAATGTTTATATTTACAGTAGAACGATGACTGTGAACGTCATCGGCTGGTTATGTGATGAGGATCAGAACTTGCTAGGGGTCATCCGCCTTCTGCCTTTTGTCTGTCCCCAGCCCCCCACGAGCTGCTGGCGGTCAGGGCGCCGTCTGCGGTTTCCTTCCGCAGATTTCTTGCTTGTTGGTGCGCATGTTCATGGATGGCTCACTAGGGGCATCAGCACCAAGAAAGCAGCCCCTGACCTCACAGCCCTCCTTTCGGTGGGGCAAACAGAAAATCAACTCACAAATCATCCGGTGATGACCTATGGTGATGACGGTAGGAGAAAAACGGGGTCCGCAGGTCAGAGTGGACATGGAGCAGAGAGAGCCCGGCGCCCAGAGGGGGGAGAGAGCTCTCTGATAAAGAAATAACGGAGCAGCAGCCTGAAGAAGTGGAGGTGTGAGGCAGGTATGTCCCAGGCAAGTGGGATGGGCAAAAGGGAAGCCAGTGCAAAGGCCTGGTGGTGTCATCTTCTTCAAGGGTATCTTGAAGGACCAGAGAAATCCAAATTTTAAAAAGGGGGAGGATTTGAGATACTTATAAACTATAGACCATGAACCCAGATCTGGAACGGTGAGTGTGTCAAGGACAGTAAAGCACATGTTTATGTTTATATTTTGTTTTATGATCGGTCAGGTTCGGCACGAAGCAGAGCAGGAATCTGAGCTGCGTCTCAGCTATGAACAGTTAGTGGATTTGCCACATCTTCCACGAGAGCATGGCTTGTGGGCGGGGCAGGGCAGCATGGGGCCTCTATTTGCTGTTTTGGAAGGAGACCGGAAACATGTCTCATTTTAGTTCTCCTTGGTGGCTGAGACAGGCACCGAGCTGAAAGACAAGTCCTGCAGTCATTCCTGCTCCCCCAAACATGCCCCTGTCCACTGCTGTGGCCATGCCGCCTGCCCCTGCCCTGACCCTGTCCACCGCTGTGGCCTGGCCTCCTGC
>JAAGEH010000042.1:2318798-2355629 GCA_011751065.1 Lasiurus cinereus | reverse complement strand
GTGGTGGTAGAGATGATGATGGTGATATGATGATGATGGCTGTGACAGCAACTGAAGTTCATGAAATCTTATTATGTGCCTATCACTATGCAAGGTATTTTGTTTGTATTATTTTGTTTAATATGCAAAGGAGCAGCCCAATTATTCCCCAGTTTACTCAATGGGAAAACAGAGGCTTAGAGAGGTTAAGGAATGCCCAAAGGCCATCATAAGTGGCAGAGCCCGTGAGCAGCTCCGGGTCGCCTCTAACCTGCAGTGCCTCTCCCAGCCGCCATGACTTTCCTTCCGACTCTGTCCACTCCTTCATGGGGAGGCTGCAGGGACCAGCCATACATTTAAACATTGGCTTAACCAGATAGATGTTTCACATCTGACATCTCTGTTATGAGAGACATACGGTCCTTCTTTCTTGTACATATAAACGACCTGGAGCTGGAGAATTTGAGTGATTCATGATAGACAGTTTACAAATGAGATTTTAAGAAATTATGGACACTATTACTAATGTCCCCACCCTCCCACTTTGCCTGCCTCTCCCACCCCTGAGCCCTCTTCCCTCTGGCCATCCTACACTTTTGTCTGTGTCTATGAGTTATGCATATATGTCCTTTGACTAATCCTGGATTTGCACTCAGATTTCTCTCTTTTCCATCATACCCATGACTGACTGAAATTCAGGGCATTCTCTACCGAGTCACCAAGTATTCCTTATCTCTCTCTGGTGTGGCCGGTGCAGGTCAAACAGGTGAACTTGATGCTGACCCTTTTCTGAAGGAGCTCACAGTCCAACAGGAAGATGAGTAGGCGGGTAGATGAGGGTGCCTTAAAGGGCTCCTTGGCCATTGCGCCTGAGCCATCCTTACCTTGTTGGCCGAAGATCTACATTTGCCTGACTTCTTCCTCTTCTGGAAACTGCTTTGGGATGCTTTTGCCTCCAGGAAGAGTGGAAGCACTTGGTTCTCCAGCTCCTTTGAGAGGTCTGACTGCCCACGAGGACCAGGGCCTTTAGTCAGGAGCCCACACGAGTCTGCGTTTCAGTGTGCTTCTGGCCCAGTCCCTGGCGGCCATGGGAGGGCACCACAGGGGATGTGTCACATGTCTGGTTATTTTCCTCTCACTTGAAATGCACTTTGACCTTTTTTAAAAAAACAAATAACACAATATTCTCCTAATAAAACACAGAAATGAGAGCGAGAAAGGGCAAGTAAAACCATGTTGCTGACTTCTCCCTCTGCAGTGGGCATCCCTGCTGCCTCCCCTTTAGCATTGGTCTCTCCCTGAATCTCAGCCACAGACTCTCAGGGCTGATAGTGTCGCCTCCATGTCTAGGGACCTCTGCCCAACCCTGCGGGCTCTTTCCAGTCCCCTCCCATGTCATCAAAAAGGTATGACAGTGGCTGAGTTTATGGTGGAAAACCACCAGGCTTGCTCAGGAGAGACTTCTGCAGAGGGGATGGTGCCTGCCTACCCACTCACGTCATGACATTGGCTAAGACGGAAGGGAAAAGCTATGAGCAGGGGTGGCACTGAGCACCCCCAATATACTGGGAGAGGTCAAATAAACCACAGAAGAGAAACCTTTACTGGTTCAGACACATCACTTAGGCGCATCAGCCAGCCTGCACCTGGATGGATTCTGCAAATCACCGGAAAGGACCTGCGGGTTTCCCTGCCCCCTCAGCTCTCCCACCCCCTCTCCATCCACAGCCTGTTTGATTTCACAGACTTCAGACTATGAGTGCCTTACAGACCATGGAGTGCAGCCCCGCATGACCGGAGGGAGTACTGTTGTCCAGGGGACATGGTGGCCCCTGACTTGAGAGCAGAGCTGGGAATAGAGCTCAGCCCTTTGATTTGTTCCAGACCCAGCGTGTTCAATGTGCTCTCACCTCCCCGGCAGCACCCCCACCCACCGCAGGGAGCATACTACACACACCAGTGAAACAAAGTGTTTATTCATCACAGGTCCATGGCCTGGCTCTGCGCAGGAGCCTGGGGTTCATGGCATGATGTGAGCCAGTCTCATCCTGCAGGCCCACCAGCAGGGGAAGACATTTTACCGAACAAGAGTGATGGAGAGGGAACATCCCTCCCCCAGTCAGCATGCTTCATCTGTGCAGGACCTTCGCGAATCCACACTCAGCTGGGCACTTACAAATATTCCTTATGGCGGGATGTGCCCTGCTCGTGTTTTTCCTGGTCTAACTCCTATTTGATGTATTGTCCTAAGAGGATTTGTACTTCATGTTTTTTTTTCACACCCCACTCTTGCTGGGGCGGCAGGAAGCACCAAGGATAGGTGCAGGGGGACATGCAGCTAGCCATCTGGGCACCCTGGGGAACTCTCCCAGCCCTGTGAAGCCGCAGGACTCACACGAAAGGGTGCTTGCTCTGCCTGTGCCAGAGGTTTGCTGGGAAGATGGAGCAACATCAAGTAGTGAAAGGCCCTGAAGCTGGAAGCCGAACCCCAATGTAAAGCCTTCCATTCTTTAACCCTTTCCAGTCTCTCTGAAGCCACACGTTTGTCTGCGGGCAGGAGCCACGTGCAGTGGCCAGCGGGGTCACCCTCTCCCCCCCACTTAGAGCAAGGGTTGCCAGCAACTTTAAAAAAAAAAGCTGACCCTGTTCTTGGAGAAGGTAACAGAGCATGTTTGCTAAGTGGCATCTCGCCTGCACAGGTTCACTTTGCCATAGTGCCCGGTGATTCTATTGCAGTCCCCTCTGCACAGTGAGAGGCCTGGGGAAACTCAGAGAGCCGGACCTTCCTGGGGTTCTCAGGTGCACCCTGAGCCCCACTCTCCTCACCTGTGATGATTGGGACATAACTTCTCTACCTCAGAGGGCTGTTGTAGAGATGAAATGAGTTAACCAAGCTCAGCACAAAATAAATGCTGGTGAAATGTTAGCCAGGGTCATGCTTTATGGACTGTCCACTTGGGCCCAGCACCATGCTGGTCTCCTGGACACACAGACCATTAGGACCCAGTTTCTGAGGTTAGGGGTGCATGCCCCCCAGATACTTTGCTTCCCTCTTGGGGACATCCCCCTTTGGTTTCCTGCTCCTTCCAATGTCACTGCAGGCTCCTGGTCCGAGCCCCCCTGCCAGGCTTCCTCACCAATTCTATGGCATCTGCACCAACCATCCCCAGTGGGTGAACGGGTTTCCAGCCTCGGAACTCAAGGGGCCTTCTGGGTGACCAGACGGGGCTTGGGGAGCTGGGAGCTCCTGGGTGGGAAACCACGCAGCAAGGGGCCTCCACGCGCCGCCCGCGGCCAGCATGAGAGCTGTGCAGCTTTCTCACTTGCAGCGGCGTGCGGGCCCGCGGACCCGGTGGCTCGCGGAGCCCGGTGCAGGCCCGCGCGCCCCCAGGAGGCGATTACACGTGGAGGGAGGAAACTTGGCGGCCGGGGAGGTTTCCACGGCCGTGAGGCGCGCCCGGCAGAGGCCTCGCAGCCGGCTGGGAACGGGAGCGCGGCGGCCCCTCCGCGGGACGCGCTCCAGCCCCCTCCCCGAGCTCCCCACCCTCCCGACGCCGCGCTCTCAGCCGCCGCCCGGCCCAGCGGCCGGATCCGCCCAGGGCAGGCAAACCGGGCCGACCCGCACCCGGGACCCGGGCCGCCGCTGTGCCTCCCCATCTCCGAGAAGCGTCGGCCCTCCCCTCGCCTCGAGGAGTGTCTGGGCGGGCGGACGTCCCGAGAAGGCCGCCGCCCGCGGCCACGTCCCAGCCCGGCCCGCGCGCCGAGGAGCCGGCCGGCGGCTCCCTGCAGCCTCGAGGGCCTCCGCCTCCCGGGCCGACGCTGGCCCCGCTCCGTCCGCGCGGCGAGCTCGCCCGCCAGGTAAGGGAGGCGGCCGCGCGGGGCCCCGGCTCGGGCGGGCGTCTCTGAAAGTTGATTTGAAATGCAGCCAAGAGCGCGCGGGGCCGGCGCGGCTCCGCCCCGAGGCGACTCCTCTGCTCCGGCAGACGTTCCGGCACCGGCGGGCGGCGGGAGGCGCCCCGGCCGGAGTGGGGACGGCCGTCTCGCCTTCTCGGCTGGGGCAGGTGAGGGCGCCCGGGGCCGCCCGGGCGCGGGCCGTGGTGGAGGTCGTGGTCCCGCGTGCCCGGGCCCTGCCCCCATCCCACCCGAGAGCTGGGCTTCGGGGGGACGCCCCGCGGCCCAGGCAGTGGAGGTTGGGCAGACTGGGGCGCGCGGGAGCCGGGCTGGGCTGGGACCGGGTGGGGACGGGCAGGGAGGAGGAAGCGCCGCTGGGGGCGGAGGCCTGAGTACATAACGCGTGGACTTCGAGTGAAGTCAGATCGGTTGGAGCAGCTAACGGTGACTCGCCTCGCCTCTCGGCCCACCCCGCGCTCCTCCTGGCGGCCTCTACCCTGCGGCTCCGGCTCGCCCCGGCCACTCCCCCGCCGTTCCCAGGAGTGCGCGGCGGGTCCGGGGGCACGGACGCCCAGAGCGGCGTTTCCAATCCTCCGCAGGTCCCCGCGGCCCGGCCCGAACATGCTGGACGGCCTGAAGATGGAGGAAAACTTCCAGGGCGCGATGGAGACCTCGGCCTCCTTCTCCTCGCTGCTGGGTGAGTGCTCGGGCCTCGCGCCCTCGGCTCCCCGCTCCCCGCCAGGCCCCGGGCTGGAGCCCGCTCGCTGGGACGCACTGGCCACAGGGGAGCCAGTGCCCCGCTTCCTACACTCAACTGAGCGCCCGTCAGTTCTCCGGCCCCTCGGGTCCCTCCTGCTCCAAACCGGCCGGGGACCTGGCCTCGCGCGAGGGCACCGCAGTCCCCAAAGCCGCTGCTCGCAGGCGTTTGAGTGACAAGTGATTCAAAACAACCCGGAGACCGGGTTTTTAATCTCGGAGCTGATCCACGTCTCTCAAGTGCCGTCCTCTCGGCGGCCTGGAGGCGCCGAGGCCGAGGCAGGGCGCCCGGGTTCCAGGAGACTCCTCGCACCCACCGACTGCAGCCCAGGCTGGGCCTCCGCCCGGACCACAGGCTTTTCCGGGCCGGTGGGCAGCGCAGCCGGGATTAGCCTGCGCGGCTGGGCCCTCGCCTCGGCTTGGCTTTAATTAACTGGAGCCGGAGCTCGTCCCCGCTTCCCCGGCCCCTTCGGAGGGACCTCGGAGGATGGCGCGCCCAGGGCCGCAACGGGGACCTCACCCGCTCAGTCCGACCCTTGCACCTTCCAGGTTTGGGGAGCGGGCGCTTCGTTTATTTGTAAGGGAGGCGTTTTCGTTTTGTCCTGTACTTCGTATCACTCGGAACCGCTAGCGCGGGCTGAAGGCGGAGAGGGGCAGTTTGGGGGGAGAAGCCTTCTGGAGGGGAGCCTCGCAGCTCCCCAGAGAAAACAGTCTCCCCAGCTGCATCCATCTCTTCCAGGGCCCATCTCGAAACTTCCGGACTTCGGGCGGCCGGGAGGAGTGCAGGGCTCGGCTGGCAGTCCTGGCCAGCGCGCATCTCCGCCTGAAGCGGGCAGTGGGGTGCGCCCTGGCTTCATGGGCACGTCCCCGCCAGGAGTCGGGGCAGAAAGAGTAGATAGAGAGCGTCCGCCCTGAGAAGTGTCTGGCCGCTTCGCCCAGCCTGCCCGCTAGGGCCCCAGGCGACCGAAGCTCTCCAGCCCGGCGGCCCGAAGGGGAAGCGCCGGGAGTGTAACTGGGAACCGGGAAGGGCAGGTCCTTCGGGACATCATGCCCAAGGCTAGTTCCGGGCCAGGCCTCCTCTCAACAACCGTGAAATGTGCCAACAAAGGCGACCAACCCCCCACCCCCCACCCACCCCCTAAACTAAAGGACCCAAACAGAACTCCGAGGGGAAGGACCCAGAGGGCCAGGCGGCTGAGCGGGTCTGGGTCGGATGGCTCTCCCACAGGGCCGCTGAACCCGCAGGCTTCCCGGATGCATGGCCTGGTGGGGGCAGCACCTCTGCCGCTTCTCCCCTCGATCGATTTGATTTTCCTTCTCTTTATGTTGATGCCTCATTAGGAAAAGCCCATCTGCAACCCACACAGCGGCCCAGACGCAGCAGTTTGGGTTCATTGGTTTGAAAGCTGAGTTTGCCTGGTGTGAGAGGGCACTTTTCTGTACGCGGGACGTTTTGGGACGAAAAGAAAAATAGTAAAGTCTTCTCTCAAAAAAAAAAAATCTAGAACTTCGTTTTAGCAAAATAAAACAAAAATTGTTTTTATGCACGCAGTTTTAATAAGACTCACAGAGGACGAGATTTCATGACCAATAACCGGGAGCCCAGGGCAGCGCTGGTCTATAGTTTCGCAGGACGCGCATAGCCGGGGAGCCGGGAGGTCGATAATTAAAGCCACTCACAGGTGCCCTCTGCCTACGCGAGTAGAATTTAAGTCTTCCGAGTTTATTAGAGGTGTTGCTTGGTTTGACTTTTCTGTGTCCAAACCTGGCTGCGAGGATCACACGGGGCTCCCTGTGGTGGGGACTCAGGGACCTCTGCAGGGTGAGGCGGCAGGGCGCAGCCCCGGAGGAGGCGGCGGGGTGGCCCGTGGTCCCGAAGGAGGCTCACCGAGAACCTTTGTTGCTGCTGTAGGCCGAGCGGCGAGCCCCAGGTCGGTCTGCGAGGGCTGCCAGCGGGTCATCTCGGACCGGTTTCTGCTGCGGCTCAACGACAGCTTCTGGCACGAGCAGTGCGTGCAGTGCACCGCCTGCAAAGAGCCCCTGGAGACCACCTGCTTCTACCGGGACCGAAAGCTCTATTGCAAGTACGACTACGAGAAGTAAGTGTCCGCGCGGCGCCCTCACCGGTGACCGCGGACCCCTGGCCGAAATGGGGAGCCACCGGAGCATTGAGAAGCTGGGTGCCCTGGCCCCCATCCCGCACACTCCCGGGAGGTGGAAAAATGCGCAGTGACACCTGCTGCCCAGACTTGCCGGGGAGGCTCCCCTTTGTGGCCGGGGGGCCCACTTTTCAATTCTCTTGGGGCCATCTGCCCCAAATTGGGATGCCCTCCAACCCTCTTCCCTGGGGTGCCCTGCGTGCAGCCAGTGTCTCCTGGCCGGTTCCCAGCCCACCTTACCCACCCGTCTGCACTCCCTGATGCCAGCGGTGAAGCTGCTGGATCCTGAGGCCCCAGTCCCCTGGGCGGTTTCCCCTGGCTTTGTCCACGGGGTCGGGGTCCGGACAGACTGCACTCGGTTGTGGCGCTTCAGCTTTCTGCCCTCTCTATGCCTTTCCCCCCTCCCTCTGCGGGTTCTCCAAACCCCTTCTCGAGTTGCTGCTGGGCCTCCCTTGGACCTGATGCAGTCCTGTGTTCCATCCTGCCGCCTCCTGATCCCTCCAGGGGTGCATTTGAGCCATGAGGCAGGGGAACTTGTCTCTGGCATGCCGGAGCGCCCCTCGTGCTTTGAGGTGAAGGTATTTCAGAAAGCCGATTACTCAGAATCTGGACTTCCGTGCGCCTAAAGCCTGGGTGAGGCTGGGAGTGCCTTAGGGTTCCGCTTTGAGGAGCTAAGTGAGGGGGACTGCTCTCCTTGTCCAAATGGCTAATTAACAGGGACGCTGACTTCACAGAGCCTCACTGGGTGATGAGGCTTGTGTCTGTGCTCCTGGCTGGTCTGTGTGACGGTGGGCATGGGAGCCTGCGGGAGAATTCCACATTGTGAAGGAAAGGGGCAGCACTGAGGGTGCTGGAAAGCTGTCCGATCTTGTTACGAAAGACACACAGTGAAGGGGGTGCACACAAGTCTCCACGGTACAAAAGCACCGGGAAAACGAATGTGTTCCTCTCCGTGTTGCGTGTCTAGGTTTAAACGTGACAAAGCTGTGAAACTGTGATCCCACTCTTTCTGCCACTCAGTGCTGCTTCGCATGATATACTTGAGCTCACCCCATGTGGGTAGAGTGCAGGGCATTGGATGTGTTTTGAAAAGGTATCTTTACATTCCCAGCCCTAAAAACATGTGTTTGGTTTGGGGTGAACTACACAATGCAGAACATTATAGAACAAAAGCGCTGTCTGTGTCGGAGTGGCGATTATGGTTGGCACTAAAGACAGAGGCCTGTCTCTGTCCCTGGCCGGCTGCTCACTGCTGCAGTGTCTGAGCGAGAAGCGGATTTTTAGGTGATTGAGCAGATTTTGCCCACACCAGTCTCACCTCCCGGGAAAACTTCTGTCTGACCTCTCGATTTTTGCCTGGAGGTGGTGGGATTGTGCAGACCCAGTCTTTATCTTTCTGCTTATCGATGATTACCGAAATGTCCACATCCTTGGGCAGAACACTAGCAGATTCAACAGCATTGGAGCTTAGGGAAGGGATTTGGGTTGTGAATTCCTATTCTGTTGGATAAAAAAAAAAATCAGAAAAGGCTTGAGGCTCAACACAGCTGTCTGGCTGGTGGTCTTTAAGGAAGCCAGGCTGTGTCGAGAAGACACTGTTGTAGGCCCTCACACAACCATGTCCTCCACCTCCGCCCCCAGGCGTGGCAGTTGGCTGATGAACCCACTTAGGGTTCCTTCTCCCCTCAAAAGCTGTTTCTGTGGAGAGAAAATTGCAGGGATCAGTTAGCCAGAGCCAGGAGGGTTTAGAGAGGAGGGCGAGCAGCCACTGTTCAGAGAGACAGCGATGGTGCTGGGAGGGCTTCCATTTTAATTTCAACAAACATCTCATAATCGCAGATGTCCCAGATGGATGCTAGGAGGCTGAGGCTCCTTGCCTGTGCCTGCCTGTCCGTTGTTTTTTGGGATTAATTTTATTCCCCCGTCCCCCTCCTGCTCTATCCCCCACCCCACTCCCATTCTTCTTCCAACAAAATGGGTTTTAATATATTTGACCATCTCCATGGTGTTAGTCTGCATGGTGGGAGAGAAAGGAGAGGATTGTTTCTTTTGTTTTAAAATTGGGCTCAAGACAAACTCCTTTATTATTGCACGGAGCTGCTTCTGTGTGCAGGGCAGGGCTGGTGGGGGGTGGGGGGGGGACGGCTGCCGGGGACTAGCCTCAGTCTGTCCTCAGGGGGCATGTAGCAAGCGCCTTTCCCATCCTGCCCTGGCCACCAGGTATTCTCCTGAGAGTGCAGGCGGGAGCCGGGTGGCAGTGTCCGGATGGCCAGGCACTTATCCTTGAGAGGAATACAGTCCAATTTTAGATCAGAGTCATGAAACCGAAAGCTCGCCTCCTCTTTAACACGTGCATTAGTAAACATAATTTTGCTTTTCTTTCATTGGATCTTTTAAAAATTTGAGGCCTGGCTAAGGCAAATGGAGAGGAAAATATGACAGAAATTGAAGGGGTTGAACATGATGGTGGTGGATTGTGGGGCATGTCATAGAAAATGAACATCCGGGAGGTGTTCTTGTCTCCAAACCCATGAACTCCAAATGCTGTGCATCCCGGGCGCCATGCACACCATGCTTACGTTCACCAGGCAAGCTTGTCACTTATATTTCAGCCACTCATATGTGCATTGCTGGCTGTTGGGCAGTTTTGCACTTGAATTATTAGCTGCCTGTTCCTGGTGTCAGACAGCCAGTTAAAAAGTGAAATTTCTACTCTATCAACTAGTCATCACACCTTCTCAATGTCTGATTAAAAAAAGGAATTGACAGAGGTACCTTAGGCGCATGGCCACTCATTTGAAAGCTTCAGGATGCATTGTTAAATATTTCTGTTCTACACGAGGACGCCCTGAGGAACAATTCATCTCCTAGTCATCCAAAACAAATAAGCATCGAGAGCCCAAGTGGAGAGCGCTGATTTACGCACGTCTAGAAATGAAGAACTGGGCGTGACCTTTATTGTTCATGACGGGTCATCGAGAAAAAAGACTGATCCGGTGAGGTGATAATGCCCAGGACTGAAGAAGACAGGTGGGTGGCATGCTCACAGGACGCTGGAGGTGTGGGTGGTTAAAGACTGGAGCCAGCCGTCTTCCGTGTTCCCGAAGTGAGCAGACCACCAAAATACTTCCCAGCCTTGGGGACTTCTATTTATAGAACTGCTGGTCCCTATTGAACGGAGTCCTGCGATGTGGGTAGTTTGGAGTTTTCCCTAAGTTTTTTCCAAACAAATACTGCATTCGGACTGAAGTGGAGGCAGGAGAGGCTGCGGAGCAGGGGCGTGTGGTCACACAAGCCGCTGGAAAGGCTCCCAGTGCACTCAAGTGGATACTATATCCTCCCTGCGCCTGGCGGCTCAGCCGTCTGCAGGGCACGTTCCCCTCACCTGTGAGGTTTATCATCGTCAAGAGATTGTGCCGGAGCCGTCTGGGATGGAAGTGCTGTCGACCGGGCTGCTCTCCCAGCATCGTAACTCCTCACGTGTCAGCTGATTGCAGGCCTGGGAGCCTCTCTGGCCGACCCCTGGGCCTCCCCATGCTTGTGGAGCAGACCGGCTCTGCGAAGATGGGTGAATTGGGGCTCCGCACACATCCCTCTGAGAACCTCTGTAGCATCCTTTTTTTGGACTGGCTGATTGGCAGCCCCTTGGAGAGGATGGCTGAGGGACTGGCCTCTGTTAGGACCTGAATGAACTACCTGTGAGTTTATTAAGTCACCAAGGATATGCAGGGAGAGGGCGGTTAGTTTGGTTTTGTTACTGGGACACTCCGTGGATATCAAAATTGGGCCCACAATTCCTCCTCAGAGGAGCCATCCGTGAAACGACAGAGGTCAGTGTTCATTTTTTGCTGGACTTTCTCAGTGGCTGGCCCCGGTCCTGGCATAATAAAATGCAAGGAACACAAAACTCAAACACAGCGAGATCATAAATTGCTGTCTGGGTTGAATTGCTGGGGGCTTAGCCTGGAATATGCAGCGCCATCCCCAGGCTGTGGCCGAGCGTGCATTCGTGTGTGTGTGTGTGTGTGTGTGTGTGTGTGTATGTGTGTCAGACGTCCCTCGTTTTTTTATTTAGAGGGTGGTTGGAAACAGTCCTCCCTCAGAGGTGTTTTCTTTTTTGTATGTATTGGTCCCCAGGCAGGACTTTCTTGGAATCTAAGACTTAAAATTCTGAAATAGGATCAGAGAGCGGGAGGAGATATTTGTGGTGTTCTGGGACCTCGAGAGGAACGTTGCCTGTGAGAGGGGCTCGTGGGTTCCTCTGATTCTCACATAAGTGGTGCACACTAGGAAGGGTGATGGTCCCGGGCCGTGGGTTGGGGATCTTGTTGTCGCCCTGGCTACACTGAGCCTATAGCTCTTCACAGTTCAGTGGCAGGAACTTTTCTGACAGTTTGCTGTTTGTCGGGCTTTTTAGTTTCATTTTTCCTGTTTATGACTTTTGTATTCACCAAAATCCTGTTGGTGATTCTGGAGACGCACCCTCACTGCTCCTTCTTAATTCTGGGTGTTTTTGCAGATAATGAAGACGTGGTGTGTCTCCAGTGAGAACAATTCCATTTATTAAATTATCAGCTACTTATTGTTTCAAGGTCAAAGAAATGTTTTGGGTCTTAGTATTTAGAAGTGAGAAAATAAACAAGGACTTAGAATACTTATGATATTATCAGAAATTTAGTAAAGCTTCTTAGGCTAAATGCATACACAAAATGTCGTTATTGAATTATATCATTTTAAATACCCCATATCGAGTCATGTTAACTTGATTGTTAAGCACAGACTCATAACACATGGCAGCGAATATGGGGGAAGTGCAGTCACAGCCACCCCAGAAAGAGTTAAAAATCAGTCTTGCCTTCGCTCTGAATTTTCACATACCTCTCCTTGAATGCTTTTTCAATCTTTTAAAACATCTTTCTCCCATGGATTTAAATGCCTTTCCCATCTTCAGAGGGGACTCCTGGCAAGCAGGTGAGCTATGGAGGGCGGGGCTGAATGGGGCACTGGGCCTGTCCACTGTGGAGCCCTGGTGTCTAGCATGCCCGTCTCCCCTCCAGGAATACTCGTATGTTTTTCTGAAAGTCTCTTAGCAACACGTGGAGCAGTGTTCCTGTCAGCAGCCTTCTGAACCTGGTTAGGAGGTTGGTAATTTCAGGAACGAGGTGTAGAAATGTTCTGGAGGCGTCATTAGAGGACGGAGAGACGAGGCGTGTCTGCTTCTGTGCTGCTTTCTGGGGCCACAGAGACTGTGGCTGGTTCCTCTGAGGTCTCACACTCTCTCCTTCTTGTCTTTGCCTAGTGCACCAGGGCGTCCCTATCATAGGTAGGAGTAGCTATGTCTTTGCTGACCCGTGTCATGGTAGTTTCCTGTCCCTGTCACATATGAAGGGGAACCTCCCCAACCGCTCTGCTGAAATGAAGCGAACACCTTCCAAATGTCAAATTGTTATTTTAGTCAAGCATACTCATCTGTGTCTGTATTTTTAACTGAGATGAAATTAATAAAAACAGCTATGGGCCTGGCATTCATTAGCAGGAGGATTAGAGCTCCTTTGGCTGAAAAGGGGGTGTAAACACTTTAATCTTGCTACATGTTTGCTTTCTCACTCCTGGAAATAAATAAAACCCGACTTAGAACAGGGATTACGTTCCCTCTGGCTTAGCCCACAGTCGGAATGCCGCAGAAACTTGGAGCCTCGGTGAGGAGGCTATGGAAGGAATCAAACCCCATTGTCCCCCACCAGTGCCTGCCTGTGGTACACCTGGCCCCGTCACAAATAGACTGGGTATTACAAAGGTTTTTTTTTGTTTTTTGTTTTTTTTTGGTTAATCCTCATCTAGGATATTTTTTCCATTGCTTATCAGAGAGAGTGGAAGGAAGAAGAAGGGTGAGGGAGAGGGAGAGAATCATTGATGTGAGACACAGCGATGGGTTGTCTCTCGCACGCACCCCGACCAGGGGTGGAGAGAATGAACCCACATCCCAGATACACTCTTGATTGGGAATCAAACCCAAGACCTTCCAGTGTGCAGTCTGATGCTCTATCCACTGGGAACACCAACCAGGGCACAAAAAGTTTAAAAAATATATTTTTATTGATTTCTGAGAGGATGGGAGCAGGAGAGAGAGATAGAAACATTAATGATGAGAGAGAACGATGGATTGGCTGCCTCCTACATGCCCCCCATTGGAGATCAAGCTCACAATCCAGGCACAATCCAGGATGTAGGAATGGAACCATATCCTCCTGGTTCATAGGTTGACGCTCAACCACTGAGCCACACCTGCCAGGCACTACAGGGGTTTAAAACCTGGGTCTGCGCAGTACATTGCCGTGGTGACCCTCAGCAGCTGAGCTGAGCTAGAATGAATGAAACTGTGCCAGACCCCCTCAGTGCCCCATCATATCATGACTACAATTTACACACCACACTGAGCTTTTCCTGGCCTGCTAGTTGGAGTTACGTGAGGGACCTGGTCTCCTCCAGTCCTTCGAGATGCCATTGGGGACCTATTTTGGGTAATAACTGCCTTTTCTGTTTCTGTCTCTGCAGCCTCTTAGATTGGGGTTTCACCCTCATTGCCACATAATGGACAAGCCCTGACCAATACCTAGCCACTGTGGACTGCACTACCTGGCCCACAAGCCCAATTAGACTCTACAAAAGCAGCCTTAGCATCTGGCATTGCTGGGAATGGGCCCCGTGCTGCACAGGGTGGACAGAGCAGGCTCACAGTTGTTGGTATGGACAATAACACGATAATTAAATGAGAACACATAAATATGCTCTGTGTGTGTCACGCACTCGCACTGCTTCCCCGTAACCTGCTTCCCCGCCCCATCTATCAGGAGGGCGTCTCTGGTCCCTCCTGTCAGCCCTCTCCTGTCTATGGAATTCTACTTACTTGACTCACACAGCCTGGAATAGTCCCCAGACATCACCTGCTGCACTGCCTCGCTTTCCCAGCCTGCCTGTGGACAGCTAGTCCTCCACGTCCTCCTTGGATGGAACCAATGAGTCTTTATTGTGCGAAACGATGGTCTTCCCGGTCCAGGGCTCAGCTCAATAGTTGGTGAGGCGTTACTCTCGGGTTTGCAGGGTCCCAAGGCCATGACTCGGGGCCACCTTTAGGGGCCCTGGATGCCTTTCTGAATGTGCCGGTGCCTTAGCAGGTACGGGGTGATGTGCTGCCCCATAGGGGTGATTTTCGGGTTCGAGAAGTGCCTGTGTGAGGCCGTCACCAGAAACCAGGAGGTGCCGTCCTTCGGCTTGCAGCCTGGCTGGGCTCTGAGAGGGAGGGCATCCCTGCTCTCCTGCCTCACTGCTCCTCAGGCTGCAAGGCCAGCCCTGATCTCTGGAACCCCAGGTTCTGAGGCAGCAGTGAGAAGGGCGCCATGGAACGGCCAGTTGGTCCTCGCCCACCTCCTTTCCCACCTCCTTCGGGATAGTAGTTACAATTCCCCTGCCTCCCCTTTAAGCCTCAAGGGCCTTTAAAAGGATTTTCCAAAACATAACATAATAACCCCTTCTCCCCCTGACTTTAGATTAGCCTCATAAGCACCTGGAAGTTCCTTTAATACCAAATGCTGGGCCCTCGAGGACTGTCCCCAACCACACTTCATTCCTCATATTGTTGTCACTCACTGGGAGCAAAGGAAGGCTGGCTCCCTGGCCCCGAAACGCCCCTCTCTCTGCAGGAGGACCTGAGTGGGAGCTGGTGCCTTGGCCTGGGCCCCAGCTTCATCGGGAGAAGAGGTGGGTGTCTTCGGGGCAGGAGGGAGCCCAGAAAGGGCAGCAGGCAATGGAGGGGAAAGATGTGGCCTGTACAGTTTGGAGAGTGTGGTTGTCCTGGACCCTTGCCAGACTCTGGGGAGAACCTAGAGTAGCGGGGGCTCCGATGAGTTTAAAGGTCAGTCCTTGCTCTGGAGAGGCCTGTGGCTTTGGGGACCCTTTTGTCTGGGACCCACAGATACGTGGGAGGCCGGTTTTTGCTCATGCCCAGACATCGCAGGCCCGCACAGTCTGGAGATGGATCCCTATGGCCACACCTGCCTTCTGCCTGGTGGTGTCTCTGTATTTTGTCCTCCTTCATACACTCCATCCTCTGTCCTTTCCACTTCCTGCACCAATGCCGCTCCGGGCAGCTTTCTGGTTTCCACCTCAAAACAAATCCTTTTAACCTAATGACCGAGAGTTTCCCCTGCTGCTGCTCTCTTCTCCCTCCCCTCCTGCCCTCACGTGTTTCCTGTGACAGGGTTTCCCACTGTGAGTGCATCCCACCATCTTCTTGTGGACACAGCACTCCAGAGCCGAAAGCCACTGGCCGTGCCCTGAGGTGGGCTTTGGAAATCCAGAGCGAGGGAGGCCCCAGGGGACCCTTCCTGCTGTCTCTGGCTGGAGTGTCCCTGGTCCCTGGGGTTCTCAGCCCCTGCACCCCTGGATTCAGCCCCAGCTTTCCAACCCCAAGCTCAGGATCTCAGCCTCGCCCATTCTGTGACCTTGTAACTTTCAGGTCGCCCTGTGAGCAGGCTGGAGCCAACTTCAGCCAGCTGCCGCACTGTGGAGGATGCTATGAACTAATCCACTGGGACGCACGTGATCATTTGCTTTTCTTCCAAAGATACTTTTTAACTTGAAGGGTGTTCACTCAAAGGAGTGACTGTCTCATGACAGAATTTAGGGCCTAGAATGGGCCGGTGAAGGACATGGTTTTGGGCAGAATGCAAATGTCACTTTGCAAGCGCTTCCCTGGTTGCGTCCCTGTGAGGCGGCTGGTTCCACATGCTCGTCTCTTCTTCTGGGTGTTATTTCTTGTGTGCACTGTTGCTGGTTGGGATCTTCATTTCAAGAGTCACATCCATAGGTGGAAGGGATTTAGATGGGGCTGTGAATAATTTGAGATTGCACAGCTCTCCGCATTATTAGAAAAATAATGTGAAATGCACATCAGGAGATGTCCGTGCCACACTGTCCTCATCTATATACAAAGGAATAGAATAACAACCCCCTTGTAGGGCTATTGTGACAGTTACATACGATAAAGCCTCTGTGAAAGATGGAGAACTGAACAGGGCTGGTGCTGGTGCTGGTTTGTTAAGGTGAGTAGAAGAAGACTCTTCTCAGGAGCCACGAGCTGTGACAGTGCCGTGGTAGAGAGTGTGGGTTCTGTGTCTGTGACCCAGGCTTTACTCTGGTTTACCAGACGTGTGATTGTGGGCAAGGGTCTTACCTTCTCTGTGCCCATTCTCTCTCTCTAAAATGGGGACCGCAACTGTCCCCACCATTGGGTAATTTTGGAGTAATACTTGTAAAGTGTATTGATCATTGCTCAGCTCGTAGAAAATGCCATAAAAGGATTTGCTAGGAAAATGATCCCATCTAATAAAGAGATAATATACTAATTGACCATGATGCCCTCACAAAGATGGTGGTGGCCATAGCCAATAAGGAGGGAATATGCTAATTGACTGCCACACCCTCCAAGATGGTGGTGCCCACAGCCACAAGATGGTGGCACCCCATCCCCTCAGTCCCACTGGGGTGGCAGGCGCATGGTACGGCCAGGCCCACCCCCTGTGCCTGCCTCCAGAGTCCCCCAGTCCCCTCAGTCCCTCAGCCACCCAGGGCCAGCCCAACCCACAGGCAGGCCTTGGATGGCAACTGCCCAGCCATCCAGGGCTGCCTGAGGCTCAGGTAACCAAGGTTGGCTGAGGCTTGCACTGCTGGCAGTGGCAGCAGCAGAGGTGTCATGGGGTGTCACCTTCCCCTGATTATTGGGTTGCCTCCTGCCTCTGAGGGCTCCCAGACTGTGAGAGGGGGCAGGCCCAGCTGAGGGACCCCCCCCTCCAGTGCATGAATTTTTATGCATTGGGCCCCTAGTTTCCTTTATAATTTTCCAAAAGCCTCAGACGTATCATGTCCATGGGACCTCACACACATTTAACAGTTAGGTAAGTGTGCCATTTCCCTGCATTTTGTGGTTGAGGAAAGTGATGCTCAGAGAGGTCCCAGGCACCGGGGGCCATCCCATCCACCTGCTTGGGTCCAATGCTTTTCCACTCCTCTCCCATCTGCTGTGTGAATTCTGGTGTGCACAGCCAGAGAGGCACCATTGCCAGTCTTTCCTGAACCATATCTCAGACAACTAGTCCCACCCACCAGGTACCTGTGTGGCCAGCTGCTCAGGCCTGTGGTGTTGGAGGAAGGGTGTGGTTGTGGGGTACTGTGGGTGACCGCTGCCATGCCTGCCATCACTCCTGCCTGTCCTGCCCATTCACCCATCCCCCTCAGTCCGCATCATGGCTGCTCTGCCTGCCGAGAGAGTGACAGCAAGGTGGTGGTGTTCCCAGCATTTGCTGTTGGCGACTTGTCCTGGAGCCCCCCTGCACATTTGGAGGAAGGGCTGTGAAGTATCAGATCTGGAATCTTTCAGAATAACTTCCACGGGGACCCAGATGAACTCTGTCCAGGCTCCCTGGAAACTGGGCTGGATTGCAGACAGGCCCGCCCAGTGAGAAGGTCCCACTGTGCCCGTGGGGACTCATTCCAGAACTGTGGATTCCGTCTTGCTTATTCCTTGGCTTGGCTGGATTGGCAAAGGGACAGTGGGACCTTGGTAGGTAAGGAAAATAAGTATTCCTGAATTGTGTTATTTCTCTCACCAGTACTGACACTTGATTATCTTAGTTCTGGTCAATTTCAGAGAGTTGAAATGTTTGGATGAATTTAATCTCTAAACTGGCATTTAATGAAACAGGCGACTTTGGATCATACTTCCGAAAACTGGGATGCACTTGACTAGTTGTATGTGGATTTCTCAAACTAAGACTTCCCTGGATGTATAAACAGTTGGTTTATTAATGAGATCACCCACATCCTCATCAGACAGACCTGGTGGCTCCCTGCCAGGCCTGATCTGTAGGAAAGAATAAACAGAGAACAAGTGTGCTATGAGCCAGGAGACTGGAGGGACAAGGAAGCAGGTGCTCAAAAAGAGTAAAATGGTTTACAAGGGTCGTGGCCAGGGAGATGGAGACCAGCCCTTGATTGTAAAGCCCTGAGCTCTGTCTTACTGCGGGCTGCTCACCCTCTTCACTGTGCTCGCTGGGGTTTGAAATACATATTTATTTATTGTTTGTTGCCTGTCTGTGTCACTAGATCAAAAGCTTGGAGTTCAGGGACTTTCCTGCTTCTGTACCATTTATTTTTGTTTGATGCCCATATCTCCAGCGTCTTCATGGTGTGTGGTGCATGGTAGATATTAGGCAAATGTTGGTCCCGTGGGTAAGCCAATCAAGGAAAGGTTGTTGTTGAGAGAGCTTCACAGAAGAGGTGACAGACAATGAACAACAAACACAGATACATTTCAAACTGTGGCAATGCTGTGAGCCCATGGACGGCACTTCAGGTGAGGCTGTCCTGTAGCCATATAGAGAGCGTTCCAGGGTGCCACGCAGGCTGAGAAGAGGGCTGAGGGCAGGCAGCACCAGCATTCAGGGCCCCAGGACAGGCGATGGTCTGGGATGGATGACGCAGGGAGGGGTCTGGAAGATGGTAGCGGTGGGGACTCTCAAGAAGCATGGTCAGCTGAGACCGGTTTGGCTCAGTGGATAGAGCGTCGGCTTGCGGACTGAAAGGTCCCGGGTTCGATTCTGGTTGGGGGCATGTACCTTGCTTGCGGGCACATCTCCACTGTGGGGCGTGCAGGAGGCGGCTGATCGATGTCTCTCTCTCATCGATGTTTCTGACTTTCTGTCTCTCTCCCTTCCTCTCTGTAAAAAAGTCAATAAAATATATTAAAAAAAAATAAAAGAAGCATGGTCAGCTCTTTGCCCTTGGACTTAGCAGTTAGTCATTGGCAACCTGATCAAGAGTTCTTATCAGAGGCACGGAGGGGACAGGATGGCGTTTTAATGGGCTGGACAGTCAAGAGAACAAAGGAGCAGAGAGAGCTGTATCCAGCTCTTCTGAGAAGATGGGTTGGAGAAAGGATGAGGCCAGTGTGGGAGATGTTTTAGAATGGAGTAGTGTGAGCTTGCTTGATGGCTAAGGCGAGTCTGGCCAGGGAAGGAGGAGGTTGAAGGCCCAGGAGTGAGGGGACGTCCTTTTGCTAGAGGAGGAGGCTGGGGAGAGTCAGGGACAGCTGGCACGGGCTCTGCCCTGCCTGGCCTTTCCCCACCAGGCGTTCCTTTGTTCTCTGCTCTCTGTGGACCCACTGGAGCTGGTCACACTGACAGAGCTGGCGGGGGTGGTCGGCTTTCCATGGCTCTACGAGGCCTCCTATCGGGGCCTCTGCAGCTTCCCACGGGGCTTCTCCCCAGGGTCGCCCTGGCTCCTGGATGGCAGAGCGATGCTCTGGCCTGAGTCCTTCAGACACTAGTCTCTGGGTGAAGTTCACTCTTCACCCTCTTCCGTCCCTGCTCCTCTGTGCAGAGCTCTGTGTGTTTGGAGCATAGTCCCAGAGTCCCTGAGTGGGGACTCCAGAAGACAGGGGTGCCAGCCCCTGCAGGCCAAGAGCTTGGCCACCAGCTCACCTGCATGCCTGCACATTGAGAGGCTTTTGCTTGCTGTGACACCCAGGAATTCGGAGAGAAGGGACTCCCTGGTAGGGACACGGTCCTGCTGCTCACCAGAGCACAGTGGCTACTGCCACTCATTTTTCAGTCTTGTCCACACAGGAGGCCTGTGACCTGGTGGATAACCCAGCGTCAGTTCTGCCTCTCCCTCGGCTTAGCCCGCAGACCCAGGCGAACATCTACCCTCTGAGGTTGTCCCTGGCCTTGAGCCCTCACCCCCACCCCTGGTGTGAAGCATGAGGGGATGAGGGGAGCAGTGTGTGGTTGGTGGGAACAGTCCCCTAGGTTGAGAGCTGTCATATCCATGTGACCCTAGGAAAGGAAAGATGACAGGTCACAAGCACCAAACCTCTGAACTTAAAAGGGAATGAACTCAAAATTGGTGTTACCAAAGATGCTGTGACCGCACAGTCAGAGGGGAACAGATCGATGGTGGGTTATTTGATACCATAGCGACTCAGCTGATTCATGAAATGAATTTTTCTACTTGTCGACCGGCAACAAGAGTTTCGATCGAGCTCAATGGCATAAGGAGGGAAGCTGTAGTAGAGGCTGCAACGCTTTATGCTGTATTACTTCTCCGTTTCTCTGCTGACAGTTAATAGACTGCCCCCCTATTAAATGGCAACACAGACATGGAGGGGCTGTTGGAGAGGCATCAGGAACGAAGCCTAGTTAACCTCAGCTCAGCCACATAGTCTCCATCACTGGCCCTGTGCCCCCAACTCAATTATTAAGTGGTTAAAGGACTTCCCGGGAACTCACTTAAAATGCAATGAAGACCAGCCTTGCAGGACCCAGCTCCCAGCTCTCCTGATGGACACAGCATGGCAGGGCCCAGCTCCCAGCTCTCCCGATGGACACAGCGTGGCAGGGTCCAGTTCCCAGCTCTCTGATGGACACAGCGTGGCAGAGCCCAGCTCCCAGCTCTCTGATGGACACAGCGTGGCCGGGCCCAGCTCCCAGCTCTCTGATGGACACAGCATGGCTGGGCCCAGCTCTCCGATGGACACAGCGTGGCCGGGCCCAGCTCTCAGCTCTCCCGATGGACACAGCGTGGCAGGGCCCAGTTCCCAGCTCTCCCGATGGACACAGCATGGCAGGGCCCAGCTCCCAGCTCTCTGATGGACACAGCATGGCCGGGCCCAGCTCCCAGCTCTCCCGATGAACACAGCGTGGCCGGGCCCAGCTCCCAGCTCTGGCGATGGACACAGCGTGGCAGGGCCCAGCTCTCCAAAGGACACAGCGTGGCCGGGCCCAGCTCTCTGAAGGACACAGCATGGCCGGGCCCAGCTCCCAGCTCTCTGATGGACACAGCGTGGCCGGGCCCAGCTCCCAGCTCTCCGATGGACACAGCATGGCTGGGCCCAGCTCTCCGATGGACACAGCGTGGCCGGGCCCAGCTCTCCGATGGACACAGCGTGGCCGGGCCCAGCTCTCCGATGGACACAGCGTGGCCGGGCCCAGCTCTCCGATGGACACAGCGTGGCCGGGCCCAGCTCCCCGATGGACACAGTGTGGCCGGGCCCAGCTCTCCGATGGACACAGCGTGGCCGGGCCCAGCTCCCCGCTCTCCTGATGGATGCAATGTGGCAGGGCCCAGCTCTCCTGGTCCAGTGAATCACACTGCTGGTGTGTCAGGGAGGAAGGAAGTTCAAAGCTCACCTCATCTGTAATATGGTAAGGCCCACATCAATAAAGTCACATAAAATGGAATGCAGGGAGTTCCTGACTTTTTACCAGGTTGTACTCTTTCCTGGGACGAGATTTGAGGAGAATATGCCGGGCCTGGGGTCCTTAGTCAGTTTGGCCTCTGTTCTGATGGTATGTATTCTTTGTTATGACTGGACAGTGCTTATAGGAGGAACTAAAGGCGGACCGGTACCCAGGGCCTCGGCTTGGTGTCTCGGGCCAGTGGGTCCTCATCAGGCACGTGCAGCCTTGAGCAGGAAGCATGGCGGTGAGTTGCTGCTTTTGGGGGTAGAAACACACACATACATACACACACACAGACACTTTCTCTCTCTCTAACTGAGAGCATGTAAATGTGACATCATTGAGTAAGGCCAGAAGTGTAACATGTCCCCATAGAGCTGAATCTGTGCTCCTGGTTTCCATAGGGACCAGTGGTACCCTTAGACTCACCAGCACTGAGGAGGGGTAGGTAACCATGCTAATCAGCCACAGCCAGTCCAGAGTCCAAGGCCAAGTGCCTGGGTGTGTGGGTCTGCAGTGGGATGCAGCACAATGTGGGGCGTGGGGTCATCGGTTTTATCAGATTCTGGAAGCTTGCCTGTGACCCCAAAGCGGCTGAGTTAATGACCTGGAAGAAAGGGAAGCATTAAGCACATATTGCACGAAGAGTGTAGCATTGCCGGGACAGATGGCAGAAGACAGATGGACAAGGGTTCAAAGCCCAGCTCTGCTCCTCGGCTTGTTAGCCTCCGAGGAGCCTGCCTCCTGACTTCGAAAGGCAGATGCCATCCCTCCACATGCTGCAGGGGTGAGAGGTGACATGTGTCACACAGCGTCTACCGAAGAGCCCTGCAGATGGCAGCTAAGTATACTAACAATCTACTCACCAATGCTTGGCGATGCCGGCCAGTTGTAGATTGTGCCCACATAGGCACGTTCATCCTCATACCAGTGGTTTGTTTCTCTCATTACTTTTAAACCTCAGCATGACTTTCTAAGAATTCTCAACGGCTACACCTAATACGTTAAAAGGACAGAAAACAGACAGATTGCCATGAGAAGTAAAAACACACATCCAATGCAAGGAAGAAACACCAGAGTCAGAAACACTCTCTCTGTGAACAGGAGCTTTTAAAAAACCAGAAAATCTGCTCGGCACTGTGGTCTTATGTGAACTGACGGATGGACTTAGCTGCTGACATCCGGTACTGCTTGCTGCATTGATCCTGAACTGAAAAGCAATTAGCAAACTTGTTACGTTGCCTCGTGTTTCCCCATCTTTGCCAACAATTATGATCATTTGTTGGCATGATCATACAATTACACAACCAGGCCCTCTGATTCCCTGACAGAGTGAACTGCGATGAAGGATGGAAGTAGCGGTGATGGCTCCGCCAACTTGGCAAACTGTCTCTTCTACGTTTGGGCACATGCACATTTGATCATAATAGCATCCTGAGCATAAACAATATTTACATGTTATATATGTATGTTTGTGTCTATGTGCATATCCACATAGACACATGGAATCATTAGATTTTTAAAGAAGGAAGGTACTTCATTAGTATGGATATTATAGTAATGAAAAATGAGATTGCCTGATTTCTATTTATTTTGAAGTATAACCCTTATAGACAGCATATAGATGAGTCTTATTTTTAAAAGTCTTTCTGACAACCTCTTTTAATGGAAGTCTATTGGCACTTAATGTCAATGCTAATTGGTCTATTAGCACTTAATGTAATTATTGGTATAGTTGTATTTCAGACTACCATTTAGCTATTTTTATGCTAGTTTTTCTTTTTTCTTCCTATTTTTGCTCTCATTTTCTTTTTGCTGCATGGATTATATTTTTAGAATTTAATTTAATATATTATTGGCCTTTTAACTGTCTCTTACATTATTATTATACACTATTAGTTATTATTAATTTTTTTGGGTTCTCAGCATTACCATATGCATATTTAAAGCTTGCAAAGAAGTGACAGTTCTTTCATTGCAGAACGTGGTATCAGATGTTGCTGTTCCAACTGCTCCAGTTATTTCAATTGGATTCCTTTTTGTGGCTTGAATTTCTCTCACGGCATTTCCCATCTTCTCATTCCTTTTGAGCATGTTTGTCTTTACATCTTTGAGCATGGTTATAAGAGATGGCTTTACATTTTTGGTTGGCTAATTCCAACATTTGGGTGATTGGGGGTTATCTCTGTTGATTCTCTTTTCTCCTGAGTTTGGCTCATGTTAATGACTTTGCATTGTATCCTGGTTGTGATACATTGTAGATAACCTTAATTCTTATGTTACTTAAAAAACATTTGTGTTTTAAGACATTTTGAGTAGGGAAGTCAACTTGGCTGAACTCAAACTGTAAACTCTGTCTTCCCTGTCATGGCAGCAGATAGCACCTCAGTTCTGTTCCTTGACCTTCTTGGAGCAGATGGGGTCCACCCGGTCCAGGGGCCAGCAGAGAGCCGGGCAGAGCTGATGGGCAGATTTGGGGCTCCTCCTTGCTGCATCTTCCACGTCTCTGCTCTCCTTTTTGGCTGCCTTAAATTCTGTCCTCTGGTCTTCTCAGCCAGGAAGACTGGTTTTTCCATTGAGTCTCCTGGGTACTGTGAGTAAAAGCTGTAGAAACAGGAAAAATCACCCTTTTCTAGTCCTTTCTTCCTTGTGCTGACTCCCTTTCAGTGTCTGCTGCTTTTGGTCATTGTCTGGTATCTTCACATTGTTGTTTTCTATGTTTTATCTAGAGTTTCTAATTATCTCTGGGAGGGCTGGTCTGAAAGGAGCTACTGAGTCATTGCTGGAGGGGGCACCTTACTGTCAATCTTGCTCCTGCCTTTTGAGCCTCAGTTCCTTCCTCTGTACAAGGGAGTATACCCCCTGCGCTCAGGATTGTTGGGAGGGTGGCATAAGTGCACTTAGACTTTTTTCTGGCAGGGTCACTGCGAGGCATTAGGTGTTGTTAGTACTGTTCTGCATGAGAGTCACATGGCTGGTTGGTGGCAGGGCCAGCACTGGTCCCTAATCCCCCACTGGGCTGGCTGTACGCACACACGCACACACACACACACACACACACACGAACGCATGTACATGCATGCACACCCAAGAAATACACCTTAGAGACAGCCGTTGGTTAGTCATAACATTCTGGTTATTTGATGTGACTGCAGTTATGGTGTTTCCAGGGGATCTGGCTTCTGAGAGGCTACAGCCTTCTCTGTCAGTCTCCACCAGAATTCGTGTGACCTCTGTGTGCTATCCTTTCTTCACCTGCATCACCATCAGGCTCTGGGGGTAATTTTGACAAGAAGGCACTGGTCGCCTTCCAGGACGTTGCTGTTCTCTTTCCCACTTCGTGGGCTGTGCGGCCTTGCTCCCTGTCCTCCGAGCACGGGTTAGCCTCCAGACCCTGCTGGCCGTGACTGAGTGGCCTTTGTGGTCTCAGGGCATGGGGACAATGAGACCCGGCCCTGCTGAGAGACCCAGCCAGGTCTCAGCTCACTGCACCTCTGCAGAGGCCTGGGTGGGTGGCCCTGCAGGACCCAGCTCAGGCCTCTCTCCGGAGCAGGTGTGTCCGGTGGCGCTGTGAAGAGCCGTGTGCACTGCTTGTGTTCTGAGATCTCTGTACCTGAGAGGTGGACTTCGTCTTTCTCCTGACGGTGCATTAGGAGCCACGGCTGCCTTAGGAAACCTTATTCTCCCTAGGTGGTTTTGAGGTAGAACAGGAGCCCCAGGAGAGTGAGGGGATGGGGCACCCACTTACCTCTGCTGTTCAGCAGGAAACTCAGAACTCTGGCAAGTGAAGGTCTGCCTGACTTGTCTCTGGGAGTGTGACAGGATTGCATGGAGCCAAATCCCACGCGGGTCCACTTCTGAAGCTCGTGCACGGCTGGGCCTCCAGCAGGATCCTGGCCATCATGGACACGGGTGCCAGCCCTGCCGGTAGCCTCGTGGTGGATCACCTGTCACAGGCTGGGCTGGGTACTGCCAGGTGCTGGGACAGATGTGCGCTGCGTGGGAGCTGGGCAGGTCTATCTGGGCTCATATCGTGCTCACTTGCAGCTGCCTGTTAACCCTGTGGACTCAGAGGTGGTGCTGTGGGGGGACACCTCTCCCCAGGGAAGATTGAGAAACGGCACCTGCGTGCCCTGTCTCCATCACGCACCGGCAGGCAGGCTGGTGCGGGTGCTGAGACTGATTTCCATGCGGTGAGGCCTCTGTCCCAGTGTCAGTCGCAGGAGAGACCCTCAGCCCAGGAGCTCCTTCAGAACACACCAGTTTCTGTGTGAAATCGTGAGGCCACAGGAGGGCACCACGTGGTGTGTGGTTAATGAGCATTGCTTTCTCCTGGCTCCTGGTGTAGTCTCCTCTCTTCCTCCACGCCCCTCCTCCTGCTGGGTCTCCCTGGAGGCACATGAATGAAGCGTGCAGGGTCCAGGCCTCCACATTAGAAGGAATGATTTTCCCATTACGGTTCCTTGTTGGACTCTGTGATAGAGGTGCTGGCAGGGCAGCTCTGGGCTCCCCACCCCTGGGAATTCCCAGGAGAGGCCTCTTAGCGAGAAGGATTTACAGACAATGCGGCTCTCACAACCTTAATTACACGGCCTTGCCCAGGAGCTGCCTGAGCGGCAGGAGCTGCTCCTGCAGGACTGCGTTGCCCCGAGCGGTGCAGGGGCTGCTTCGCCCCCGTGCATCCAGACCTCAGCACTCCTGGGTCCAGCCCAGCTCCCTGCTGGAGGCAGAGCTGCGGGTGCAGGAGCTGGAGCTGGTCAGTGGGGAGGAGCTCCTGCATGGAGTCAGCCCCAGGCCACGACCGCCTGCGTTTCTGTAGTCTTGGTTGGTGCTGGGACAGGCTCGGGGTCAGCACGCGGCCCGCACACTCAGAGGCCAGCATGACGTTCACTGGCTCTCTCTCTGAAGTCAGGCTTGAAGTCAGGGTGACCGGCTCTTCCTGGAAATCCCTCTGCTGCGGCCACCCCTGGAACATGGCCTAGCCTGTGTGTGGCTCTGATGGTGTGAAAGGTGGTATTGGCCATGGACTGGCTTGACTTGGGTCTTCTCTCCTTGGGACTTCCTCTTCCTCCTATGGTCCCGCTGTGGTCCTTTCCTGCCGTCCTCTCCTTAGCTCTTGCCTGCCTTCTCCAGCCGATGAGGCACCTGCTCCCTGAGGTTCAGCTGCGTCCCTTGACAATGGCTTTGGTCCCAATCTGCCACACCCACCTCTATCCTGGCTCCAGACTCCTGTTTCAGCTACTGGGTGTGGACAGAGCGGGTGCCTGGGTTTCTCCATTTTCAAGGTGTTGGCCACTGGAAGGAGCCACGGGGACTGAGCTGGTTGGGGGAATGGATGAGTGAGGGTTTGGAGATTTGATAACAGGAAGCAGGGTGAGGGGGCCTGGGGAGAGCCGGGGAAGAAAAGCCCTGCAGAAAGCAGCACGGGACCAGGGGCCGGGGCCCGCTCCAGCGCTCCTGGCCTGCCGCCCCTCACAAGACTCAGTCAGGCCTCGGTTTCTTCACCCGTAAGATGGGAAGCTGGCCAGGTCCTGCTGCCCGGGGACGCCTTCTCCACGTGTCCCAGACCACCTACCAGCTCTGCAGGCTGCTGCCCTCCTGGGTGGCACTGGTCCTTCAGGGAGAGGTGCCCAGGGCTAACCTCGCCCTGATGTGCAGCTCTTCCCAGCCGGTCCTAAGAGAACTACAGGCAATGAGGGTGCAGAGAAAGGAGAGCTCAGAGGTCCTCATGGAAATCAGAGCCTCTGACCGCTTGGCTCCTCCCAAACCAGCACCCCCTGCCCAGCTCTCTGCACCCCCTCCTCTTCCCCCTACCCGTTCATCAGCATTCCCAGCCTGCCTCCTGCCTGTTGGAGAGATGGAAGCCAGTGGCGGATCTGACTGAAGAGCGTGTAATATAAAAGGGCAGAGCTGAGCCCGCAGGGACGGGCGGCCAAGAGCTCTGATATTGCTTCCTCCGCCAGGGCAGCGCGGAGCCCCGGGGATCACTCACAATATTGCTGCCCCCGCTGGGAGGGGAGGCGCAGGCGTGGAGCCTGAGGATGGCTGCGTGGAGGCCGAGCAGGACAACAGCAATATGGCAATACTGTAATCACAGTGGCAACAGTAATCAACGCGTGTTCCAGAGTTATTAACTTTGGGAAGCTGGGTTTATTAACTCTCCCGGCTTATTAACTCTGCGAATCTTTGCTTGTGGCAGCGTGTGCCCGAGGCTTGCTGGCGGTTTGAGTTCATCAGTCTCAGGCCCTCCAGGAGGAAGGGGCATGGGAGAGAGGGAGCAGCGGTGATATTTGAAGTAATTAGAGCGGCTTTATTGAAATCACATGCACAAGATGTGGCAATTAACAGAGACGAGGCCGCCCTGCCCCTCTGAGGACCACGGCTGTCACAGACAGCCCTCGTTGGGGGCCAGGGCCACATGAGAGGCGCTGGAAGCACACATCTGTTTTAACCCGGAGATCTGAGTTGAGCCATGTGGGGAGCAAGCACACTTCTCCCCGTTACCACTACTGCACGATACAGAAAATTAAATGTAAGACAGGGAAAGGGGAGGGTGGAACTGGAAATTTGAGTTCCATCCCTGACGTTACTCGCAAGTACAGAGAATCCAAAGCACTATAAGAGGAAGCCTTGCTGGTGTGCGGAGGCCAGGCCAGTCCGGGGAGGCCGAGCAGCTGGAGGGGCCAGGCCAATAACTTTTTTAAATAAAGAAGACCCTGGCAAAAATATTCCAGGAAACACATTTTTTTAAAAAATTGTTTTTATTGATTTCAGAGAGAGGAAGGGAGAGGGAGAGAGAAATATCAATGATAAAAGAACCATTGATCAGCTGCCTCCTGCACACCCCTACTGGGGATTGAGCCCCAAACCCAGCAATGTGCCCTGACTGGGAATTGTACTGTGACCTCCTAGGTCAGTGGTCAGCAAACTGCAGCTCTCGAATGAGCTTGCCGACCACTGACCTAGATGCTCAATTCCAATAATTACAGGCTGTTGTTGTTCCTTGTGATTAAGATCCTATCCCAGTGGTCGGCAAACTTATTAGCTAACAGAGTGGCAAACTGGGGCTCGAGAGCCGCAGTTTGCCGACCACTGTCCTAGTTCATGGATCAACGCGCAACCACTGAACCACCCCAGCAGGCCCGGCTGAGAATGTGTGATGAGATTGATGGTGAGGGGCAGGTTTGTGGGGGAGATTGCAGCATTTCAGAGGTAACCTGGTGGTATTGGATGGGCATGTCTGTTTTCCTCGGGTCCCTTGGGACTGTGCAGTCGCCTGGGATGAGGCCGGGACGCTGAGGATGGGACGCTGTGTGGAGAGGCACCATCTCAGCTAGCAGAAGGTTTCTAGCGATGCTTTCAAACCTGAGTGAGTCCTTTATGTGATGATGGCACAGAAGATGTTTAAATCCTTATGGCAACACCTATCTCCCGTGGTCCCATACAAAGAAGAAAGCGGGTCTTACCAGCTGACTGAGGTCAAAAGAGCATTGGGTCTGGGAGAAGAAGCCCCAGGCTGTGGACACTTGAGCTTGGTTTTTATGTGACAAATGGGGTGTCAGGTCACGGACAGGCTGTATGAGGATGCAGGAGACGGAATCTGATGACACTTGTGGACTGCAAAGACCGTATCTTGAAGGCTAATCACCGTGTTAGCCTTTACTGTTGCCTGATGAGCACGGAGCCTCGTGCCGCAGCTGCAAATGCTCTCTCCCTGGCATCTCGGTGCCTCTGCTTCCCCCTCTCCCACAGGAGTGGATGATAAAGGGCCGCCCGTCAACATTGACACAGGGATTGCTCAGTGTCCGATGTATTCACTCAGCATTGCACCCCAGCTTCTGTCTTCCGACTCATGGCCAAGTGTGCGGCGGACACTTGTGATTCGGAGTATCACGCTGAGATCTGGGCCCTCATCGGAGCAGAGCCACCCTGGGAGGAGGCTGGGTCTGGAGCCCTGGCAAGCTGTGTGGTCCAGGTTGTTCTGGAGCCCATGGGTCAGCCTCAGGTGGCCCACTGACCAGTGGTGCTATCTCTGTGACCTGCAGAGGGTCTGCTATCACACCTGGGCAATGCCCTACCTTAGCCTTCATTCTCCCAAACCGTGGGCCCCAGGCTGTGTGCATGGCACAAGCCTCACCCAACAAGTGTCCTGCTCGCTGAGGGTCTGAGTCATGCTGTGAATGGGCCACGAGGAAGAGAGGAGGTGACACAGGCGAATTTCTCTCTACTGTTAGGAGGGAGGTAACCAAAAGGTAACTGTGAGAATTTATGGGTGGGCACCTTTCATTCCTGAAACGTTCACCCATCAGCACGTACTTGCTGCACTGTAGCTGGGCCCATGGAGGGAAGAAGAGGAGTGGACGAGTCTTTGGCCTTGCGTGGATTAGGTTTCTGTGCAGGAGTTTGAAGCGCAAGTTGGAAAGTGTTGAGAGTGGTGAAAAGTGGTGGATGGTGAATTCAACATCCGGGCTTGTCTTGGAAGAGCAAAATGTTCCACAAAGGAAATCAGGGAAGGCTTTTGAGGGGAGACAAGCTTCTGGTCAGGCCCATATGAAGGCATGTGGCAGTCAAAGGTTTGTGGCCAGGGGTGGAGCAGAAGGCGGTTTACCTGGCATGTAGGGGCACATGTTTTAGTGTGATATCGGCATCTTTACTTCTAACAGGTATCAGAAAGGATAACACCAAAGCCGCAGGCATGGTAGCGATACAACGTTTCTACTTTCAAATAAGCCTGTTTAAGCAAAACGAGTCCGTCCATACATGGAACAGATTACCATTGTCCAGGTGGTGACACACTTGGTGGAGAGCATGTCTGTGACGTGGAATTTCCTGGAGGTTAGGCAACGCTGGTGTAACGATATTCTCACCTTACATAGTTTGTGGCACTTCATAGTTTACAAAATATTTTCATATGTGTTTAGTGATTTATCACTATTACCACTTTCTGTGGTGGACTGAGAGGTATTATTACCCTGGAGAAAATTATAATTTTAGTAGTGTATTTTTTCATAGAATTCTGACCAACCCACATTGAATCCATGCAGAAATGTTTACAGCAGCTTTATCGTATTGCTTCCACGTTCACATCTAAGAAATTGTGACCTGGAGAGGTTACCTTACACAGGGTGAGGCAGCTGGAGAGCCAGGGGCTGGGCTCAGGCCTGGGCCTCCTGATCAGGAGGACCATCCCTAGGGGAGGAGTCAGAGGGATTCCAGCGCGGGCACAGCACTGAAGACAGGGAGCTAGAATTAGGAAATTGTGTTCCAGTGTAAGGAGTACAGCTTAGGACATGGTTATACGTGGATTGAAAAGCCAGGAAAGACAAGAGTGGGGGTCATTGGAAAAGGGCTTTCAAAGTCTATGTGTTAAGGAAACATGTGGGTGATCATCATCATCATCATCAAGACCACATAACATGAAATTGACCATTTAACCATTTTCAAGTGCATAATCAATGGTTTTCAGTCTGCTTGTAGTGTGAGGCTGCCATCCCACCATCTCATTCCAGAACTTTTCCCTCATCCGCAGAGGAAGCCCTGGACCCAGTAAACAGACGCACCTTTGCCCTTCCCCCCACACCACTGGAAAATACTTCTCTGTGGATTTGCCTCTTCTGGATATTCCATATAAATGGAGTCACTCAGTATGTGAATTTTTATGTTGGCCTTCTTTCACATAGAACCTTTTCAAGGTTCATGCCTGCTGTGGTATACATCAGTACTTCATCCCTTTTCCTGGGTAAGTAATATTCCATTGTATGGCTCTACCACATTTTGTTCCATTCATCAGGAGATGGACATTTGGGTTGTTTCCATCTTTTGGCTATTATAAATTGCTAAGACTGCAGTGCATATTCATGTACATATTTTGTGTGAGCACTGGTTTTAATTTTCTAGGGTATGTGCCTAGGGGTGGAGTTGCTGGGTAATAGGTCAGTTTTGTGTTTAACTCTGAGGAAGGCCCAACGATTTCCCCAGCAGCTCTGGCATTTTCATTCCTACCAGCATATGTGACGATTCCTGCTTCTTCCATCCTTACTGACACTTGTTTTTTCCCACTTTCCTATAACTGGAGCCATCCTGGTGGGTGTGAAGAGGCATCTCATTGTGGTTTTGACTGATTCTCCTGATGATTGACTGTGTTGAGAATCTTTTCCTGTGCTTATTGGCCATTTGTCTGTCTTTGGAGAAGTGTCTGTTCAAGTCCTTTGCCATCTTTTAACTGTGTATTTCATTTTTTGGTGGTTGAACCTTTATATATTCTGGACAGTAGATCTTTATCAGTTACATGATTTGCAAATATCTTCTCCCATTCTCTGGGTTGTCTTCTCATTTTCTGGATTCTGCCTTTTGACGCATAGAAGTTTTTAATTTTGATGAAATCTAGTTATCTGTTTTTCTAACTTTAAAACAAGGGGCCTTCAGGGCTGAATGTTGAGATATTGTCATGGTCAGAGATGTGCTTACCGGGGAACCTTTATAGTGTCTTAAAAATATAAAGACAATAAAAATCATTCATGACCAAGGGTCACAGGTCACCCCTCAATATTCTGCTGTCTTTCTAGACATTTTCTTCCCTTTATTCATGTGTGTTTCTGTGGGTCTGCCTTTTGTCTGTTTATTTATTCTTTTTTAAAAAATATTTTTATTGAATTCAGAGAGAAAGGAAGAGGGAGAAAGAGGTAGAATCATCAGTGATGAGAGAGTATCATTGACAGCTGCCTCCTGCAAGATTGGGAATTGAGCCTGCAACCTGGGCCTATGCCCCGACCTGGGATCAACCCATAACCTCCTGGTTCATAGGTCAATGCTCAACCACTAAGCCACTGCAACTGGGCAACTTTATTTATTCTTATAAATATTTTCATTGACATTATGTTGTGAACATTTTTCTATATTAGTCTTTGGAAGTATCGTTTTATTGGTTATAAAACTTAATTATAGCATAATTTGTTTAACCATTTATATTATTGTAATTACTTAGATGACCTTCCTGATAATACATGTTTCATTACCTCTTGGATTACTTCCTTAGATTACTGAAGGGAAGGATTATAGTATAAAACATATTAACATTGTTTAAGGTTCTCAAGGACTTTCCGCCTTTCTCTCTCCTTTATTTTTCCTTTTCCCCTCCTCCATCCCTCCTTCCCTCCCTCCCTCCTTCCCTTCCTTTCTCCCCTTTCACTTTGAAAGGAGCCTTGGCAGGTTGATTTATCAGTGATTTCTATTGGGAGCCCTGCTAAGCTGGGGCAAGGCCTCAACTGTGATTGTCGAGGGTTCAAGGACATCAAGAAAGGGACACTACTTTGACTACCTTTCCTCCTGACTCAGGTGTGGTCACAGAACAGTTCAGTGGCCTTGGCCTCTTTTCATCCTCATGCTTTACCGGCCCTTGAAGAGGAGTTCTCTTTGGAGAATAGACCTGGACAGGCCAGCCACTTCTCTCCCTCGCACCTCTAGGTCTGAATCACAGGTTCAAGAAGGTGTTTTCTCCACCTGCCTGTGCCTCTCCTCTCACATGGCTTGTGTTAGTGACAGCTGCATACTGTAGGTTGTAGTTGTTTGTTTTTTGCTGAAATGTTTCTTGGATTTGCTTCTATTTTTTCTGGAGAAATAGTTGCTAAATTGCTGACCATGCTTGTTGCTCCTTGCTGCTCTCTCTAGTCCTTCTGGAGCTTGACCCGTTCTGACTAGTTACAGCAGGAAACCCAGTCTAGCCCACTCAGTTCAGAGGCCTGTCCTGCCTCTCTGCTTTCCAGACGAGTCCCTTGTCCAGAGCAGGCGGGCAGGGCCTGGTTTCTGCCTGCACTTTAGAGAAAGGTTCTATGCTACGTATTTTCAACATTATGATGTCATGGATATTAAGTTACCTTACTGATTTAATGCAACTTTTTCAAGGAGTAACAATAAACAGAAAGGCAGGCTTGTTTTGTTTGTTGAAATAGAGATCTGTTTCTGTGGTATCTTCTGAAGATTCTCCCAGCTTGCATTGTGTGTGTGCAAAGGTGGGGTGGGAGGTTTTCATCCTGGCCTCATTCACCATTACAAATGGCTTTTGTTTTTTAGAGCAGTTTTAGGTTCTCAGAACAGTTGAGAAGAAGGTACAGAGCTTTTCTATACACTCCCTGCCTGACACTCTCAACACCCCCAGCTAAGGGGTCCCGTTAGAACTGATGAACCGACGTGGACACATTGGGGTTCACTCAGTGTTGTACATTCTGTGGGTCCAGGCAAATGGATAATGGCAGGTGTCACCATTCTAGAAGGTTCACTGCCCTGACATTGTCTGTGCTCTGCCATTCACCCTTCTCCCATTAACCTCTGGCAGGCGCGGGCCTCTTTACTGTCACCTTCGTGCCGCCTTTTCCAGAGCGTCACAGACTCGAAATCACAGTGTACCGTCTCTTCAGACTGGCTTCCTTCACTCAGTGATAAGCATTCCCGTTTCCTCCATGTGTTTTCATGGCTTGAGAGCTCACTTCTCCTTGGCATTGAACTGTATCCCACTGTCTGGATGGACCAGTTTATCCGTTCACCGATGAAGGACAGCGTGCTTGCTTCCACGTTCTAGCAATCACGATAAAGCTGCTGTAAACATTTCTGCATGGATTCAAGCCTTTCTATCTTTCAGAGAGGTGGCGTTGTCATCATCGTAATTCAACATGTTAAATTTTTAAATCCTTACCTGAGTATGTATTTTCCATTGATATTTAGAGAAAGTGAAAGGAAGGTGGGAGTGAGAGAAAGAGAAAAATATAGATGTGAGAGAGACACATGGGTTGGTTGCCTCCTGCCTGGAGCCGGGTTTCTAACCTGCAGCGGAGGCTCATGCCCCTTGACTGGGAATTGAACTCAAGACCCTTTGGTCTGTGGATTGATGCTCTAAACACTGAACAAACCAGACACGGACCACACATTAATTTTTTTTTTAAATATGGAACGCTTCACGAATTTGCATGGCATCCTTGTGCAGGGCCATGCTAATCTTCTCTGTATCATTGCAATTTTAGTATATGTGCTGCCAAAGCGAGTACCCACACATTACTTTTAAGGGTTGTTCTAGATATTGTCTGCAGTGAATAAAATCCTTCTTTGTAACATACACGTTGTTAGTAACATGATAGAAAAACTATCAATTTTTACATATGACCTTGTATCTACATTTTATGAAACTTTTAATTGTAAGGGTTTTGCTCTCTTGGCTTTACTAATTTCCAAATAATGACTATTTGTCATTCTTCCCAGCAGGCCTATGTCTCTGTTTTTTGTCCCCCCCCAGAAAGGACTCTTCAGTATTTAGGTAGTGGAGATTAGGGGAAGTTCCTATCTTCTCCCTAAATTCTAAGGAAAAAGGATGCCTTTTAATTTTTTAAGTTTGATGTTGGTTGTAGGTTTAATATTAATTTTTTTCATGTTAAGCAATAGCTCTATTTCCTAATAAGAGATTGATGGGAATTGGTGTGTATGAGAGAGAGAGAGAGAGAGAGAGAGAGACAGTGAGAGAGAGCCAGAGAGAGAGAGAGATCTCAGCTGCATTCATTTAGCTTCAGTTACAGAAAACCCAGCTACCCTGCAGGGAGCTAGTAAACGAAGGGGTTTGTTTCTCTAAGTCAGTGGTTCTCAACCTGTGGTTCTCAACCACTAGCAGGGTCCCCTAAGACCATGGGAAAACACAGATATTTACATTATGATTCATTAACAGTAGCAAAATTACAGTTATGAAGTAGCAACGAAAATAATTTTATGGTTGGGGGTCACTACAACATGAGGAGCTGTATTAAAGGGTCACGGCATTAGGAAGGTTGAGAACCAATGCTCTAAGTGATGTCTGGGTGGGCAGAAGAAATGGGTTGGCTCCTCAATGCCATCTGCTTTCTGTGATCCTCGCACCATCCTCAGCACCAGGCCCGCGTCTCCCTCTCCCCATCCTCAGCACCAGGCCCGTGTCTCCCTCTCCCCACCCTCAGCACCAGGTTTGAGTCTCCCTCTCCCCATCCTCAGCACCAGGCCTGCGTCTCCCTTCTCTCCAACCTCAGCACCAGGTCCGAGTTCTCATGGCCTAGAGGATGCAGCCCAGCCTCCCAACCCCATCCCAGCAGGAAGAAGTGGCAGGAGCTAAGGGGTGGAGTAGAGGGCCTCAGGTCCCAGCAACTGAGTGTGCTTCTCTTCAGGCGGCTCTCCAGGAACCACGAGGGCCTTTCACTCACATCTCCTTCAGGGCGCACAGCCCTGGGGTCCCAGGCCGTGGGCTGAGAGCAGGGCCTGCAGATGTGGGTGGGTTAGTCGCCTATAGCCTCAGCCCCTGGTTCAGGCAAAGGGCTTGGAGCTGACCTAACTCCTTAGCCAATAATCTGCATAGAAAGATGAGGGTGTCTGTGGTTTCAGACTTGCCTCTTGACCCTCAGTGCCCATGTGAATCACTTAACCTCTCTGGTCTCAGGCTGCCTGGAGGGGTTTGTAGATGCAGATCCCAAGGCGGCTCCAGTCACATTTCTACATTTGCAATTGGATGTTTTCTTGGTTAATGAGTAACTGCTCTTTGGCCTGCTTTTTATGTTATTAAATTATTTCTGCTTCAACACAGCCATGAGGTGAGCAGGATGTGGCAAAGATGGCACATGGATGGTGTTAGCAACAGGAACGCTGCTTCTTTACAAGGAAGCAGGAACAGGCGACGAGGAGAAAGACTGAAAGTCACCTCCACTCCCCAGCGGGCAGGGGCAGGGACATGGAGCCTGCTATTCCATGCGCCCCATCCGCCCGCTGTGCTTACCTCTCGGCTGCAGGAAAGGGCAATGTCTTGCTTTGCATCTTATTGGGAGAAGCACCATCCCCCAGGCTGGTTTTGTGGCAACTATTAATTGCTTCCTGCATTTATGCCACAGAAAGAAGGCAGTTGCCAGGGAGTGAATTACCCGCAGATAAGTGGGGAGTCATTAATGTACTGTTGACCCTGAACCCGAGGATGACGTGAGGTCCGCACAAGCTCTCAGAAATTTACCAGAACCCACTTTAGCTGGAGGTGATGTGTTTTAAATCCCCCATAATGCACCAAGGGAATCAAATTAGATAATAGTTTGCAGAAATCTCTGGGCTGGAAGCCCCGCTCCACAGGCTGGACCCCAGGGTTGTCACCCTCAGGCTGCGGCCCTGCCTGTGCCCGGTGGGACCAGATGGCTGTTTCTCTCCCCCCCCCGAATGGGGGACGCCGACCCAGCACGCCTGAGTGGGCGGCGTGCTGCATCCCCATGTCTCAAGTCTTTATGGCTGTTTTGTATTAACAAGTAACTTCCGATTCTGCCGTAGCCTGAAGCGCGGGATTTTCACTAGACTAAGAGGGGTGGGCTCAGTGTGTAGGTGCATTGATGCCGCTGCATCCTAGTTCTCCTCCAGGAAAGCCCAGGTGTGCTCTGCAGGTGCCTGGCAGCTAGGGTGTGGGGTATGTGCCAGCTGTGTTGGGGGGTCACTTCGGTGGGTTTTGACAGTAACAATGGGAACTGTTTGGGGTGTGTCCCTTCGCAGCCCTCATCTGAGCAGGGTCCACACTTCAGGGCACCTGTGAATGAGCAGAATCACTAACCAGTGGATGGCTTCCCGTGTGTAATGTGTGTGTGGGTATTGTGTGTGTGTGTGTGTGTGTGTGTATGTGTATGCGGGTACTGTGTGTGTTTGTGCTGTGTCTGTGTGTACTGTATATGTGTATGTGTGTGCAGGTAGTGTGTGTGTGAGGACACTATATGTGTGCAGGT
>JAAGEH010000042.1:2308432-2318788 GCA_011751065.1 Lasiurus cinereus | reverse complement strand
TGTGTGTGTGTGTGGATACTATATGTGTGTGGGCACTGCGTGCGTGTACTCTCTGTGTGTGTTTGTATGTGTGTGTACACTGCATGTGTGTGGATACTATATGTGTGCAGTTACTGAGTGTGTGTGTGTATACACTGTGTGTGGTGTGTGTGGATACTATATGTGTGTGGGTACTGTGTGTGTGGGGGGGGTGGTGTTCAGAAATATGTAAAAAAACTCACTTTTTTCTGGCATTTAAAGTAATTTCATACATGCTCTGATGGGGGTCGTTTTGGTTTTATTGGTTTTCTCCTAGCTGTTACAAACTCATGTTCAGGCACCTTGCTCCTGACTAGGGTGTAGCCCGATCCTGTTGCGGGGGGGCCTTGCGGGGTCACCCTACCCCCAGGGAAGGTGCGGACCCTGGGCTATGCTCATGATCTCCTTCTGTGTTTCCTTCTTTCCTCATGTTCGGGACCCAGACACGTGCTCTGTCGCCAGCTCCGTGTGGCACAGGTGTCCCTGGGCCCAGCGTGTGCGGGCTCCACCTGCGTGTGCGGCAGGCCAGGCACATTGACGCAGACCCCGCCTGGCGCTGAGCCCGTCAGGACCTTCGTGGTGTGTAGACCTCCCAGCCACAGCTGCTTCTGGAGCGGCTTTGCCTCTGCGTCGTCCAGTCTCCACCCAGAATTCCCACCCTCTCTCCTGTCCCTGCTTTTCCCGCCCTGCTCACGGCTCCCACAGCTGGAGGGAGAGCTCTGCCCTCCTGCCCAGGGCCTCTGAGGCTGCCGTGTGCTCCAAGGGCAGGCCCGGCCTGCGGTGGCCAGATCCAGAGTGCTGGTTCAGTGTGGGAGCTGGTTCTCATCTCCGTCCCTGGGCCCAAAGCAGCCTATCCTCTCTGAACCTCGTCCGTGCCCCTGCCAGTTGCTCTCAGAGCAAGTTCCTGGGCTGGGAGGGCCCTGCACTGTGCAGTGCCTACCTGCCTCTCTCAGACCCGTGTTCTCTCTCTCCCTTCAAACACACACACACACACACACACACACACACACACCCCTGCAAGATGAGAAAAGCATAGTGGCTAAGTTCCCCAACTGAGAAAAAAAAATGTCCTCCTATCAAGGAATGAAATGGCCTGGCCACCATGTCACCCAAATAATCGTGGAGGGGTGTCTGTCTGCTGATGGCCGGACTTGGATCCCAGGGTTCTGCTGTGGACACGGCCAGTAGGTCCTCCCGGGATAGTGTCTGAGACCACCCTGCGGAGAGCTGCCCGGGGCCACCAGGACCTCAGGGTTCAGAGCCCTGGGTACCCCAGGAGGCCTGTTTCCGACAACACCTTGGTGAGGAGTGGCTCTCAGCTACTGGCCAAGGCTGTCCAGGGAGGGCAGAGTGTCTGGAGGGTGCCAGGCATGCGGGCTCTCTGCCTGGGCCATGGCTGAGTCCTGCCAGGGCCTGACGGACCGTAACGCCGTGGGTCTGGCTGAGGCAGGACTGTGTTGGACCAGTACGCCAGGGGGACAGGACTTAGCTCAGTGCTGGGTAAGGGGCCACATGCAAGATAACGGGGGTAATTTTCTCTCTGCGGCCCTGAGCTGCAGCAATCTATTCCAGCCTCCGCTGTGATGCCAGCTGCAGCTGCATGCACACTTCAAAGCGCTGAGCAGCGGGATTTCCGTGCCCCTGTCCCTGGGCTTTGAGCCAAGGCTGGAGCCAGTGCCAATGGGGAAGTGGGCTTTTCACGGGTGTTCTTGGCTAGTGTGGGTGCAGGGGAGCTCGGGAGAGGCGAGGAGGTGGCCTCCGTGACATCGCCTTCACAGCACAGAGGCTGTGGCTGCAGATGTCACTAAACCGGACTGAGTGAAGGGGGAGAGAGCTTGCTGACACAGCCTGTGTGCCTCACCACAAGGGATGAGCCGCGGGACTCTAGGATGTCTTTCTCAGGCAGGTGTCTGACCGTCCCTTACCCTGGCAGGGAGACAGGACAGGCACGAAGGCGCCAGCCCGTGGGGAGCCCTGGGACCCATCGTGATCCCTGAGCTTCTAGCAGCGGAAAATGGCCCCATGGACCACCAGCGGCAGTGACGCCCTTGGCTGATGGAGTCATTGTCAGAGTGATGGGGAGTCTGTTCGTGGACAGGTGGTGGCTGTGCTGCTGGGCAGGGTGGGAGCCGGCTCTGCTTCGGCAGAAGTTCCTGGAAGTCTGGGTGGAAGCCATGGCGTGGGCACTATCTTTCGAGCAGAGACTAAAGAGAAGGGGAGCGAGGCCTTGGACTGGATGTAGAAAAATAAAGGTATTAGAAGAAAATACTGTTTCTAAAAGGTAGAGGCAAAACAAGAAAAAACAAAACGAGGAGAACGAGAAGCCGAGACACACAGAAGGTGAACAGATGACCGGGACCGGCCGGAAAGGGCAGTTTGTTCCCTAACACGGGGTCCCCGCCCCCGCCCTCGTCTGGTCTTAAACCAGGAGAGGACGACTGGAACCGGCACTGCAGAGCCTTGTGCCCCTTGAAGCGCCAGCGTGAGAACAAGTCCTCCGAGACGTCCGAAGCCTCCTGACCAGAGAGGTGGGCTCAGCGAACGTCTGTCTCCCTCCCACCCGCTGCCTTGGACTGCTCTGAGCTCAGAAACGCACCTGTGGTGACTCCTGCTACCTCCCCCGATGCGGCTGAGCAGCGTGGCCTCTCAGGAGGTGGCAGCTTGTGGAGGTGCCGCTGCCCCGGGCGGACGCTGAGGCCACATTCTGCTCACTGTCAACCCCTTCTTGGGGGACCAGGGCTGGCTAGGTTCTCGCACTGCCACCTCCTGTCTTGTCACCTCGGCTTCCAGTGTAGTCCTGCTTTCTGAGGGCGGCTGGGGACAGGGCCATGGGGGAACCCTCCTGTGACTCGGGCTGTCTTCCAAGACTTTCCAAGAGAGCTTTCCCACCGCCTTCTGTGGTGACCTGAGGCGGGTGGGGCATGGGACTGGGTCTTCACGCCCCTGGCTCCTTTTCTGTGTGGCCCCATTTGGGGGGTTGGTCCTTTGATGGCAATCTGAGCTGCTGTCGGCTGTCATCTCTGCAGTAGCTGCTCCTGACTCCATCTGCTCAGGCCTGGGATGGGACAATGGCCCACAGTGCCCAGCCCTGAGACCTGTGCCATCTTTGGTACTTTCTTCAAACCCCACCCACACTTTAGTAAATAGTAAAAAGCTCAATGATCTAACACAGCCACAGCCACAGCCACAACTACAACCCCAGCCACAGCCACAGCCACAGCCCCAGCTACAAGCCCAGCCACAGCCACAGACATAGCCGCAGCTGCAGCCACAAGCACAGGAGAGGGTATGTGTGTGACTAAGTATGAAGTTGGTTATCGTTTCTATATGTCCATGGTGTGGGGCTGGTGTTGCCCATTGTGTCTGACATGCTCCATGCACACGGCAGGATGGGTGGAGTGAGGAGTCGGGGGAGTGGCTCTCTAGGGTAGGGTGTGTGTGCCAGTGACGTGAGCCACCTGGCCGTTGGGCTGGTGCAGGGTGGCTTCCTGGAAGTGTGGCCTGTGTCTTTCCCGGAGCCCTGTGTTCAGATAATTTCTGCTGCCCCATCTTTATAGTTCTTAAATTATCAATTAACAATTAGTTTAAGTAATCAAGAATGGAATTGTTAATAATTTAGAATCATTATTAAATTGTAATTCTTAATTTCAAGAAAGGATCCTGCATTTTCCCTTTCTCACTGGGTCCCTTAGATTCTGCTGGTCCTGCAGGGAAGAGCCATCTTATTCCCACCTGGCGTAAGCTGCGCAAGAGCAGTCTCGGCCGTGATGGGCTAGCTAGAAGGTCATTGACGGAAAGGCGCTCCTCAGGGACTAGTTTTCTGGTGGGCAGCCTCTGAAAGAGCTAGCGAGCAGCAGTGGGAAGAGAACTCCTGTATTTGTTTAGTTCCCTTTTCTCCACCAAGTCTGAACACAAGTTCCCAAGCATGTCCTGCCCTCACCGTCCCCAACCCGGAGGCAGTAGCCGGAACCACAGCAGCTGTGTGTGCGCTGAGGCTCTGCAGTTGGCGGGGCTCAGCAGGGATAGCTGGTTGCTTCTGAAGCCCTGTCAGCCTGGTAGCTCAGCTGGGACAGACGGTCTGTTTCCATGGTAACTCACACACGTGCCTGGCCAGTTGGTCCTGGCTCTTGCCTGGGATCTCGGCTGGGTGAGGGTTTGGGCCCCATCCCTGTCAGCCTGTTCACAGGCTGCTTGAGCTTCCTTATGGCATGGTGGCTGGCCCAGGACCTAGGAAGTGGAAGCTGCCCCTTCACCATCGCACCTCCACCTAGATTCATGGTGAGGGACACAGTCAAAGATGCTCTCAGATATCTTTAATCCGTCCCTGTAAGCACACCTGATGTATGTGTGAAAGTTACGGCAGGAATGCCGTGGCGTCGCCGAACAACAGGTGCTGGGTTCGGTGCTTGCAGCCCTGGCCTCCCAGGCCACTCTGCCCAGCCTCGCCCGCTGCTGTCCGTAGCTCTTCTCCTTCCTTGGGGCCCCGTTTCCCACTCAGAGCCTTCAGCACGGTCATGAGGCAGGTATCCCAGCCCTTTAGAACCGCTGGACTAGAGTCTAGGATCTGGAAAACGGAAACAGCAGACCTAGCGGGAGGACCCGCTCTCCTTTGTCGTGGGGGTTAGGGATGTGGGGACATAGCAGTGTGTGCCGCCTCTTTCCTAGAGGGAAACTGGGCAGTGCAGGGCCATCTGCTGGCGCCAGGGGTCCCCTTCTAGGTCACTTTGAGCCTAGGAAGATTGAAGGCTCTGGGAGCTCTTGGCCCTCATGAATGGTAGGCCTCCTGGTACCCTCTGGGAAGCTCCTGGGGGCCTGGGCCTCTCAGCGCCAGCACCGTCCTCTTTCCGGGAGCCTGCAGAGGTATGCAGGGAGGGAGGGCCTGACAACCATGGCTCTGCTTGGCGGAAGCCTCAGGGTAGCACCCCTCTGTCCCTCAGTCCAGCCCAGGGTGCAGCCTTGCCTTTTGATACAATCTGGGTACGAGGTCAGAGATCTTAAAAATCAGCAGCATCGGGGTGCCTAGGTGGCCTGGAGTCCCTGTCCTGTCTCCAGGCCTCTCTGTCAGGGACACAGGTGTGAGGGCCAGGCAGGGGGCGGGGCCTCCATGCCTGTGGGTGACCTCACTTGGGGGGGTGGGATTCTCCTGGGCTTGGGGATGTCCAGTGATTCCAGAATCTACTTCACAGGAGGCTTCTTATCACACACCCACAGGAAGCTGGGAGCATGCACAAAGACAACTGGCCAGACTGTCCTCACACCAGAATCGCATTTTCTGAGTGCTTGTGAACAAACCTCCAATGACGCGTCATCGCTCCGGGCCTGCGTGCCCCTTGGCGGCGCGGGGGAGGTTGGTTCCGACCACTCCGACTCCAGTGCTTTCCTTGGCAGTGGAGGGGTCCCAGGGAAAGAAAAAGGTGGGTCCGTGATAAATAGAAACAGACTCCAGATTTGGGGGACCTCCCGGCAAGTGCTGTCCCCGTGCAGCTGTCCTGAGGATGTCAGTTACCCACGATGATTCTCGGAGGCGCTTCCTGAGCCGCCACAGAGAGCCCTAGGCACGCAGGTCCACAGCTCGCGTGGAACCGAGGGGCTGGGCTCCCCATCCAGCGACAGCCATCTCACGAGGAGCCTCAGGGACCACCCAGACACCCAGGGATCCTGACATGGGACCTGCATAACTTCCCACGTACTCACTGAGATAAGGCCACAGAACCCGTAGCAGAGAGCAGGAGTGGGGCACTGGGAGGTAGGGAAGAGCATGGCGACCTTGGCACCACAGCCCTGGGGTGCAGGACCCCCGTGTGAACTGGTTCTGCACAGAGACCTGCCTTGTCCCCAGTCCCCGGGCTATGAGGATGTCTAGCCCTGCTACCTCTCCGGTGCCCTGTGATTTGGGTGGAGCAGCTTTGCATTTTCATCCCTGTCATCAGAAAATCTGATGAGTTTCTGTGGAGTAGGAACAAAGGGGCTGCTTCTCACTTGTTTTGTGGCTGATCGGAAGCACCTGACCTGGCCCGTCTGGTGAGAGAGCTGAGCGAAAGGAACAGAAAGTCTGGGAGGCGGAAGAGCCCAGCCTGGGCTGATAGCAAGTGCCACAGTCCCATCCCTGATGAAGAACTCGAGTTTATGCCGCATGAAGCCAGGATGCAGGGGCCAGTGTCTCCGCCTTCAGGGAAGAGACTGCATCCAGAGTGTCTGACTGACAAGGCCGCAGCATGCCGCCTTCAGGCACCCGCCTGGGCTGGCACGAGGACTGCCCCTCACCAGCAGTGGCTGAGGGAGTGGTGGGCAGGGGGGCCAGCTTCTCAGGGCGGCGGCACTCCTCTCTGGCTCGCACGCCAAGCTCTGCAGAGGTGGCTCCTGGGTCTCCTTGGGTACCTGGCGGTGTCAGGTCCCACTGGCTTGGGGTTCCTCTCTGGAGAAGCTGCAGAGAGCCATCCCGGGTTCCCGTCACCCCAAGCTGAACCTGCAGGAAGGATGGGGTGGGCTGGGCTGGGCTGAGGGGCTCTCCCGGAAGAGGGGACGAAGGCACCGTGCAGACAGTTGCTGCTGTTGTTAGATCCCAGGCAGAGGCCTAGGAGGGGGTCACGGGTGCCCATGCATCTCGGGCGAGAGGTAACAAATGAGCTGACAGTCCGCCCGCAGCCCCCCACCAGGACGTCCTGGGTTTTGCCACTGGGGGCTCTTGCAAGACAGAGGTGCCTTCCCTGCCAGGTTTTTGTTATTAAAGTTGATCCCGTGCATCAGAAACAAGCCTTGGAAATCGGCATCCAAGTGGGACTCGAGGCTCTCGGCAGCAGCATGTGCCAAGGCGGGGGGTGGGGCTGTGTGGCCAGCTCGCTTGCATCCAGGAGCGAGCCCTCAGCATCATTCACGCTGTCAGGGCATCTCCGCGGTAATCACTTCCAAATGGCGGCGGCGTGGGGAAGGGGCTCCCCTCCAGTCGCCCAAGGAATGTCTCGACGCAGGGCGGAAAGGGAGGTTTTTCCATGAGCGGCTCCTCTTTCCAAAGGGGACCAACCTAGAATATGAGACGCTGTGAGCCTCTCCAAGCATCATCTATAATAATATCCACGTCCACAGCACAGGGGAGAAGTCGCCCTCCGGGCGGGGCAGGTCCTACTGCCGCCCGGGAGGTGCTTCCGGGACATGTGCAACACAGGAACGACACTGTGTCTGCGTCTCTGGAGGCCGAGTTGAGGGCCGTGTGTTTGGGCTTGGATTCCGTCCCCACAGGCCACAGCTACCCTCTCAGACACAGATCACTCGGCGAGCGTGGGGACCACACCATATGGCAGACCACGTGGCTTTTATCAGCCACTGAACCTTTCTGAGCCTCGATGGTCTTACCTGTAAAACGGGCATGACGGCGACCGTTTTATAGAATTGTGAGGACCAGACATCCTAGTGGTACTTAGCGCAGTTTTTAAAAACATTCTTGGAGAGATTTCGTGTCTTTCCTATTTGACCTTGGAGGACGGTCTTGCTTCCTTTAGTTCTGACCAGATGTGTCGCAGTGACCCGTAGCCACTGTGTGCCAGGCGTGTCCGAGCCTCGCTGCCTGCGTAACTGTCTCACCTGCCCCTCGCCTTCCCTTACGCTCCTTCACCGTCGCGGTGCCTGGACTGGGATGGGGCCATGTGGCTGGTGTGCCAGGCGACATGGGGTCGGCTCTGCAGGGCATCCAGTTCTCAGGTGCTGACCGCAGGTCCCAGATGCCCTCTCTGTCTGCTCAACCTCTGGAATTGGTCTGGGGTCAATGTCACAGGGCCAAGGAGGAGGGGAAGCAGCATGGATGACGTGGTTGGTGGTCTTCTCCGTCTTTTGGAAGTTAAAGTGTGCTGGGCTTAGAGGCTGTTTTCATTGAAGACCTGAGTCCAAATGTTCAGACACAGCTGGTCAAACGAGGTGCATGCTGGGACTGGTTAGGCCCCTTCTGGGTCCCGCGCCCGGCCAGGCTCAGTGGACAGGAGTGGAGGTGTGCAGTGCCCAGGCAGCTGCAGATGCGGGTGGATGGTTGTAAGGAGAGGAGGGTCCTGGAGGTCATGGGAATCAGCTGGCGTCTGCCAGCATCTTCATTACGTGTGTACGTACTGCGCACCAGCCAGAGCTCCTTCTGCGGAAGGTGACCCGGGGATGAGGTCTGACGGCTGGTATTTTACCTAAGACGAGGGCACTGTGGCTAATGACTACCTCAGGTTGCACAGCGGCCTGGGGCCTGGCCGAGCCGTCGCTCCTGTCTGTCTTCCTGTCTGGCACGGCGGCTCTCTGAGATTCTTGTGGACTGGCCATCCGTCTTGGGTCAGCCAGGGTCTGCAAGATTTAAGCCTTGTTGGAACCGGGGTTGGTAAGGGTTGGACGGACGGAGTGATGAGGCCCACTGTGGAGCTGGATGGATTTTCACATGGAAGTTGGAGCTCTCCTCTCACGTCCTCTTTCTTTTCTTCCCTGTTAGCTCTCCCCACTCTCTCTCCACACCCAGCGCCGTGCTTGGCTGGTCAGCAGGGTGAATTTCCTGCCATTTGTTTCACTGTTGTTTCTGGAAGAAGGAGGAGCGGCCTGCCTGGCCCACATGGCCCGATCCCCTCACTTGAAGCAACAGGGAGTTCTCATTCCCTCTGCCGTATGCTCTCACCTGGGTACCAAGATGTAGGGTCACTGCAGCATCTGGGATGAGCCCTCTTTCTCGCTCACCATCCACTCTGTGTGCTGCCTGAGTTGGGCAGGGAGGAGGTGGGGTGGCACAGCTTCCACAAGTCTGGAGTAGACATCCTGCTGATAGCGGTGGTCGGGCAGAGGCAGCCAAACCACCAGCCATCTTCCATGAGGTGGGCTCCATTGCTGTTCCATTTCACAGATGAGGAAACCAAGGTCAGAGTGACCCAGTTAGAAAGAGTGGAGCCTGGCTTCACCTCCCTTCTGATAAGCTCCAGAACCATGCTTCAAACCAGAGTGGGGCCTGTGTCCCCACCCCAGGGTCTGCATTCCGGGGATGAAGGGAGGGACAAGCTCTGCATTTTAAGAAAACTCACCCAATAGCGCACCTCCACGTGACTGGAGAGAGAGCCTTCCTGGCGCTTTCCTCTAAGGGTCAGGACTCATGGGGCGATTAGCCTAGTCACCGGGCAGCTTAGTGGGCACTGATGATGCAAAAACAACGTTGCCAGACATTCAGTAATATTGTTACCCTGTTCATCTTGGTACCCAGGTGAGAGCAAAAGCAACCAATGGACAGACAATAGTGTGTTGAAGGCCTGGGTGGGGGATGCAGTATGGAGGGGAAAGGGGGCATCTGTAATACTTTCAACAATAAAGATAAATGAAAAAAAAATAAAATAGAGCAACAAAAATAAATGGATAGTAGAGGAAATGGAGGTGAGGACAGGGAACCTCACTGTCCAGGGGTCAGGGTCAAGGTTTGAGCAGGTCACAGACACCTCAGAGCACCCTCTCTGTCACGTACAGTGTGGGGAGCTGGGGGGAGGCGGTGGCGCCTGTGTCTGTGCTGTTGGTCTGTGGTGTGGACTCGGGGAGTCACCTCGCTGTGGCGGAGCCCAGTGGGCCTCCAGCTTCGTCCGCGTGGAGGGAGATGAGGGGTGTCTGAGATCTCTGGGTGCCGCTTCCCCTCACTTGGTCCGGCCGCTTCCCCGAGAGCCATAACTCGATCTTCACCTTGAGAAAGCCAGTGGCTTCAGGGATGAGTCGCTTGCTGCTGCAGAGAACAAAGGCAGAAGGAAGAAGCCCTTGCTCCTGTCCTCACGTTCCAGTCGCCTGTGCCCCCTCTGCTCGGCCTGGCTTTCCTTGTCTGAAGAGCCCTCTTGGACCCTGGCTGTCGTTTTTGACACTGGGGGTCCATATTTAGCAAAGGGTTCTCACCTTCTTTTTTTTTTTTAACACGAATTCCATCAGCTTAGATGCTGCTTGTCTGTGTCAACAGGGAGGAGGGACTTAGCGGGGTGTTGAGTAAGCAGAGAAGTTAGCAGGCATGAGCCAGGGTCTCCCAGGTCTGCCAGGCTGCCGTGTGTGTGTGTGTGTGTGTGTGTGGTATGTGGTATGTGTGGTGCGTGTGTGGTATGTTTGCATGTGTGGTGTGCATGTGGTGTGTGTGGTATGTTTAGTGTGTGTATGGTATGTGTGGTGTGTGTGATGTGTGTGGTGTATGGTGCATGTGGTGTATGTGTGTGGTATGTGTGGTGTATGTGGTATGTTTGGTGTGTGGTGTATGTAGCATGTGTGCATGGTATGTATGGTGTGTGGTATGTGTGGTATGTAGTGTGTGGTGTGTGGTATGTGTGATGTGTGTGGTGGGTGGTATGTGGTGTGTGGTGTGTGTGTGGT
>JAAGEH010000042.1:2283347-2308332 GCA_011751065.1 Lasiurus cinereus | reverse complement strand
GTGTGTGGTTTGTGGTGTGTGTGTGGTATGTGTGATATGTGGTGTGTGGTGTGTGTGATGTATGTAGTGTGTATGGTGTGTGTGGTGTGTGTGTGGTCTGTATGTGTGGTGTGTGGTGTGTGGTGTGTAGTGTGTGTGGTGTGTGGTGTACAGTATTTGACCACACAGGTGCCAGCTGGGACCACAGGCAGGTGGTGGCGTGTCTGGTGGAAGCAGAGCTGAGGAGAAACCCCTTGAAGGGGAAGGATATTAACATGCCCCCAAGGTTGCCCGCAGATGGCACACGGTGGCCGCCTGGCCTCACCAGGCGGGGATTGTGTTAAGCTGGTTCTGAGAGGGGCGGTTTTGTGAACTCCATGCATGTTTGCACATGGGCAGTGAGAAGAGTCTTAGTCTGATTCCACTTGTAAGGAAATAGAAATCTGGGCTACAGTTCCTTCTAGATCAGAACCCACTGCCCCAGCGACTCCCGCACCTCCGATGCCACCCTGGAGCTTCTCTGGTGAGCTGGCCGGTGCAACCTGCCTGCAGCCTGCCTGGCCCATGGGCAGCCTGGGTCTGATTCTGGGACCAGGAGGACCCATTGCTACTACATTAATGCTGTGCAAATAAAATGCAAATTACAACTGAGCAAAGGTGATGCCCATTTGTTTTTAATTTCTCTTCCGCACTGTTGCAGGCACCGCAGGCTCCAGGAGCTGCCAGGAGCTGGGAGGTGGGTGATGGGCAGGAGTGGAGTGGCTGCACTGTGGTCAGCTGTGGACTTGAATGAGGGTTTCCTGTCTGTTGCATGAAGTAGGCTCTTCCGAAAGGGCTGAGAAGGGCCTCCTCGCTGGCAGGTTCTCTGCAGTTGGAAATGAGGGCGTGAGGGAGAAGGTAGGCCAGGTTAGGGTGAGGTTCTGATGGGGAAGAGGGCCGTGGGCAGCCTCCTGAGTGTCTGGGAAACTCTGTTGAGGAAGGCCCTGCAAGCTGCCCCCATTCAAGGGGACACGAGCAAGGAGAAAGCCCTTACCGCACGGTTGAGGGGCAAGCTAAGTGGACAGTCCTGCTTCAGGCCTGAGGCCCTGAGCACATTGTTGTTGACGGCAGGCTCTGGCCAGCTCTGAGATCAGAGTGGTTGGGTGAGAATCAGGATGTGGACTGAGAATTGTATGGGTCCCAAAGATTGGACCATGAGGGAGCTGGCCTGCTCCTGACCACCTGCTGGCGTCAAGCTGAGCGAGAATCTCCCTGCCCTTGCCTCTTCCCAGGGGTCTCCGAGGAGTCTCTGACACAGTGGCCCTCGCCCCTCAGAAAGTTCTTGAGCAGCCAGTCTTAGGTGCCTGACTCAAGTGACTGACAGCCATGCTGGGGCCAGTCCAGGCTCGAGTGGGCCTGGGGCCCGGGAAAGGTTTGGGGAGGTGAAGTCAGGAGTTGGAGGGGCTGACTGCACCTCTTGGGAATTGTTAATAGTATAGTTTCCAAAAAATCCTTCCTTTCTCCAGTGTGTTTCTTGGTTGCCCGGTTATCAGTCCTACATGTAGAAGCTCCAAGGGAAAAGTTTGAACTTCCTGAAACCAAATCACTAAGTGGGGGTACGCTCGGTGTTGCCTTTTCTTTGTGGCCGATGTGCTGAGTGAACTGGGTTTACGGCACCTTTTGCTAAACCTGGTAGTTTTGGTCGGTCGCTCAGATGAGCCTTCGTGGAAGGCTTCTCACTGCTGTTACTTGTTGAGGTTTCAGGGCCCTTTTCCTGCCATCCGCCACCTCCCCCCACCTTTTGTTCAATAATTATATCTTTTAGGAAGAGGATTCCTTCCACCTGTGGCACTCAGGGCTTTCCGTGGTGGAGAACATGGTCCCATGGCTGGCAGGCAGTTCGGCAGGGAGTGGGGGACTCTGGGGGTCTCCCTGCCTGATCCCCCCAGAGCCATGCAGCTGGGACCAGCTGTGAGGATAGAGAGGCCACAGGCTCCCACAGAGCAGATGCCTCGTCAAACTGCTCATTGCAATCTTGGTCCCATTACCAAGGGAGCTCTCTCTCCCTTTTGCTCTGAAACACCCGGAGGGAAGTCCTGGTGTGAATTCAGGGGGCGTGCCCATGTCCAGCCACGTCCTCCCAGTGAGCAGGTGGTGGAGGGATGTGTGTGGGCTGAAGTGCACACAAGGACCATGGCAAGGCTGATATCACGGTCTGAGGACTACCCTTGGGCATCATTTCATCTGGAGAAGGACAGCTCCGCTCGGCGTGTGGGAGGATGACACTGGATGGTTTTGATCACCAGCTCAGCCTCTTAGAGGTGCCGGTATCCTTGCCCGCTGTGGACACGCTTCACGTGGCACCGACATCATCTTCATACCCAAGCCCAATGGGAACCACTCCTTTCGTCATTGCTGGCGGCTGCCGGGACTCTGTGTGGCCACTGGCTACACTTGTTATTGACAACATCATGGGGACTCGGGACAGGAAGAGCTTTGCTTCCTTTTTGGAACATCGTGAAGAGAGGTGACCCGGGCCAAAGACCAAAGGTGATCCTGCTAGCGGTTATCAACCTGTGGATTGCCTAAGACCATCAGAAAACACAGATATTTACATTACAATTCATAATAGTAGTAAAATTAGTTATGAAGTAGCAACGAAAATAATTTTGTGGTTGGGAGTCACCACCACATGTGGAACTGTGTTAAAGGGTCGTGGCATTAGAAAGGTTGAGAACCACTGATGGTGGTGAATTTCTCCTTTGACCCCTGACAGCACCCTCCACCCAGCCATGCTATCTGCCTGACCGAGCCACCAGCCTTTGAGCTGAATGTCGCTCTTGGGTCTCCAAAGTCACTTCAGTCTTCCGGTGACAGAGGTCCTTGCACATAAATCCACTCTCGCTTTCCAGCTGGCTGCGTGAGCCCAGCCCTGCCTGGACGCTTGGCCGTGCTGAGACCTGCACCAGAGGACCGTCCTGCATGCTGCAGCCTCCCAATTTGAGCTTTTCTTTTGAAGAGAAAGTGTCCAAGGACAGACAGACTTTGATGGGGGTTCGGGAGAGAGCACTCAGCAAAGGCTGAAGTTCTCATGGACTGGCCAGTTCCCAGCAGGGCTCCAGGTATGGCTTTGGTCAGGGGATGGGGGAGGTCAAAAGGAGGGGCTCAGCAGGCAAGGCTTGGACTTGGAGCTCTGGTGGTTTTTTCAGCAGCGCAGCTGGCCCTCCGTGGCTTCCATATTTGTGGATTTAACCAATCACAGATCAAAAATACTAAAAAAAAAAAGGTTACATCGTTGCTGACGTGAACTGGGCAGTGAGGCCCAGGAGGGTGTGTCTCTACTGAAGACACTGACTTCCTCTTCTGGTCACTCTTCCCTAAAAGCTCTGTGTAACCCGTTTGAACAGCGTGGCACTCGGCATTGTGAATAAAATTAGGAAGAAGCCTCGGCTGGGTGCTCTGTTGGTTGGAGCATTATCCCATACCCAAAGGCTGTGAGTTTGATACCTGGTTGGGAGGCATACAGGAGGCAACTGATATTTCTTTCTCATACTGATGTTTCTCTCTCTCTCTCTCCCCTTCCTCTCTCTCTAAAATCAATTAAAAAACACCATATTCTGCCCAGCTGGCATGGCTCAGTGGCTGTGAATCAGGAGGTTACTGTTCAATTCCCGGTCAAGGCCACATGCTTGGGTTGTGGGCTCGATCCTCAGTAGGGAGTGTGCAGGAGGCAGCCAATCCATGATTCTCATCACTGATGTTTCTGTCTCTCCCTCCTTCTCTCTTCCTCTCTGAAATCAATAAAAAATATATTAAAAAACAAATAAAACAACAATAACAAAAACCTACTATATGCTCAGGTGAGGATAAAAATGTATTAAAATATAGGGACGATGAGTGTGGGGCACATGCTAGGGCTACAGAACCAGTTGATATGAGGGATCTGAGCCCCTGGGCTTTTGGTGTCCATGGGGCTCTGAATCCCCTGTGGACACAGAGGACCGACTGAGAGAATCAAATCTGCTTTGGGAGAAAAAATGCACTTTTTCTGGCCACATGGACCATATGGCTGCTTCAACAATTCTCTGTAGACTGGGAAGACATTTTGGCATTAATTTATAAGTGAAGAGAAGGGGCTGTGCCTTCCAAGTGTGTGTCCCTTATAAATGTGTGTCTCTGTGTATTTGAGCAACTTAAAGGAACTCAAAAGCAAGTTAGTTGGATCAATTTCCAGAGGTGTTTTGAGTGGAATTGCTCACCTAGATCCTTAATAAGTTCTCTAAAGGTTACAACTATTTCCAACCCACCTTTTCTGGCCAAAAAATATTTTGAAGAGAGCAGAGTCGACAGAGTCCTGTGGGTCAGGACAGTGCCTGGACTGTGCTCAGTCCCACATGTTGCTTTTCCCCTACCAGTGCCGTGAGTGAGTTCCTGCCATCTTTCTCAGGCCTGCCTCACCTCAGACACACTTTCCGTGTGGCTAAGAACTGGCACCAGGAGGGCCGCTCCATCCAGGGCAGTGCCTTCCAGGAGGGGTCGATGCCATATCTTTTGCACAAGGGTGTGGAATGTTAGGTGACGATGCCCTGGTCTGGCAAGAATGGGCGCTTATATCTGGGAGCCCAGGGAAAAATGAAACTTCTAGCTTGTTGAAGTGATGTCATTAGGTTATTTCTCTTTAAAATATAATGATAATTATATTAATGAAAGGGCAATATGCAAATTGGTCACAATGCCCTCACAGTAACAACAGAACAGCAGGCTGTGTGGGGCAACCAGGCTGGCAGGGGAGTTAGTGAGGGGACAGGCAGAGGTGGTTAGGGATGATCAGGCTGGCAGCCGGGGGCATTTAGGGGCAATCAGGCAGGCAGGCAGGAGAGCAGTTAGGAGCCAGTGATCCCAGATTGTGAGAGGGATGTCCAACTGCCAGTTTGGGCTGAAACTGGCAGTTGGACAGTCCCTGAGGTGTCCTGGATTGGAGAGGGTCCAGGTTGGGCTGGGCCCCCCCCCGAAATTTCGTGCACCAAGCCTCTAGTCTGATTATAAAAAGGCTACATGTTTATTATAGAAAATTTGGAGCAGAGGAAAAGAACTCCAAGGAGGGAATGAGAATCGTCTGTCACCCACTCTCTGGAAGGAATCGATTGGTCAGGTCTACTCTCCTGTGGCTCTGTTCTCTTGCTGATACGTTTCTCACACATATTCCTTTGTAATTGGCGTCTGCATTACTTTGAATTCAGCGGGAACTCTTAGCCACACTGAGGGATATCCCCCACTCCATCCACCCCATTTCTCAATGCATGAGGGGCCCAAAACACGGAAAGAGGAGACTGGCTATGACCCCTCTCCACCTCTAACCCAGGGGCAGACCTGCCACTTCACATACCTTTGGCCACTTCTGGTGGTCGTATCTGGAAAGCAGGGTCTCTGGGTCATGTCCCTAAGTGTACCCTTCAGGACCTAAAGCCGGTGCCATGCTGCCAGCTGATGAGTTGCTGAACACAGGGTGCCGATCAGAAGTGCCCGCACAGAGTTTTAGCACAGTATGGCCTGCATTTTGCAGGGGACCAACGAGAACCCTATGTCTCATACTCAGATTGCAAGCATTCCTCACTGTTCTAACTGGGAGTGATAGGTGGCAGGTGCACAAGCTGGAGGCATTATGCAGAAGCTGGATATGAATTTAACATATATGGGGACAGGAGGGTAGAAGGAGGGAACTCCATACCTCTGGTTTACATGCATGAGAATCACCTGTTAAAACTGGCTTGTGCTGTGGCTCTGTCCCCACCCTGAGCATGCAGTGGCACTCACGCATTCATGGTCAGTTCTGAGGTCTGGGACACGGACCATGAACATGACTGTATGTTGAGTCACCCTCAGGTGTGATGGGGGAGTGGTGGGTGACGTTTGAGACCACGTAGCCTTGGCAACATTTTAAAGAAGGAATGTCGGATCACCTCCACTTCAGTTCCAGGGCACTTTCTGCTGACTTGGTGGCCAGGCTTGGGTGACAAGGGGCCTGAAGCTCGCTGGAGTGCTCAGAGCACCCAGGCCCTCCTGGTCCCACTGTGTTGGTGCGTGTGCTCCCATCTTCAGCAGCAGCCAGGCAAGAGGGGCCGAGCACACGTTTCATTGGCTTTGGGTGGGGGTTTCAGGTGCATCAACAATACCCCACCCATTTTCGACTCCAGATGGACACCTGGCCACAGCTTCCCACTAGGACCACAAAAGACTAGTAAAGGCCTGGCAAAAGCCGAGGGTGCTGTGGGGGTTTTAAAGATGCCCTGGGGTGGGGGGAGGGCTGACATATTTGCTCTGTCCACTCAGCCCAGCTGCTGGCTCTGGCGACTCACTCTGCCAACGGATATTACCTGGTGATTTTTATGGAGCTGAATCTAAAGGAAATTTGAGGAGGCGCTCATTTCCTCTATTTTATTAATTAGCATCCTGAGACTGCCTCCAATGTGCAGCACATGCCTGCTCAGCCGGCTGCCGGGACACAGTAAGTTCCCGAGTGTCTGAGTGTTTGACGTGTCTGGGGAGGTTCCTGGAAGAGCTGGGTTATGCTTGCGGTGGCCGCTGAGCGTGGACACACACACACACACACACACACACACATACACACACACAGTGGCCTCATACAGATGTGTGAGCAGTCCCTGGAGAACATACCTTTTATGTTGTAATAAAGGAAACACCATTGGAAGCTGTAACCTAGGAGATGCGGGATCCCTCCAGAACTGGAATCTGTAACCATGTCTCGCTGCCTGCAGGCCGGCCCAGGGGCCCTGTCCGAGGCAGCCTCCCGCTGCCCTGTGGCTCCCGGCACAGCCCCTGTGAGGGGCCAGCTGCCTGCAGTTCTCACACGTCAGCCCCTGGGGAGAGATCAGAGCTAAGTGGTTGTTAGACGGGCGACGGCTCAGCTCCCTGCTGGTCACAGGAACTCAACACTTCTCTTCTCCAGACACCTTTCTGCCCCTAATCTCTGTGCATGGTTTGGAATCACAGGGCTGGGAGGGGACTCTGGGGCCACCTGCCTTACCTGCTCCCCACTGCTCTCAGCTCTTCCTCTGTGTCACCCCCTGGATGGCCATGAATTTCGTTATCTCCATTTAATAATGTGGGGCTAGCCCGTGTTTGTTCCGGGGGGAGGAGTGGCCGCAGGCTAGCCGAGTGCCTGGGAGGTGGGTGAACCCTCATCTGATGTGCTGAGCACACTGTGGTTTATTACTCGGTTTTCATACAGGAAGTTAATGAATAACGCTGTTCCTCCAGCTGGGCCACCAAGCTGGGACCCTGAGGGTACACGCCCTGGACAGGCCTGCCGGGGCTGCTCAGTGGCCGGGTCAGGTGCGGGTCTGTGGCTCACCTGAAATGAAAGCAGTGTTAGAGGAATAGAGCTGTTCGCTGTTTGTTGTAATTGTCGTTTGTTAGTTTTGTTTTTTTTCTTTTTCTTTCTGGCAAAGCTATTTTGGAAGTAGATGATGTCCTCACCATTGACTTCCCAGACTGTGGGGGCCAGTGCATCTGCTAGCAAGGCTGCCTGAAGGCTGTTGATGGCTCCAGGGCATGTGTGGGCTCCTGAGGGGTGCAGCCTGGGGGTTGGTGAGGCAGTTCCAGGAGGTCCTGGGAGGCGGGGCTGGGGAGCTGGGCGAGGGCCTGCCCCTATCCTTGCTGGATGCAGAGCTGGAGCGCACAGGCTCCGGTGTGACCCAGGGATGCACAGGGTCTGCCTTTCGGAGGCCCTACCCTCCACTTGCTTTTGGGCAAACTCCTTTCTAAACTTGGGCTGCTTGCTTTAAGGAGGGGTGTCATCCAGGCTCCTGCCAGGAGCAGAGTAGGGGAGGCCAGTGCTTAGACGGGCCCTCCTGTGTGGGGAGGATCTCCAGTCCCTGGTCATGTTCTGCCCCAGAACCACCTTTAGGGTTCGGTGATTTGGGCTGATCCGGTGGCTTCTGTGGAAGGAAGTCCACCCCATGCTGCCCGAGGCAGCAGATGAGATGTGGACGAGACCACACGTAGTTTGCATTTTTGAAGCTCCTATAGCTTCCTGTTAGCGGAACAAATACAGTGGGGTGTTCTTGATTTACTTTTCCCATTAACCTAGTCCTATTGTCAGTTTCTGCTGTGACTGTCTCCGGATTTTGACCAGCAGGGTGAAGGGCGGGCAGGGATGTGAGGGCTAAAAAGGGACTCGGCAGGACTTAATGAATCTTTGGTTCCTTCCAGCACTAAATGTCCTTTACCATGTGATGTTATCCATGGTTCTTCTCTAATCATTTCTAGATACAACCTTGCCAATGCACAGAACACCTCTTGGCGGTGTTAAAAAAAATGGGTTGGGGAGGCTGAACTTGAGTCCTGGAGCCTCGGGTGGTAAAATGACTCAACAGCAGCACCCCTGCGGGCTCTCCACTGTTAAAGGAGAGCAAGTTCGGGAAGTCCTTGCTCATTTTAGTGCTTGGTGATCGTGAGCACTTTCCCCTCCAGGGGGAAACGGAGGCACAGGGATTTGAAAGTAAGTTGATTGGGGCAAAGCCAAGTGTGGAACCCTCAGATTCTGGTTTCGGACACCCTGACCCTTGTGGCCCAGGTTGGGGTGATTTAGATGGACTGAGGGTTCATTCTGGAGTGAATCAGAGGACCTGGCGCACAGCCCACCCAGCTCCCTGTTCTGGGTGAAAATCTGAGGCCCGTTGGCACCGCCTGCACAGATTCAAGAGGGAAAGACGGACACTTGGGCACTCACTGACCATCTACACAACAGGTGCTGTTACAAGATATGAGAACCTTTCAATGTGGGAAGTATTGAACCCATTTTACAGATGAACACATTAAGGTTTAGAGGTTTAAAGTAGTTTATCCACAATCACACAGGGAGGGAGTGGGGAGCTTGGATAGAGAGAAAAAGAGGAATATGAATGCAGGAGGCAGTTTGAGTCCTGGACATCAGACCAGTTCCCCCTTCCCTCCCCATCCCCACATATACAACAATAGCTGGGGGCCCTGCTTTCTCTTCTATTTCAGACCTTGAGTCTGGATAAAACCCACGTTCTCCCTATTGGCCAAGGAGTGGGGCTGCATTTTTCTAATTAGCTATTCCATCACCTGGCTGGTAAAAGTGGGGTGTCTTGGAGTCCCTGCCCTTCCTCCCCACTCCAAGCCCATACAATTGAGCTCCCTCAGATGGTCCAGGGCCCATCCAGCTGACGGAGACATTGGGAAAAGGAGCTTACGCTGCTCCTGTTAGTAACCCGTGGCCACATCAACCCGTCCTGGCTGGGAACAGTTCCCTACTTCCCGCCTAAGCCCTGGAACTTTGTCCTGGCGGAGATGGGACAGCTGGTCCTCGTGAGCTCTGCGCTAATCCCCCGAGAGAAGCCTGTATGTGTGCACTCACCTTGGAGACTAAAGCCTCTGTCTTCTGGGCAAGAGGATTGGGCTCCCAGGCCCCGGAGAGGAGAGCAGTCCTCAGACCAGACTAGTCTGCACAGCTGTCCCGGTTCCCTCAGATGCTCCCTGATTTTGTGGGTGTCATGGGAAGAAACAAGACTTACAGAATCAGCATTTAGGACTGGTGGGGTGGTGGTGAAACTGGGACCATGCCATCTCATTTTATAGATGAGACACCTCCCAGGGTCCACACAGCCCCATCCTGGGTGGATAAGTAGTGGCCAGAGTTTCCCCAGGACTTTCTCCCCAAGAGCCCTTCCAGGTGCATGATGGGCCCTTGCTGTGATGTGGAGGGGAGAATTCTCTTACTCTCCTCGTGGGTTCCTGCATCCAGGCTGGAGAGCTTGCATCGGGGCCACATTCATTTAGATCAGGGAACCACATTTGTTCTTTTAGGAACGGCACGGTGGGCATGTGGCAAAGACATAAATGCATTCTGCCAAACCTCAAGCTCTTCTTCTGTGCCAGAGCTTTTCAAGGTCAGCTTCCAGTCTCTCATCACCCATTTCACAGATGGAGAAACTGAGGCACCCTGGCCGTCCTGAAGGCAATAGTTGTTGGTGCTGTCGCTCCCATGTTGGTGGCCGCACAGGCTGCTCAGAAACCTTAAGACTCACTGTGTCTCTGCCTGCTCTCCCCACGGGACAAGACACCCTGCTGTTCATCCGTGAGCTAGATGTTGGCAACCCTGCCTGTGCTCAGCAGATGCTCCCATAAATCTTGATGAAAACAAACGCTGTAACTAGAGGAGGAAAGTTTAAGAGGCCCTGCTTGCTAATATTGCCAGCTCAGCATCAGAGGGCAGCTCCTGTGGAAGGCTGCACATGCACCGGTGGCAATGCTGCCGGCTGTCACCCTCTCTGACCCAGACCTCCTCCCAGGAGCCCTGGCTACCAGTGAGCCCGTGTTTGCGGGGAGATGTGTCCTTTCAAATTCCTCTTTAGCAGGCCTTCTCCACCCACCTCCTAGTCCAAGGCCAGCACACACACACACACACACACACACACGATCCAGGTGCTCAGATGTTATTAGTGAAATCAGGGACCAGGTAGGTTTCTGCAGTAGTCACAAATGCTCTTCGTCTCAACCATGCTGCCCGTGTGCTGCTCCTGGTATGCGTTATGCAGGTGGCTCTCCTGTGTGTATTCACATGCTGACAGGTGGGCAGGGCTGATGGGACATCCACCTGCCAGCTGAGAAAAAAGCAGCTTGGTGCAGGGGGCTGCTTGCTTGCATCCCTATGTAGTAAGTGGCTGAGACCCGGATACACACCCAGGACTTCCCATCTCAACCCTGCCTCGTCAATGTTTGGGTAGGCACAGCAACACTTTGTGTGATGGAGGTTGGGGGAGAGGGAGTGCATTTGGATCTTCTCTTTACTTCATGTCAATGGATGTGATGATTATTCAACAACTAGAGGCCCGGTGTGTGAATTTGTGCACAGGTGGAGTCCTTAGGCCTGGACAGTGATCAGGACCATCTCGCCCAGTCTCTTTTGGGGCTGGTCCTATCTGCAGGCCAGGAGGAGGGATGGGGGAGGGACTGAGGGAGTTTGGCTGGCCGGCCGAGGGGAGGGACCAGCAGGGGGCGGGGAGTAGGGAGGGGTAGGGACCATGGGAAGTTGGACAGCCACAGGAGGTTGGCTTTGGAAGCGCACTGACCACCAGGGGGCAGCTCCTGCATTGAGTGTCTTCCCCCTGGTGGTCAGTGTGCATCATAACTACTAGTTGACAGATAGTTCTGATTGTTCGGGTCGCTTAAGCTTTTATATATATAGATGTCTTTCTCCTGCCTCCTGGCAACAAAGAGATGTTATAGGGTAGGCTGGTGGTACAGGGTGTTTCGTGGGAGATGAGAATGATGAGGGAATCCTACCTGAATGTCTGTGGCTGTGTGTGTACTTTGTTGATTGGAAGAGACATACATTTGAACAGTATTTGGAGCTACATTGGACTGGAGGAGACAAACTGGGGTAGAGACACAGATCAGAGAAGCAGTGACCTATGGGTACTGCAGTGTGGGGGGAGGGGGCCCATTGGGGCTAGACCTGAGTGTCAGCTGAGGCCACTGGGTGGTGGGGAGTAGATGGCTGTTCCAGGCAGAAAACATGGCCTCGTGTTGGAAACAAGCATGAGGCACAGAAGCCAGTGCGGTAGAGCAGATGGCTAGAGCGCTGACTATGGCGTGACCTGGGGCTGGATAGAGGCAGGGATCAGGCTGGAAATTTGGGTAAATTCAAGTAGGGATTTTGGATTTTGTTCTAAATCTGATGGGAAAGCACTGGAGTGCTTGCCACCCAGGAATGAGATCCGATGGCGTTTCCAGATCACCTGTGCTAAGTGTCAGCTAGACTGGCTGACAGATGGTGGGGGTGAGGCACAGACAGGAACAAAGGTGACTTCTGCAGATGCACACCCCACTGGCTGCATGTGGATGACTCGGCGGATAGATGGAGTGCGGTACAGAGTTCTGTTTGGCCACGTTACACACATGTAAGTTGTGTGTTGCATGTCCAGTGGAGATGTCGGAGGTTGGAGGAGTGGCCAGAGGCAGCGATTTGGGATCATCAGCTGGTGGATGTGGTTGAAACCATAGGGTTGAACAGATGACATGGGTGGAATGTATGGAGAGGGAAGAGCAGAGGCCCAGGTCTCAGGGTTCAGGGTCCAGCAGGAAGCATGGCCAGGCTTTGGGGCTGGGATGGGCCATGTGCTTCCTCCTATCTGCTGCTTGAGGCACTAAAGCTCCTAAACCCCGTCAGCCAGCTCACACCTGTGGACCACTGACCACAAGGGGGCTGAGTTAAGAGGTTGATTTTTCAGGGAAAACCCACTGCCATCCATGGGGGAAAACTATGAAATAATACAGGTAATCTAAAAGCCAGTAGCCTTGCTGTCAGTCAGCAGGTAACTACTGCACATTTACTACTGGTGAGCCCTGTGATTCTCAACCATGTGCTGCAAGGATTTTTAAAACATACAGTTTAGCCAGGGGCACTGACCTCTTTCCCCTTACACAGGCAAATAAAGAAATGACAGCAGCCAACACAACAATAGCTATCCGGTGTGAATGAATTAAAATTATACTAATTATTTTTGTCAGAATGGCAAAAACATATTTTTTGGTGTGCCAAAGAAGTTTAATTAGTTTATGTGCCATGAGATGGAAAAGATCGGAAATTCCTGGGTTAGGCAGGATTCTGGGCAATGAGCTTCACCGCACACACATATGTGAGGGACACTGCTCCTGTGGGTGCATGTGGCCGAGGGCATGCCCACTCCCCACCCACAGTTGCAGCCATCATTTCTAAAGCTTGCTTTCTCTTTGTCTGAGGTTGGCCCAGGAGTTCCCACGTCCTCACCTCCAGCCACCCGTCTCTTCTGTCTTCTGGGAATGGACCTGCACTCCGTTGTCAAGCTCTGGGGCCCCATCATTCCTGGCCTCCATGCTCAGATCTGTCAGACCTCCGTCCAAGAGCAGTCAGCTTGTAGCTCCAAGTTCTGGTCTGTGGTGAGGGGCTGGGTGTGCCTTCTTGGCTGCAGCTTCTCAGTATTGACCAGGGTCTGGGCAGCTGCACTCACGCATCTGTAAGAACTAGAGAGGCTTGGGGATTTTTTCAGAAAACTGATAACTTGCATCTCTGCATCGTCTTTCTCATGGGCACCAAAAATGCTTTCTGCTTCTCATCCCTTCACCCCTGAGGGCTCTGGGAGTTGCATGGGTGGAAAAGGTCCCTGACAGAGCCCCATCCCTCAGGTCACAGAAGTCGCCAGGGTTGTGGGGTTCTGGCCACTGGGTCCGCTCTCATAGCCTGGAGTGGAGAGGTGCCTCCTGATGCTGGAAAGAGTTGGCCTCAGTGCTTTTGCAGATGTTGTCTGCATACGGGCCCCCGTCTAGTCCCCAGACCTCCAACGCCACTCTCCACTGTGTGTTAGAAGGGCTCGCCCAATCTGCAGGTTGTCTGGGGTTGGTGAGGAGTAAATGGCCACCACAGGGTATGCAGATGTGGAAACACTTTCGGCCATTGCTGCCAGATCCTATACCTTCTGCGATTGAAAGGCAGACTGAACTACAGAGCCCCCGCCACTGGGTCACCTAGCTGCTTTTCTAGCAGATGCACCAATACTAGCAGTACTAACAGTGACCATGGCTTTAAAATAATGAGAACCTCAAGTTCGAACTTCCAGGATCTTGGTGAGTAGTCTAGGGCAGGGCCAAAAAATAGGGTGTCATCCGAGGTGGAACGAAGGAGAATCCAGAGCCCCACACCCTCATCTTTAACCTGAGCCATGAGTTCCCTGAGGTCTGTGGGATGTGGGGAGGGGGTGGCGCTGTTTTTAAGGGCTGGAACCAGGTTTAAAAGTAGCAGTGCTTGCCTGGTTGCCAGGTCCCCTGAGCATGAGGTGAGGAATTCTGATTGGCAGGACCTGTAGGAATTCAGACAAGGGGAGCAGCGCGGAAAAACGGGACGCTTAGGGTGGGACCCTGGCCGCAGAGCCGCTCGGGGCTGGTGAGCCCGAATCTGCTGAGAACACACTTTGCGAACACGCCGCTAGGTTGGCCGCCTTTGTTCGGGGTTTGTTCAGCATTATCCGAAGAATGCCACGGCCCAGCCTGCCCCGCGGGAAGCCTGATTCTCCCCCTTTCTGGAGCCACGGCCTGGTGTGTTCAATTTTTCTCTCTCCATAGGGCTGCGGGCTCTCTGGTACTCCAGCCAAAAACACACTCATATTTTAGCAAGCTTAGTCCCAGCCTGGTTGCCAGGCAGTAAAACGAGCACTTGCCTGCCCTGGGGAGAGGGGACCGCGGGATGGAAGGGTCATTGAATGGCTTGCTCTCGCCCCCCCTCTCGCCCAGGTCTGCATGGAGAGTCTCAGGGGCAGTTGATATGTTTATTGTTGTTCAGTGAGGCTGCTGCACAGGCCAAACTGCAGTCATTTGTTGGAACTAATAGCACACATTATTATTTTCGCAGACGCCGAAGGTAGGATAAGTTTTCCCTCTGCTGCTCTGGAGGGCGTTCAATGCACTCATTTGACGGATGCACAGTGGCACTGACCCGATTCCTCAAAGGGTAAACTGAGGAACACAGCAGCCGAGCTCCCTGTACTGAGCGAGCAGAGGACTGGGCATTGGGAGGGCTGCTTGGAGGTGGAGTTAAACTCACAGATGCTCTCTCAGGTTCCTGGGGAGGACAGCTGTGGCTGTGGTGTTGGGCAGGGGTGCTGAGCTGGGCATGCAGGGCCACTGGACAGGCCATAGGCTGGTGTCCCCCAGGCCCCAGAGCTACTTGGACACAGTTGGTGAGTTTGTATTCAGAGCGAGCAGCTGTGGGAGTCACTGAGTGCCCACGGGGGCCCTGAGATTCAGGTGGCACCTTGCTGTGTCCTCCTGGGCTGCACGTCCCTGTGGCTTCACAGAGCAAGGCCCACCCTTGGCCCGGCTGCTGCCCTCAGTGCTGATGCAGGGCTGATGCTGATGCCACCCTGCTGGCCTCTGCCCAGACCAGGCTTCTGATGTGCTGTCCCGAGGACCTGTGCTTGAACCTTGTCCCGTCCCATCCCCCTACCCACTATCAGCCATGCTGGGAGTTGGTACTAAAGTGGGTGGAGTGGATGTCTGGGCTCATGGGGCTGTGAGGTTGGGAGATCAAGTGGAGGGGGTGTAGGAGGGACAGAGAAGACACAGAGCCCGCGCAGTGGCAGGCAGAGCGAAAAACACTTGTGGCAGCGACAATAAATGTTTGATGAAGGACTTGGGGTCTGGAGGTGCCAGGAGGAAGGGAGGAAGTTATGTTGAAGAAGAAGAAGCTGCTGAAGCAAGAGCCCGGCTCACCCTTCATTCTTTCTCGGAGTAGCTGCGAGTGTCCCCGGGTGCCAAGGGCATACCTAGGTCCCTGGGCACAGATCTGAGTAAGCTATAGCTATGTGTCAGAGGTCGGAGGTGGTGGACAGGAGGACGGGACAGGAGTAGGGACAGCACAGCGGGTGCTGGAACGGGCTCAGTCAGGAGTCGGGTGAAGCTGTCCACTGCTGAGCTCGATAACCTTGGCACGTCACTCTGCCTCTCGTGCCTCTGTTTACCCATCTGCAGGGTGGACACAGCTTGTATCTCCAGGCTAAGGGCTGCTTTAGCGGGTGTGTGTCTAGCCCATGGATTTGATGATAGTAAGTAACTGACATCACTAGCTACTAGCTATTCCCAGAAATTCACTGGGCACTGACAGATGGGTTGTACACTTGCTGGAGTTCGTAGACCCTTGGGAAACCCCACTTTAGTTCCTGATTGACCCCAGCCAGTCGGAAGGGCTACATTATCACCCACAAGCCCCTTCCTCTGCCACGCTGGCAGGAAGCATTTCAGGTACTGCCATGGGATAGAGGATGGGCTTGCTGGCGGCATGGTGGGTAGAGCAGGGATTCCAGGGCCTGAGGCCAGAGAGGCTGTGGCCTTAGGAGGCAGGGTGTGCCTGGCCACCAGTGCTCTGTCAACTTCTCGTGGAGCAGGGATAGCCTGGGGCCCATCTACTCAGGAACACGCATCCCCCGCGTGATAGGGAGTCTGAGGAGGAAGATCAGCAAGCAATGCCACCCTGGGCTGCAGAGCCTGTCGGTGGCACCCCAACAGTGTCCCAGATGCTGGCACAGCCCCAGAATGCCTCTTCCGGGTGGAGGGCTTGGCAGAGAGGGCCTCTCAAAGCTAGTGCTCCTGGGAGTGAGCCCTGGCTGAGGGAGGAGAGACAGGCAGATGCCAAGACAACTTAATTGCGCAGACATGCTATCCACAGAGCCTTTCTGACCTAGCCCCTCCCATCTCCAGGGTCCCTCCATGCTGGCCTGTGGTCGCCATCCACTTCCCCGCCAGCTAGACATGCTTCTCTGCCTGCCGCTTCCCATGGAACCAGGTGGACCCCTCCCTGGCATCACCTTTCCCGTCCTGAAAGTCAGACGGAAGCCCCCAGAGCTGTCCCTCACTGCTCCCTGCTTCCAGCTTCTCATGCAATGAGACTCTGCCCACATTGCTGATGGTCACTGACACATGGGGCCTGCCTGGGAGGCTCGGCACCCCTCAGCCAGGCCCTCTCCTGCCTCTATACCTCCTCACTGCCTCTGCGCCTCCTCACTGCCCAGGGCCTCCTCACTGCCTGGCCTCTGGTTCTCTGGAAGTTGGAGTGACTGGCAGGGATGATGGATGAGCACTCGCAGGTATCCAGGTCTGTGCTCCCCGTGAAAGGTCTCATGTGGCATGGTCCTTCTCCCAGCACCTCAGGGTTTCCCCAGCTCCCTCTGAAGAGCTGAGGAGCTTATCCAGCCCAGGCAATGGCCATCAGTCACTCTTTAAACAAGTAGCCACTCTTGACCCATACCTCGTGGTGCAGAGGCAGTAAGATGGTTTCAGTGGCCAAGTCAGGACGGTGATTCTGACCCACGCTCTGGGTTCTCTGTTCACCCTGGGTTAGAGTAGGAGCTTGTGGTCCCCCTGGCTGCTCACACTTGCATGTCACCATCAGTCACATGTGCGGGGTCCTCCTGGGACCCTCGGGCGCCTGTGGGGAGGGGGGAAGGGACTTAGGCTATACCAGAGCCTATAGGGCAAGATGATGGCCACTCTCTGAGGCTGTCTGTCTGGCTGGAATATTTTTATGATTAAAGAGCTCTTCATCGGCAAGGGCCCAACTTTAAAGTCCCGGCAGGCTCTTGTTGTCAGAAAAGGAGGAGCTCACATAGCTTTTAAGGCCTCCTAATGGGCATGAGCGGCAGCGAGGCTTTTGGAAACGCGAGGCCGGGAGTTTCTGTTGGGCAGAGGCCCGAGCATGCATTCTCAGGGCTGTCTGGATGGCTTGCTCTAGGGAGAGTCCTTCCGGTTTTCCTCATCTTCCCCCCTCACAACCCTTCCCCCTCCAGTCTCTCTGCCCAAGTCCCATCACTCACGCTCCCCTGCCTTTGTGAAACCTCAGCGTCGGTCCCAACACAGTTGTGGTTATCTCGTTGCCTAGTCCCGTCTGCTCTTGTTCTCGGAGTTGGCCAGTGTTCAAACTCATGGGCGGAAGACATACACATGCACACACACGCACACGCATACACACATATGCGCATGCACATGTGCACACGTACACACGCACACAGCACCAGGAATGCTCAGACCAGAGGGGCAGGAGCATAGCTGCTCAGGGTCCTCCCAGCCCTCACCCTGGCCCAGCCAGGAGCACAGCCCTTCCTTTCTGCTGATTAACTGATCGTCCAAAACAGGTCAGGAACTGCTATCAGTTACTGAGGGCTTACTATGCTCCTGTGCTCTCCTCTCCTTCTGCTGCTGCGTTTAATCCCCCAGGACATCATGAAACAAGTGTTATCTTCACGTTACATGTGGGGAAACCGAGGTTCAGAGAGGTGAAGTAACTTACTTTAAAAAAAAAATATATATATATATATATAAAATTAATTTTTTACAGAGAGGAAGGAAGAGGGATAGACAGCTAGAAATATCCATGAGAGAGAAACATCAATCAGCTGCCTCCTGCACAACTCCTACTGGGGATATGCCCATAAACAAGGTACATGCCCTTTGACTGGAATCAAACCTGGAACCTTTCAGCCCACAGGCCGATGCTCTAACCACTGAGCAAAACCGATTATGGCTGAAGTAACTCACTCTTGAATGGGTTCCAGCGGAGTCTGGCCTCCAGTCGTTTTCAGCTTTCGCCTCCATGGTGTGTTACTCTGTGGACCTCCATGGCGACAGGGCCATGAAGTTTCAGGGGACTTTGCAGCCCTGAGGCTGTGGCTGGAGACCATACCATGGGCTCCCCGGGGTAACGGCATGTCAGCCAGCTGCCTCCTCTGATGTCCGCAGTCAGGATTTATCCTGGAGTCAGGCGCAGGGAAGGTGGGTCATTCCTCATTGTTTAGACTCGGCAGTCAGCCCTGACACCCATGCCCCAGTCTATACTCCAAATTAGTTCAAGTCATTCCAGTTTTATTCAGTCTGATGGACATTATCTGCACACGCAATAGGCTAGTACTGTGTGCTGTGTGCCGGGGACATAAAGCGTGAACATTCCCCTGGGGATAGTGCAGTGAGAGGGCAAACAGAAGCCCATGTGCATAAATCGGTGACATTATCCTACGTAGATAGGTAGAGGGCTCTTAGCCCACATGGCTGCAAATGCAGAGGTCCTGACGTGGGGACAAAGGGGGTGGGGGTGGGTGAGGGATGAAACTGGCCTAAACGGTGCAGGAGAAGGTCACTCCAACCCCAGCAGGTGTGCGCTTCCGGGACCCAGGGCCGAGACGCACAAGGCAAGTAGGAGGAGGTGCCGGGGGTGATACCTCTCCAGCTCCCCCAGCCTGGGAAGTGGGGTGCTGACTGTGTCTGACTCACAGTGGTGATGAGGAGCCCATGACCCATCTAACACCCAGAGAAGTGCCTTGGTCATAAGGGTTTAGCAAGCGTGACTCTGCCAGTCTTGTGTCTCACCTTCCTTGGGTGCTGCCCTGTAGCATCTCCCTGGGGTCCCGTATGCTGTCCCCTGGCACCCTCACCTTGAAGCCTCATCCACTTCTGCTGTCACTCGGCTTTCTCACGCCCGTGCTGGACCTGGACCTGAGACCCCGCGGTAGGGCCGTCTGGTGTCCTCGCATGAGCGACTCAGGGTGCGTTCGCGTAACAACACTTGTTTATTACAGACAAGCCGTCATTTAACCATGTGCTGCAGGGTGTGCAGGGGCACATTCACAGCAGAGACAGAACAAGGGAGTTGGAAGGAGCATCCATTGTAACGGAGCCCAGACAGGACCCTGACCAGCCAGGGGCCCTGACTTTCTGGGCAGATCTCTCTCCTTCGCGGTGGTTCCATGTGGCATCTGTCTGGAGAATGGCCTTTGTGTCCGTAGATTTGCCTGGCTCATGACTGGTTGTTAGGAGGTGCCTGCTGGGTGGTGTTGGAGTCCCCGTGAAGCTGGCCATGCAGGCTGCACTCTTTAGACCACCCACGTGGCTCCCCTTTGCAAGGGCCCAGGGACGAGTCCCCACACATGGCTGGATGGCAATGGCTTCACAGAGTCCACCTCCGGAGCTGGAGTGACAGTGGGAGGATCTGCTCCAGGGCAGTGCAGGAGCCCAGGCCTCACAGCCGAGGTCCTCGCTGCCCACCCGAGGGGCCTCACCCGCCTCCAGCTGGGCTGGTGCAAATCCAAACCGTGGAATGCAGCTCAGGGAATTGGGGGGATGTGGGTGCGACGCAGGGCTGGGCCACGAAAGTCCTCCGTTTCCTCCTCGTGCCGCCGACGCTGTGCTGACAAATGCCTGTCTGTGGCCCGTAGAAGAATGTTTGCGAAGATCTAAGTCCCACCTCCTTCCCAGCCCCTCATGCTGCTTGGGGACCTCCCCAGGCAGCACTGTGAGCCCAGGGCCTTGTCAGCCCTTGGTTTATCCTCCCTGGCCTCTTCCTAAACCACACCATCAATAACTATCGCTCAGCGATCCCATACGGACCGGGCCTGACTGCTCCGGGCCTCCTGGGGTCTCTGGGTTTCTCTATGCCTCTTACTTCAGCACCGGACCATGGAACATGGCCAGCAGCTCCTAGCCCATCTGCACCCTCCCCCATCTCACCCCCACCCCCGCCTATCTTTCCCCTCCCCGTGGTTTTGGTCTGTGTCGATGGAGGCGTGCACGCTCTCAGATCTGGGGTATGCATTGGTTTGAGCCAATGGATGCGAGGACAGACGGGATGATGGGTGGGAGGAGGGAGTGAGGGCCTTTCCACAGTTTGTGGCACCTCACGATGGCCCTGCTGCTTTCCATGAGTGAAGGGAGCTGGTTGGTGCTTCAGCCACTGGCGTAACCAGATCTCTATGGGCTCTTGAAAAATGGGGTTCTCCACAGCAGCAAATGTTTGCAATTAACTTGAACATGTGGTGGAATTTGCTTTCTCGTCCGTACAGCATGTTAGGCAGTGAGGGTCTGGGGAGGCGCTGGTCAAGCCCAGGGCCTTGCTGGGGGCCGATCCTCCACGCAGTGGCCCTCTCGGGTCAGCCAGGTCCCGAGCCCGCTCTCTGCTCGGCACGTCCACTGCCTTCCAGGTGCTTGTACCTGCCCAGCAGTGGGGAAAGCGAGTTCTCGTCCCTTCATCGTGGGGCTCAGCAGCCTGTGGGCCTCAGGGGCCCTGGCTCTCAGGTTGAGCCGCTGCCAGCCCTGGCCTGGGGGTAGCTGCTCCCACTCAAGGTCTGTCCCGTGGGAGCATGTGCTGTGATGGCCGCTGCATAGGACATGGAGGCAGGCCTGTGACCAGAGCCCAGGTGAATGCTGAGGCTCCTAGGTACTGGGCGCAGGGAGCCAAGTGGAAGAAGCAAGACCTTTGCCCACAGCCATTCAGAGCAGGGTCACTGTTGGTTTGGCAGTTCAACTGGGTCCTCAGAATCCAGCCTCTGTCCTGACCCCACCCTCCCTGCTGGCCAGCGTGCCAGCAGGATGGCTCCCACCCTCCCGGACATGCTCTGTAGCCCAGCGGCCTGAGGTGCAAAGAGCTGGGCTATGGCTTCTTTGATGTTTGCTTCTCACTCAGAGTTTCCTCTTTCTCAGACCTCCTGCCTCGACTTTACCTCTGAACTCTTTGGCTGCCCCAGGGCTGGGCACTGGCAAAGGGGAAAGATGGGTCACTCGGCTGAAATGAATTATGACTCGTCCTGGAATGGGGCACTGCTGCCCAGCCAAGTCAGCGTTCTCTTAGCAAGAACAGGGGGCTCCAGAGGTGGCAAGAGTGTCTGCTGTGGTGACCCTGCACTATTCGAAGGCCACAGTCACTGGGATGCTGGAAGGGGAGGAGTGAATCTGGAAGTGGGAATGGGAGGGTCCATGCCTGTGCAGGCTCCTTCTGCATCAACTCTGTGTGCTGGCTGCACCTCATGCCTCAGCTCAAAGGTGTGTCTAGACCCCCCATTTCCTATGAAAGAGTCCGAAGCCAGTTTAGCAGCCCTCCTCTATGGGCTCAGAACAAGCTCGCAACTGGCAGGAAGCACACATTTCCTGCGTTATCTCCTGATGCTCCTCTGTGTCAGCAGGTAGCAGGCAAGCCTTCCCACCTGCTGAACTTGCTGTGGGCTTCTTGTTGGGACACCCTGGCTTGCTCTGGAGTCTCCACGCAGCATGTCTGCCCCATCACTCACACTGCTCAGATTCCAGTTATTATCTAAGGTTCTTATTTAGGGCTTCATTTTTTTCATCACTCCCCCTGGAAGCTTCTTGGTTTTGAGTTTCTATAGCCCTGTCACCAGTGAGCCCACACGAGCCACAGAGACAGCTGATGGGCAGAGATGCCCTTACAGGGATGTGGGAGGCTCAGCTGCCTCCTGAAGGCTGGGGAGGATTTGGGGAGATAGAGAGGCCAGAGGCCAGGCCAGATCCTGAGGACAGGGTGAGCCCATCTCTAAGACCAAGTCTTCATTCTCCTGCTCTTGCCTCACCTTCAAGCATCTTAATACTCTGTCTCCAGGAGCATTGGCTCATGTTGGATAGCATGATTGAGGATGTCTGTGTCATCACAGAAAGTTCATGGAATGGTGACACCGAGGGGAGTCACCGGGTGGTGTCCACTCACGTCTCACATAACTCGAGGCTGCAATTTCCAGCCGGGAGTCCTGTTTCACAGAGATCTCCATGGTGCTTTTGCTCCTCCTGCCTGGCCCTGTCCTCCAGTCCCCTGGATGGAGCTGGATGGGGAAGGTGCAGAGCATGTAGAAGGCACTGGGATGGAAACTCTACCCCAGGCTTGCGCCTGAGGCGGCCGTTCTGCTGTCTGGCTCTGTACACCTGCCACCGCCCCTGCTGGTTTTGCCATCTTGTCCCAGTGCTACTTGCCTCCACACAAGTTCCAAGGCTGACACTCTGCTGGGTTAGACCTGGCCTTGGTCATGGGTCTCAGAGTCAGCTGTTATTCAGGAACTTGGGGGGCAACCTCTGGGCCTTTCCTTTCTGGGAAAATATTTCAGTATAATTGATAACCTCTCTCATCCAGTTCTGCCTTCTCAGGTACTTCAGTTGATAATGGTGAGAGTGTTGCAAGTGGTCACACAGAGCCTTTCAGGTGCAAAGCAATGCTTCATGGTTTTGTTAGAATGGCCCTCTGGCTAAGTTAGGCAGTGATGTAATGGAGCTTTGGTGGGTTTGGGCCCAGACAGACAGGATTTGAATCCTGGTATCTCCAGTTACTAACTGTGTAAAGCTGAACAAATTACTTAAGCTTTAATATGCTCTATGTGTCTCATCTGTGAGGTGGGTGATAGGTGAGTGACATGATTCAGTTGAGTTCTGGCTTCTGGTTGGCGGTGAACAGGTCAGGAGCAGGAAGGAGCAAGAGGTGCAGTGGGAAGCTGTGAGGATCCGGGCAGGGTGCGGTGAGAGCAGGCGGAGGTGGTGAGTGGTCACATCTGGTTATCCCTGGAAAGCAGAGCAGAAATGGCTGGTGGACAGTTTGCATGGGATTGTGGGCAGGAGTCAGGAATGGTTCTAAAATGTTTGTCTCGAGCAACAGGAAAGTTGTAAGTACTGTTTATCAACAGAGGAGTGGCAACTGTGGTTGGTTGGAGCCGGTTTGAGTTGGAGTGTGAGGTGGGTGAGATGAGATCAGGAATTCTGCTTTGGTGTTAAGTTGGGGATTTTGATGAGAAGTCCAAGTGACAGTATTGAGTAGGTGAGTGTATATATATAAGTTAGATTTAGGAGAGAGATCTGAGGTGGAGAGAGACATTTCAAAGCCATTAAAAGTAATTTAAAGTAGTGAGACTGGATAAATCACCAAGGACAATGAGTTATATAGAAAAGAAGATGAGACATTTCAAGTTGAGGGAGATGAGAGGAACTAGCAAGGAGACCGAGAAGATGACTGGTGAGCTAGGGGAGTGAGGAGTCTTGAAGCCAAGTGACCGCAATGCCAGATCATCATGAGTGGATATCATTAATGGCCTTCGCAAGCAAGTTTGGTTAGAAAGAGTAAGACAAGTGCTTAATGGGATTGGCCTTAAAAGAGAGTGGAAGCAGAGGAGCTGGAGATAGGAAATACAAATAATTTATTTTTTAAATTTTCTACAAAGGCTATCAAATCGATATGTAGGAAGGCTCAAGAGAAGGATCCCCCCCAACCCGCCCCAATTTGGGATAAATATATAAATGTAAAGATACTTGCAAAAACATCTGATGTAGCCTTTTTGTAAACCTAAAGTGATGAAGACTAGGTCCTACGTAGAGGAGTTGCCCTGGAGAGGAGTTCAGGGCCCACTAAACCTTGAATGGAAAGGGCAAGTCCTGAGAACATTTGGCTTCATACACCTGCATCCTGACTTCGGTGGGTTAATGAAAAGAAAGTTTTATTTTTCTCACTGAAAAGGAGACAAGAAGTAGGAAGCTCAGCGATGGTGCAACGGCTCAGGAAACTTTCAAGGATCCAGGATTTCCTCCTCTTGCTCTGCATCCTTAACAGGTGGCTTTTATTCTCTTAGTGCCATGATGGCTGATTCAACCCTAGGTGTTATATTTTAATCTCAGGGACAGACATAGGGAAAAGATGAAGAGGGAAGGTGAAATATAAGTACCAGCTGAACTTTTCTCATCTCATAAAAAGAATGATAGTTTTTAACAAACATCCCACTCCCCATCCCTCCATCCCCCTCGGTTCCCTGTCTTGCAAGGGAGTCTGGGCAGGTGAGATTTTTCAACTGGGAACACAGTCACTGAGATTATTGGTCACAGGAGGTAGAGTATGAAAGATCATTGTTTTCCAGTTAGTTTTTTTTAATTTTTAAAAATTATGGTAATGTTTACCATCAAATATATAACACAAATTTATCATCTCAACCATGCTTAACAGTTCAGTGGCATTAAGTACATTCACATTGTTGTGCTATGATCACCACCATCCATCTCCAGAATTCTTTTCATCTTGCAAAACTCAAACTCCACACCCATTAAACAGTAACTCCCCATTCCTATCTCCCCCAAACCCTGGCACCCACCATTCTACTTTCTGTCTCTATGAACTTCACTACTCAAATTATCCTATATAATAAAATCTAATATGCAAATTGACTGAACAGGGGAATGACTGGTCACTGTGATGCACACTGGCCACCAGGGGGCAGATGCTCAACACAGAAACCCTATGTGCTCCTACAGTGGGGGGTGCCACTCAGCCAGAAGCTGGGCTCCTGGCTGGCAAGTGCAGCAGCAGTGGCAGGAGCTTCTCCTGCCTCCATGGTAGTGCTAAGGATGTCCGACTGCTGGCTTAGGCCTGCTTCCCCATAAGCTGTTGGTTGGACATCACTGGAGGGCTCCTAGAACATGAGAGGGCACAGACTGGGCCAAGGAACCCCCTGTGAGTGCACAAATCTCATGCACCGGGCCTTTAGACTCCTATAAGTGGAATCATACAGTGCTTGTCCTTTTGTGACTGGTTTAGTTCATTTAACATAATGTTCTCATTATGTTGCACATGTGTCAGAATTTTCTTCCTTCTTAAGGCTGAATAATATTCCATTACAATACATTTCTGTGGTCTATCCCTCGTTTGGTTTATCAA
>JAAGEH010000042.1:2264371-2283337 GCA_011751065.1 Lasiurus cinereus | reverse complement strand
TTCTCCCCAGATTTTGTTTTTATAGTAGCCATCCTAATGGGTGTGGTGTCTTTCAGTTTTTAATGGGCAAAGAGAGAGTTGAAGGATTAAAAGAGTAAAAATGAAGGGAAAAATAAAGAGAACAAGAGCTGGAACCTTTCTGAGCTCTCAGGACACCTGGAGTCTAGCCAGACAAGAGAGGACACAGTCTCATGGGAAAGAGGCTGTGTAGGTGGTGCAGGACACCTGGCTTTTTGTGCTGGATTTTGGGATTGTGCAGAGAGCCTGTGTGATGATGCTAATAGATTCAGATAACAGAGTCTGCCCTGCCTGCCCCTATTCAGAGCTGAAGTGGTTTCATAGCATCCCACGGGCTTTGAGATCTTTGAACTAAAGATACTTTGGAGATTGAGATCATCCAGAGAGATAGTGCCCCTGCACGTGGGAAGGGCAGTCCCATATGGCTGCTCCCTGTGGCTTTGCTGCCATGGTGGCAGGAGGTCTTTACACAGATTGTCTGTCTATGATTGTCTTTTCTTGTCACCCCTGGAAGACTGGGTGATTCTTACAAACAGGTGTGATGTATAGAATGTCCCAAAAAATGTGCACACACACTTTGGATAATTATAAAGGCAGTGTATATCAAAATAAATCTCATTTTCAAAATTAAACCGTCAGCTGTTACAGTGTGTATACATTTTGGGGGGACATCCTGTATATACAGTCATGGGCAAATTAGGTTTGAACAGTTGTCAGTACATGAAACAGAGTTTATTCTTGCATTACTTAATAATTAGTTACTGTGTTATTTATCATTATTATTAACCTACTTTTGCCCACCTCCTATGTGAGGAGAAGGGAGAACGGCAGCACTCCCAGGGTTTTGAGCATGATCGTGGACTGGCCACTGGTGCACCAGCAGATTGGGAACAAGGCCCATGATTTTGAGAATTCATCTAGTTCCTGACACTTTGCTGCTCGTATCAGTTGATTCTCTGAGGAGCTCTTGGGTTGAGACAATAGGGCGTTTTCGCCCCACAGAGCACAATGGTAAAAATGAGAAGCGATGGCAACAAAAGCATCAGGATTCATGGAGAGCTCCGTGTTGCCCCCTGCTGGGCTCTCATAATCCTTCCCATCAAAACATCATCAATAAAACCCTGTCCGCCCGCCCACTATTGTCCCCCCCCCTCTCTCTCTCTCTCACACACACACACACACACACACACAAAACCAGGAACATGCATTCTTTGTAAGAGTATACATTGTATTGGCCATGTGCCATCCGGCCAAGCCAAAAATCGTGAAACAATAGAAATCTGTGCCCAGAATATCAGCTAAAAATACCTCATCCCTGGCTCTGTGTGTGCTGGGTATGCTTACAAGGGTCCCAGGAGGCTAATGAGGATGAAGGGAAAGGAATACTGACATTTTCAAAGGAAACCAAACCTTTAACTCCCTAAAAAGGAAACATATATTTTCCGTGCGCCTGCCTGCATGTTTCTTGCCATGTTTGCATATCTGCATTACACTATGGGAAGCCTATGATCTACACTGTGCCACCTTGGCCCGGGTCGTGGAATCCACACTTTCACCGCAGTCTTTTGCTCTGAGCCTGACTCCTAGACAGCTTTCTAGGTTTCGGCAAAATAAGAAGTACGGGTGCGGGGGAGGGGACCAAGAGAACAGGAGCCACTCACTGTCTCACACACTAGCCACTTACTCAGCTGGTTAGGGTTTCAGCCCAGGGGCCCAGGGACACCTTTCCATCCCTAGTTGGGCCATATTGAGCCTCTTTTATTTCTGACCATTAACTGAACCTCAGTCTCTGCCTGGCTCTCTTGTGACCTTTATGTTCTCTGTGTTGGGGTAGATCCTTCTTCTTCTCAGCATTGGTTTCTTTCCAGTTATAACATTAGGGGCGAGGCTGGCTGATCTTGAAGGGGCCTGACAGCCAGAGAAGCAAGAAAAGAAGAGAGACGTCTCAGTGCAGGTCCACTGCCTGTGGGCAGTGTCACCTGAGCCCTGAGATGATATGGGCTTTATATTTGCCAGAAAAGTGTCAGTGCTGGCCAAGTAGCAACTGTTGGCTCTGGTTGGCTCAACACACAGCACTGCCGACTTCCTGAAGGGATGCTGGGCATCAAGTAGTGGCCGGGATGCTGGCCACCACCTGTTGGCTAATGTCAGCACTGATCTTGGGTGAGGGGAGCCTGGAGTCATGGTCCCCTGAATGAGATGCACCTGCCATCTCCTCAAGCACCTGTCCTTTTATTGTGCCTGTTGGTCTCCTCCAGTAATGTATGAAAGGCTTGTTGGCGTTTGGTTTAATTTGTTATAATAACGAGAGTCACAGCCTTGAGAAATGCATGAGGTTCTAATGTTGGCTCAGTCTTGAAATAAATGATTTCATGCCAGCATTGACATTGACGTGGGCAGATATGTCCAATTGGTTTCTGTGAATGTCAGATGCTCCCAGCACGCCATCTCTTCCATCTTCAAGGCGTCTCATGAGGTTGTTATGACTCATCGATGGAGCAGCAGGTGCCCCAGGAGGGTGACCACTGGTCCACATTCTCTGAGGTGAAAGGCCGAGACTTGAACCCAGGTTCTATCGGATTGGAAAACCATGCTGTCCACACTCTGCCTGGCTCATCCTTGACCAGACGCTGTGTGAGAATGAGGGAGGGACTTAGCCACCCTTTTGCGATGGACACCGAGCCAACGTGTTACCCTGTGCTTCTCAGCGAGGTGCTCTGGGCCTTGCAGACACCACACTCCCCATTCCCATCCCTTTGTAGGGCCCTCACTGTTCCCCAGGACCCCAGGGACACAGAGCCTCTGATTGGCTCTGCCAGACACTATTGTTTCCCATTTTCTCCCCACCGCAGAGCCTCAAGACTGTCTCCTATAGAAGATCCTGCCACGTCTATTGTCCCTGCAGACTTTCCCACCGCCCCAGGCCCACGGGCTCCGTCACTTATTGTGATGGTGTTGGCTCAGCCTCAAGGACAGAGACCTGGAGCCAGCTGACAAGGTTGCTTGTGTCACTACTTCTAAGGCCACAAGCCATGCTTTTGGTTCCCAATACTTTTGAATACTCTCCATGTTCAGCCACATGGTCTCCCAGGCTCCCGGCTGCAGAGTCTCCCGACAGACAGTCTTGGCTTGTGGCCAATGCCTGTCTTGATGACTGGATGACCTCAGTTACCAAGTCAACATGGCATTAGTGAATGCTGCTGTACTGTCCCCTGGTGGAGAGGGTGGGAACTGAGCCTGCTTTGCAGAGGGACACAAAGACTTTGCACATTCCTAAACCCAGGACTTAGAAATAAATATACCTGCTGGGCCCTGGTCATGAGCTCAGTTGGTTGGATGGTCGTCCTGATAGGCCAAGGTTGTGGTTTCGATCCCTGGTCAGGGCACATATAAGAATCAATCACGGAATGCACATATAAGTGGAACAACAAATTGATGTTTCTCTCTCCCTCAACCCCTCCCCCTTTCCTCTCTTTCTAAAATCAATTAAAAAATGAAATAACCTTAAGGAAGGGGGTTGGGCAGTGCTGGAGGAAAGGTGCCTCATGTGCAGCTCTTGCTGTCTGAGGCTAATTGATACTGAGGAGAAAATGGAGGCACAATCAGCCAACTGCTTGGTTGTTACATTGATAGAGCAAGAAGGCATTTCATGGAAGCATGCTAGAACACTTAGTTGGGTAAAGCCAGACAAACCCCTAGCTGGCCTGGACATCCTTGCATCACTCATGATCTTGGTCCTGACCTACCTGACCAAGCCCTCTCTCTCCATCTCCTTTACTAATCCTGATTCTTTCATTCTCTTCACCACCACCATATGGTTCCCATTTTGTTGAGGGCTTATATGTGCCAAGCCCTGTGCTAGGTGGTTTTAATGCATTTGATCCTTACTGGGGCTCTGTGAGGTGGGTTCTTTTATTGGTCCCAATTATTGGTGAGTGAACTAACACCACCATCACCAGACCAAGGTCACAGAGCTAAGTGGTGGAGTGTGTGTGGGGTGGGAGGTACCTGGATCTAAGGTGATTTGATAACTCCATTCTGTCACTGGTCCTGCTGTTTCCATAGCTCTGTGTCTGTGGCTGAGCATCCTAGGCTCCTTCTGGCCCAACCCGCTGGCCTGCATTTCTGCCTACACCTTGGGAACAGTGCCCGCCATGCTCCCAGCGGTCTTGGTCCCTGAGTGTGTTGGGTGGCATAGACTCCTCATGGTGGTGATGAGTGGGAGAGGGCCTCCCAGGCACTGTGTGTTCTTAACCTAAACCACAGCCGGGAGGCTCTCTCAGGGGGCCCTTTCGGTACTTTGGGGCCCAGGAGCTGAGAGCACGATGGGGTCAGCTTGGTCCTGACTCCGGCCCATCACCCCCAGGGCCAGCAGCCTCAGGATGCCCTTCAGAGCCAGGGGCCAATCCAGAAACCCTCACATGAGCCGTGGCTGCATCCCACTTGCCTGATCTTTCTACCTTTTTTTTTGCTGAGAAAACTGCTGGCTGGACGGGGCGCAGGAGAGAAGGGGGTGGGGGAGAGCCTGTGAGCCGCCCCCTGCCCAGGCCCAGGTCCAGGGAGACTGAGCTTACATAGAGTTTCTCATCGAGCTCTTCCCCCAGGGAGGGGCATGGCCATGGCTGTGGAAATGCACAGTTCCTGGCACCGCGTGTTCAATAAAGATGAATTCACTGTTTCTGTCTCCATGAGCTTCTTTTCCTCTGAAGTAAATGAGTTGGGTGCTGAGCTATCTTGTAATGACAAGGACCTGAAATGCAGAGCGGTGGAGTGGCTCCGCCTAGACTGCACACCGCAGCGCAGGCTGCCGCTCTTCCTGCTGCTCTTGGGACAGCCCCCTGTACTCCCCAAGCTCCCCTCTTTCTTGATCGCCTTAGACTTCTCCCCGAGGAGTCCCTCAGGTGCCAGCCTTTATCTCTGCTTTGGAAACCTTCTTGCCTCCATAGTTACAGAGCAAGGTTCCAAACCTGTATGAAAAGCCTGAAGCATGAAATGAAGCAAATTAAGGACTTTTCCAGCCTGGGGAGTCTCAGACTTAGTTAGGAGCAACCGCTTAAAGATTTCTTCAAGTGAAATCTTCTCTAGAAATCAATCATTAGTCAGTCAATGGATCAATTCTTTTTAGAAATGTGTTTCCTACGGTCCCACAGGCTTGCATCTCACCCCTGTCCCTCTCCTACTCTGAGTACTTCCTTCCTCCTCCATGTTCCCCCAAAAGATATATATATATATAATACACACACACACACACACTTATACATATATACATACATATGGAGAGAGGTGATGTGTGTTTGTGTGTGCATGTGAGTTTGCGCACAATCTCTTTGGCCTTTGCTGTGTTGTATTTATGAAGATGTAGCTGTGAATGATACAGTTCTGGAAAGATTTTGTTTGGAGAACTGCATGGCAAGGTGGGTCGTGCCGAAACTGTCTGGGGGCCTGAGGTGAGGTGCTGGCCAATTGGGTGTCTCTGGTAATCAATTGTGGAGTGAAGGGACCCCTGGAATGAACGCTGAGTCTGCTCGGGCCCAAAGTTTTTTTTATGTCACCCTGGTCCATTGAAGGTCAGAGCTGAGTTTTCTGGGTAAAGGATGGACCAGGAATTCAGTCTTCCTGTTCCACCCCCTGTGCCCTGGCCCCAAATTGGCCTCTTTTCTCTGCCATCCTCCAGGGCACCTGGGACAGGCGGGGAGACACTGGGGTGGTGTTGTGCTGGTCCCTGTGGGAAGGATGTGATTGTCCGAGGAATGTGCCTCCTGCTGCCCCAGGAGTTGGCCTGCCTCTGTTCCTCTTGTCTGGGTACTTCCTCCTCTACGCCTCAGACTCATGCCATGGGCAGCCTTTGTGGAGCCAAGGACAGGTTCCTCCTGGTCCTGCCTGGTGCCTGCCCACCAGTTACATGCTGTTTCCCGGCGCAGTGAGGGGGGAACTGCCACGTTCCCAGGAGAATCTGTGATGGGTGAGCCAGGAGTTGCCTGATGCCCAGAAAAGCTGGCCGTGGTGAGCCCTGCCTGCTCTCAGGGCATACCCAGGGCCAGGCTCTGCTCCAGTGAGGCCTCAGTAGCATTCAGAGTGGGACAGGCCCTGGGAAATTGGGGAGATACAGCTATATTTTAATTATGACCTAGACTTTTGACCTGGACTTGCTCTAAGCCTTCAAGAAAAGTGGAAGGTGCATGTCAGCAGTTGCGTTCTCCATGGCGCCGGCAGCTGTGCACACATGTGGCACACGTGATGGGCTGTGTGATGGGCTGTGTGCACATTGCTCCCTGAGTTGCTCATGGGGAGTGAGGGCGGCAAGAGTTGAGGTGAGGGGGACCTGGCTTTTCCTAGAGGGGACCTGGTGGAGGGAGAGACAGGATTGCACTTCGGTTCCTATCTCTAATCCCCACTGACCAGACCTGGGATTTGAGCCCAGACAATTCCAGCTCCTTCCCCAGCTGCTGGGGAGCCCATCCCACCCCCCCCTCTCGGTGGGAGAGAATGTTGTAGTGGGGGGGACTCTAAGGGAGCAGAAAGAGGGGCTGACTCACAGGGTGGAAGAAAGCTAACAAGCACTGGTGTTGCCACCTGAGGCTGCAGACGCCCAGGCTTTGCTGCCTCCTGAGTGTCAGCCCTGGAAGGGCCAGAGGCGAGTTTGGGACGACAGGCCTAGGAGGGCCTCCCGGAGGGACTGGCTTTGGTTGGCCAACAGGGATGAAGTAGTGGCTCTTCTCCTGATGTGCAGCACCCAGCATAGAGGGAGGGGTCAAGGCGACTTGTAAGGGGACGGGTATGCCCAGAGCCCAGACCCGACAGCACCCCACATGGGCAGCGGAGGAGGGAAGGGCTGCTGGCCTCTGGGCCTGTGTTTGGGGCCACACCAGCCCCTGGTGAACAGCCCCACTTCTTTAAGTTTCTAGGAAGAGGGAGGCCGCCAGGTGCGAGCAGGGAGGGCTGTGTGGCAGCCCAGGCCTGTGCTTCTGACCCGGGCCATGAGGGACATGCTTGCAGGCTGGCCCTGTCCTTCAAGGATTCCTGAGAGTGGCCGTTCCTTCTCCAGCCTGGCTTCCTTCTCTCCACGGAGAGCGGTGGGGTGTGGAGTGCGTTCTCACTCGGGCAGTTCCACCGCCTAGCTGTGTTCTCTCCCATCAGCTGATGACTTTCCCATGCCCTTGACCCTCTGGTGCAGAGAGAGAGAGGCCTTCTTTCCCAGTTGCTTAAAAAAGAAAACAACTCTTTGTTTTGGAAATAGAGACATGGATGCCATCAGGAATGAACCAGAGGTATTTTTAGGGCACATTATCTCTTGCTTATGCCACAGGCTTTGACACAGAATCAGGTTATCCTGAGGTTGTTTGGAAAAGACAGAGTGCCTCTCCCAGACCACTCTGCAGTGTGACGAGGACAGGAGTGGCCTTGGTGGGAGCCCGCCATGTGTCATCTGGGTGCCAAGCCTCCTCGGCCCATTCTCCAGGTTCCTTTTGCTGCTGACGTGAGGGAGACGGGGCCTGCGGACCTTTATCACAGACCTCCTTCCTTTGTCTTTCTCCCAGGTTGTTTGCTGTCAAATGTGGGGGCTGCTTTGAGGCCATTGCACCCAACGAGTTTGTGATGCGGGCCCAGAAGAGCGTGTACCACCTGGGCTGCTTCTGCTGCTGCGTGTGTGAGCGGCAGCTCCAGAAGGGGGATGAGTTCGTGCTGAAGGAGGGCCAGCTACTCTGCAAAGGCGACTACGAGAAGGAGCGGGAGCTGCTCAGCCTGGTGAGCCCGGCAGCATCTGATTCGGGTGAGTGCTGCAAGTGGGCCCCGAGGAGCAGGGGGCAGTGTGTGGGGATAACTGTCTGCAGTGCCTTCCTGGAGGGCCAGCCACCAGGCAGCCTGGCCCACAGAAGACAGCTCCCTCTGTAGCTGGGAGTAATCTCTGTATAGTCAGGATGGCCTCGATGTGCCAGGTAACAAATGACCCCAGATCCTACGGTTGGGCACTCCCTGTAGACACTTATGCACATGCTCACAGGCTCTGGGTTGGTGGAGTGACTGCTCCTGGCTGGCAATCCCCGGAGCCTGCACTCAGTTGGCTCAACTTGGGCCGCAGCTGCAGCTTACTTCTCTCCAAGTGCACTCTCCGGGGGTCCAGGGCAGGCTCTTCCCTTGGGAGTGGCATGCACACTGAGGCATGCCCAGCCCTAGCAGCTTTTTTCATGTCTGCCAAGGCAACTTAAAAGCTCAGACCCCAAATCTAGACGATGGAGCCCCTGGGCACGAGGGGCCCTGCCTGGTATGGGCACAGGATGCTCTTTCAGGGAAAGATGAGCAGGACCGCGGTCCGTTGGCTTCATTGTCAACTCTGCTCAGTCTTGTCTGCTCATTTAAACCGAGCTCTGTGGCCCACCCAGTGGAAGGAGGCCCACTCACCTGTCTTTCCCTCTGGGCACCTTGCTGAGCCCTCCTACTTGGGCCTCCTCCCCAGAATATTGCAGAATCTTTGAATTCCCCAAAAACTTAGAAAGGCCTGCATACCCGGGTGTCACCACCCTTTCTCACATGGAAATAGATGTCTCGGTCTGAGCTGGCACACAGGTGTGGGGCCTTGCTCACCGAGTCATCCAATTGCAGATTTTAATCGGCTACAAACTCACTGGGAGGTGTTCGTATATTCCTACCTCTCACCCTCGTGTGCAAAGACAGAAGAGAAGTTGGATGCAAGCAGCTCCGAGGCATGGACACCCGGCGGGGCAGTCGCAGGGTGCCTTCCCCACCATGGGTCCAGCCGCGCCCGCCTCTGCACATCTCTTCTTGAGGCCGCTATGGACATGCTGGAGCTTTTAGACACTCACGCAGTCAGCAGCCACACCTGAGTGCCCACACAAATGATAAGAAAGGTGTGGGGTGGGAGGTCTCCAAACCACATCCATGAAGGAGTTACAGATACTGTATTCCTGCTAGAAAAGTAAGGACTAAATGAGGACATCGTTGCCTTGTAAAGGTTGGATCAGACCCATTTTTTCTTCTAATTTTGTAAGCAGAAGTTAACAAGCTATCACTCTCTCGAGGCATCTGGCCAGCGTAGCTCTGTTCCCAGTTGCAGAAATCGCTTGTTCAATGATTTAAACCACCTAGTGCTTACACTGCAGGTAAAAAGCAAAGGAAAGTAGTATGACTCCACATGGGGAACGTCCGGAAGTCCTAGTGATCAGGGCTAATAGAGAGGGCTCCTGCGGAAACCTCCTGTGGGAGATGGACCCACCTGTGGAAACCACTACTGGTAGGGTAGGGGAGGGAGGAAGGCTGGTTCTAGAAGAGTCCCAGGTCCCTTTCAACTCTAAATCTCTCATTGTTGGTGCAGCTTTAAATGGTGACATTAAAGTCTCAACCAAAATCAAATATATTGTCTGTTGCCCTTGCTTTGTCAATTATATACATCTTGCCTGTCTTGCATTAAGCCTCACTGACAGCGAACAGTCTGGAGCAGGGCTGAGCTCCCTTCCTTACCCTTCCAGGAGCCCAGACAGAGAAGTCACAGGTGGAGAGGGCATGAGCAGGAGGAGAGGGCGTGAGCAGGAGGAGAGGGCTGAGCAGCAAGTTCCTAAAGAGTCAATGTAATCTTCCAGGAGATGTCCACCTGACCTTAAGTGGTTACAATTTGGAGATCTATCCCAGTCCACACACAATTTCTCCTCTCACTCCTGTCCTGAGCACCTCTCTTATGGTAGGCGCTCAACAAATACTTGTGGAGGGAATGACTGACCTGTCATCTTTAACATTTAAAAATATATATATTTTTATTGATTTCAGAGAGGAAGGGAGAGGGATAAAAACATCAGTGATGAGAATCCTTGATTGGCTGCCTCCTGCACCCCCTACTGGGATCAAGCCTGCACCTGGGGCATGTGCCCTGACCAGGAATCAAATCATGTCTTCCTGGTTCATAGATGGAGGCTCAACCACTGAGCCACACCGGCCGGGCCATCTTTAACATTTTTATTGGTAACTTGGATGAAGAGGTAGAAAGTGGGTTTATTCGATTCATAGGTGACACAAACCTGGCAGAGAATGCTGGATGGCAGCGAACAGCTCAGTGTTCACAAAGAGTCTCACAGCCAACAAACTTTGACAGGATGGAATCTGACCACAGGGTCCCAGAATTCAGGGGGTAATTACATGGAAGGGGCTGCTTGGTGGAATTTCACTGGGGCTTTAGTGCATCACACGTCCACAGGAACCAATGGGAATGTGGCAACAGTAGAGGTGTCATCATTAATAGTGGGAGTGGAGCTCCTGAGGCCCCCAGGAGGATGGGGCTTCATGGAAAGCTTTAAAGATGATGTAAATCAGGGGGCTCCCCTCCAAGGACCTATTTCTGTCCTTCCCGCCATGGAGGAAGTCCAGTCTTGTCCTTCGCAGAGTGAAGGTCCCTGCCCAGGCTTCTGGCCCATGCTAAGGTACAGCCCAGGTCAGCACCTGGCTAGCCTGGCTTTGTTCCCTGTCCATTGCATGTGGGGCCACACGGCCATGCGCCCTGCAGTTGCATAAGGCCACCTGGCTATGGAGAGTGAACAGGGAACCACAGGGGTGAGTGTGGGTCATGGAGCAAGAGAGGGAGCTGTTTGTCTGGGGACTTCGATTTTCCAAGATTTCTCGTGTTTACAGTGGCTCCACCCTCCTAGTTAGTCATGGCTCCCTAGGGCAGGCTGATAGGAAGTGCTTTCTCTACATCACCCCAACTTCACTGGGCATGCGCCCATCTCTCCCTTTGTTCCATGCCTTTCCTCAGGGATCTGCAGGGAATGGAGTGGGGGTTCCCTGGGGAGCAGGAAGCTGCCCAGATGACCGTGCTTATGATGTCTGACCTCCCCTTTGCTCTCTTTCTTTATTAATATTAATAAACTAGCTATTCATGATAACATCCCCCCTGCTAGAGAACACGGGCCTTTGTAATCTTACAAAGGTATGTGGGTGAAGGTCTCATCTGATTGCAGCTCCATTATTTTTAGTGTTGCTCAGAGCACCTTCAGGATATTTGACCTAATTTTAAATTATTCTTTTTATGGGGTCACTGACAAGCAGAGAGAGCTTTGAGTGAGGAATTAGCTTATTAGATGATAGGTAGCTAAAGAAACACTGTGTACTCACTGGTATAAAAATAAGGTGGATGAGCTCTGAGAGTTACACCCAGGGTCCAGACCCATGCATAGGGCGCAGCGGCAGACCTCGGTTCCAGGTGGGTCAGAACTGTGTCCACCTGGGATGAGAACCTTCTGCCACTAACACTTTGTGGGATGAGAACTTGCTGCCACTAACACTTTTAGTGACAGGTGTGAAGGCGGGTCAGTGACCTCCAGGCTGCTTCTCCCTCTGGGTTCTGGAGCCTGTGGTTTTATGGCACTGACTGTCCCCATGAACAGAGCATGTGACACATTTGCAGCTCCATGGACACCACATTCAGGAGACATTCAGCTGCCGATTCTCCTCACTGCTCCATTTGTCCTGGTCCCCGCTGTGCCAGGGGCCATGCAGATGCCACCCAAACAGATGACTCTATAGCTGGAAGGAGATTATTTTCTTTGGGCTTGTGGGCCCCTTGGAGCCCAGGGCCTCTAGGACAGACCTACCAATGCTCATACCTTGGCCTTCTCCTGGCAGCCAACATGGGCTCTTTGATTGGTGGGCACATTAGAGGTTGTCCAGGCCAAACACCTGTCAGTGCTCATCCAGCCTCTACTTGGTCAGACCTGGGGAGCTCCTGACCTCACATTCTTTTATGTATGTTTTACTAATTTCAGAGAGGAAGGGAGAGGGAGAGAATCATGGATTGCTGCCTCCTGCATGGCCCCCCTTCCCCCACTAAGGATCAAGCTCACAACCTGGGCATGTGCCCTGACGGAGAATCGAACCTTGACCTTCTGGCTCATAGGTCGTCGCTCACCCACAGAGCCATGCCTGCGGGTGTGGCCTCATTGTCTGCTTATTACATTGGGCCCCATTGTCTATCTCTGTCTGTGACCTCAACCTTGGCCATGGCTCTGCTGCAGGGCTTCACAAAACCAGTCAGTATCCTGACATGTGGCCATCTTTCAGCTGAGACAGTTCCATGTGCTCCCTGTGTCTTCTCTCTTCCTATGCTCCCCATTCTCCCAGCTACCCCTCCAAAGAGGCTGTTTGCTCGGCTAAACATGCTGCAATCTCTTTAGAATGTACCTCCCAGAAGGGGCTAAAACCTTCCATATGTGGCCTGAACCGCCCATGTGGTTATTACTACTTGTCATCCAGTGATGGCCTCGTGACTTCTATAGCTTTTTTGGCCCGTCAATGGGACTGAGAACTTGGGGGCAACTATGGCTCCTGCCTGGTCCATGTTGCATTTCTTGATCATCTATCCCTCTCCTCTGCACTTGTTTATACACATCAAAGGTTATCTGAGAATGTCTCATGCAGCCATTTTTAAAAACTTTATTTCGAAATAAAATTTTAGATTTACAGAGCAATTTCAAAGCATCTTCCATCTGGCTCCTAAGGTTGACATTTTACATTTAAGTATACATTTTGATACCTGGACCATGTCAACCATAAAATCAACATCAGCACAGCACTGCTGACTCAGCGATAGACAATATATTCATTTCCAAGGGACTTTTGTCTAACGTCTGGGTCTATCCCCGGGTCTCCACTAGGGTTCCACATTGCATTTTGTTTTATGTTATATTTATTTTAAATTGCCTTTTTCCCCTTCATGTTTGCAATCATTAGAAACTTGTAGTCAGAATTTCCCTGTTGGTCTCTCCCTCTGACTGTATCTTTTATGTAGTGTTTCCGGCATGGGATCAAACTGTTTTTTGCTTGTTTGGGGGTTTGTTTGCCATTTGGAGGTTTTCTGACCTAAAGAAGAAAATGCACGTTAGATACACCCTGAGTTTATTCTTTTGTTACTTTCCCCAAGGCTCAAACCATGACACCTCCTGGTTTGCTGGCTCTTCCTGGGTCAGACCCACCTCCAAGAGCTGCTGCCATTGTCCCTTGCTTTGTTCTCGAGAGTCCACTGTCAGCATGGAGGCCGGCTCCTTCCAAGGCCCTGCTTTTGTGAAGGGCTTCCCTGGTTGAGGTGTGGGCCTGTCGGTGGGCAGTGGCCTGGGTCTCCCAGGAGGCCACTCCGTCTGCATGGTCTGTGTTCACCTGGTCCTAGCACAGGGGCTGACGTGCAGCAGACGCTCGGTAACTTGTGCTATTGTCCTGCCGATGTTGGCCTCTGAGTCCTCAGCGCAGAAGCACCTCCGTGCAGGGTGACTCTTCTTTCTGGAGCTGCAATGAAAGTCCCCACACAGTGGAGTTCGTCAGGGCTCTGCCCACTGGGTTTTCCTTTGGAGGGTCCAAGCAGGCCCCCGGTGCTGTCATTGTGACATAACCCTTTCTCCTCGCCCCCCTCTACTCCCTCTCCAGGCAGCGTCATCCGAGGTATTTAGAAACTGGTTTTCACTGCTTTCTACAGTTTTGGAACTGATTTTTTTTATTCATTATAGAAGTATTTCAACCTATCTTGGAACTCTTCTTGTTCTCCAATAAATTAGATTCGAGAGGCAGCTGTGACCTCACGCATTCTGAAAAATGCCTAGCTATCTTGTGGGATTATCTTGTCAGTTCATCGTCATTAATTTTAAAATACAAGACAGGAAAGGAGAAGACAGCAGGAGGTACCGGTCCTAGTTTGGGTCTTGCCTTGTACTCACCAGTGTTGCTCTGGGGAACATTGTGTCCTTTCACCAGGACCATGTTTCCTACTCAGTGAGGGGGGTGACATACTTCCATGTGGCTTGCAGCAAGAACACCAAGAGGCCATGTACAGGGCCTAAAACTTGGTTCATACCCACTAAATGGCAAGTGTCATTTTTATTAATCCTCACATGAGGATATGTTTTTATTGACTTTTAAGAGAGAGGAAGGGAGGGAGCCAGGGATCGAATCCACAACCTAGGTATGTGCTCTGACCGAGAATTGAACCCACAACCTTTTGGTGCACACGACAATGCTTCAACCAACTGAGCCACCCGGCCAGGGCTAATGTAAAGCAGTTTTTCAAGACTCTTCTTTCCAACACCATTTCCCAGAAAATTTTAGCTGAAGCTCATTAGCAAATATTTCTTATAATGACTTACTGTACACATTTGTATGTGTGTGCATGAAATAAAGTCTTAATACTTAGGTTTACTCACAGCTTATCTCTCGTACTAATAGTTTCTGTTCTTTTTTTTTAATGCTTGTCTTAGCTGCCTCATTATTTTCATAACCTACTGACAATTTGAGGCTGGAAGTGCGAACACGACTGTTTCAAAGGACAGTTTCCTACAAACCTCGTCCACGCTCTGGGATAGGTGGGAATTCCTGAAATTTCAAGCAATAAGTATGTTTCAGTCTTCTGCATGTACACGTGCTGTGTCGGGTGTCCAGACAAAGACCAAAGACCTGGAATATATCACTGGGCTCAGGGCCTTGGCACAGAGCCTGCACATAGTAAGCACACAGTAACTGCTATCTCTGCAGTGTTGCTGGTATGGGTATGGAGACATGAGGAGCATGCGTGTCTATCTCGTGCTACCACAGAGGTCTTGGTAGGCATGCCTGAGTGATTCAAAGGCCTCCTTGGGGAGCAGGCAAAAGGGAAGTAGTGCTTTCATCTCTTGTTTGCATCACTGCCGTGAAACTGACAGAGCTGTGTGACCTCTGCTCTGAGCCTGTGGCTTCTGGTGGATTTATTCGTCTTCCTCTGATAGACGGGAAAACAGGGTGCAGGGCCCTCAAGTCAGGGCTAAGCCCAGATAAGAACTTAATTCTACCAATTATGGAGTCAGGACACTTGACACTCTACCTTAGCTGTCACTGGATGTCAGGAGAGTTTGTCTTTCATGCTTGAAATGTCATAGCCAGGGTACAACTTCAGACAGGTGCCATCTCTTCTCTAGTGACAATGATTTAATTCCGATGTGGGCTCACAATTAGTGACTTTGATAAAAACCATAATTGAAATGCATGCAATCGCTTCAGAGGTCTTTCAACCATTATGTGTGTGCTAGGTGCATCCATATCTCTCACACACAGTCCCTGTAAGAAAAAAACTGGACACATGGACACATGGCCTTTGGGATTGTTGCAGATTATGACAATGTCAACAGTTCCTGAACCCTTCTTGTGTACAAGCATGGCCTGAAGCGGTTGACCAGAGTCGCTAACTTTCCCATCAGGTCTAGCTGATGGGGAAGGCAGTGTTAGGATGATCCCAGTCTCCAGGTCAGAAGCACAAATGTGCTTAAGATCCTGCAGTGAGTCATGGAAAGCGCTAGAATCCAAACCTAGGCAGTCTAGCTGCAGAGCCTGCTTCCCGAGGCCCTGGGCTGTGATGCCTGTGGCTGGAATGTCCATGTCCATTAACACAGACCTCATGGCTGGTGCTGGATTGGCTGGCAGCCTGCCCACAGGTGGTGGCGCTGCTCCAGGTGCTCAGTAGGATGTCCTACCTCAGACATGCAAATAAAGAACCTTTTCACAGATCATTAGAGCAATGGAGACAAGGTGATTGGAGCTGAGCTTACACTCTCTCACAAATCAGTCACGCGTTCACCTTCTGCTCTGACATCCAGCTCCTCCTCTCCTTGGTAATTAATCACTGTCACTACACTTCTCGTGGGCACCCCCTGCCAGGAAGCAGGAGGCTGCAGAGCATCCAAGGATGTTGGAGGTGGTACAGGGAAGACGCCCTTTCCAAGTGTGTGCAACATACTAACTGTTTTTTTGTTTTGCTTTTCCAATTATTCAGCAAATGTCTGTTCTTCTCCTTTGGCTTATTTGATGGTAGCAAGAAGAACATCGACCTTTCTGTCCTGATGGGCTAAGTGAACGAACACAACAGTGGAAAGTCAGAGCTTCTCCTGCTAGTTCCTGCAGGCTGGCCTGGGAAGTCCCGCCAACTGCCCCAGCCCACACTCAGGAGAAGTGCACTCAGGTGTGTGTTTCCAGGGGCAGGACTTGGCGTGTGACTGATGAGTCTCTGAGTGCCATCCCTGCCATGCCAAGCCGATTCCTGACTTCAGCCTTCGTCCCCTGAGCTCAGGGACCAGAGATTCCCTTTGCTCTCTGTCATAAAGGAGTGGAAGGGGTTAGGGCAGACTCTGGTGGTGCTCAGACAGTCAGCCACACCCATCAGTGTTTAGATTTCCAACCTCGAGGTTCCACGTGGATCTGAGGTGCTTTAGAGCAGACAGTTCACTGAGCAGGAGGGGGGAGTAACTGGCCATGTTGCCCTGGCCCTGCTAGTGGTGACCTAAGAAAAACCTGAATCCAATTTCCTAGGGATTGGGGCAGACGGGCTTAGGGCTTCCTCTGAGTCTTTGATATTTTGTGTGTAGAAGTGTATGGAAAACTGTAATTTAAGAACCATTGATTTCTTAGTGGTGCCAATCCGTAACACCCGGCTCTATCTGCATTTTCGCATAAAACTGCCGCCGTGTGTTTCTGCACTGCTCGTTTTCTCTTGGCGATTCTGAGAGGGCTTTGGTGTTGCGTGTGCACATGGGCACTCGGTGGGAGCAGGGGTCCAAGTTGGCATTTGAGGTGAGTGTACAGGCTCACCTTAGGAATTCAAAAGCATGGGGAGCAGTGGGCGCCCTCTCATCCTCCATCCCATTCGTGGAGTCTGCAAGGCACATGTAGAAGTGTATGAGGCTTGATAGATAAGCAGATGTTGTTGAGCACTGACCATATCATAGGCCTGTGTGGGTGCTGGAGTCAGAACGCTGCCTATTGTGGGTGCTGGGGCAAGAACACTGCTCTCTTGAAAGGCTATTGGAGAGAGGCAGTGCAAGGCCAGGTAAATCTATAATAATAAAAGTGCTAATTAGACCAGATGTCTTTCCAGACATCCTTCCAGATGACCTTCTGGATGAAGCCAGGGCTTCGAGGGAAGCCCGGGTCCCTGGTGCCAGAGGGAAGCTGGTGCCGGCAGTTAGGGGAAGGAAGGCCTACTCTTGCACAAATTTCATGCATCGGGCCTTTAGTAGATAAATAAGATTATATGCTCAAGAGAGGGTTACTCTTCAAAGAGGTGACCCTTTAAATTTGCTCTACTGGTGTATTTCAAAAGTGACTTTGGAATGTGACTAGAGGGTTACTGGGCCTGAGGGGCAGCTGGGCTGCTGGTTGTTGGTAAAGCTCCCTAGATGAGCCTGAGGGGGCAGGGGGCATCCCTGGGGAGGCCTGAGGAGGCCGGGGAGGCATCCCTAGGTGGGCCTGAGGGGGACATGGGGGTGGGCAACTGGCTCCTGTCAGGAGAGCTTCAGGGGCAGACTCAGGCCCTTGCCAGCTGTCTGTCACAACTGCAGAGCTTTGTTGCAGAATCAGGAAGACTCTGGAATACAGGGTTGCTTTTTTCTAAGAGTGAGCAGGAAGTGAGATTTAGCCAATGAAAATCCAGTTAAATTTGAATTAATATCTGTGTGTGTGTGTGTGTGTGTGTGTGTGTGTGTGTGTCTCATACAATATAAATTTAACTGTGTGTTTTGTATTTAACCTGGCAGCTCTAGATAGTAGAATCCAGTGGGGGTGGGGAGAGCACAGGGTGGTGATGGGTGCCAGAGTCTGCAAGGATGTACAGATAGATAATGATGGATGGATTGATTGATAGATGCTGGACAGGGGGAAATGTGGTTTTGTCTCAAGACACCTGTGTTCCCATTTCTCTTTTGTGTCCTGCCTTGGCCTCAACCAAGCACATGGAGGCTCTCCCTCTGGGCCTTAGACCAGTGGTCGGCAAACTCATTAGTCCACAGAGCCAAATATCAACGGTACAACAATTGAAATTTCTTCTGAGAGCCAAATTTTTTAAACTTCTTCTAATGCCACTTCTTCAAAATAGACTCGCCCAGGCTGGGGTATTCTGTGGAAGAGCCACACTCAAGGGGCCAAAGAGCCACATGGGCTCACGAGCCGCAGTTTGCCGACCACTGCCTTAGAGGAAGGTGGGGAGTGTGACTTTCTTCCCCGTTACCTTGCAACTCCCCCCCGACTTGCCTCACAATTCCACCTCAGCTAGTTGGTCTCCAGTCCCATTTCTTTTTCTTCTCAGCTCCTTTTCCCTCTCAGGGCCCGGCCAGTGGGACACCCTGTGACATGGAGTCTGAGGGAGCCTCTGGGCCAGGCCAGGTGTGCCTCGCGGGGGATGCAAGGACGTAAGTTGGTCGGTGGGTGTGTGAGGTGGAGGGGGTGTGAGGTGCTCCAGGCGACGAGTGCAGGGTGTGCAAGACGGTAAGGGCCAAGGGTTTGCACTGTCAAGGTGCCAAGAGTGTGGGAGGTGATGCATGCGGGGCAAGCGAGGCAAGGTGGTGGGCGCAAGAGCAGATCATGCAGCTCCCCCTTCTCCCACCCCTCCCTCCCCCCTAATCCGCCCACTCTTCAGAGGCCTTCGGAAATGGAGGAGAGCAGCGCAGAAACACAGGGCGGCAGTTTTATGAGAAAATGCAGATAAAGAGCCGGGTGTTGCGGCCAGATGTTCACCATAATCTCCAAAGCCGTTCCTTCAATTAGAGCCTCCCGGAGCTGTGGGCCTGAGTAAACACGCCTCTGAAAGCGGGACTTGGTTTCCAATTAAAAGTGTGCTTGCATCTCTCCTGCTTCTAATTCCCCGGGTGCGGGGCCGGGTCGCCGCGAGGTCGTCCTGTCCCCAGTCCTCCGCCAGGCCGGTCCTGTTCCCAAGTGACGTCAGACGGGGGGATTAGGACCCACCTCGCGGCCCCCGAGTGGCTGCAGACTTAATTAAAGTAATGCCACGCAAATCCGCCTGCTGGCCCGGGAGCCGTGCGGGCCGGCTCCTCGGGGCTTTCTGAAGCAGGTGCTGGGGATTTGTGTGTGTGAATGTGTTGTGTGTGTGTGTGTGAATGTGTGTGTGGTGTGTGTGTGAATGTGGTGTGTGTGTGTGTGTGTGTG